>OZ038499.1:8425716-9015716 GCA_964036315.1 Acanthosepion esculentum | reverse complement strand
AATCTTCAGGTGCGGAACATATTCTGACCGTTATGGACTTTTAGTTCTTGTGGTGATGATTCAAGATTGTGTGTAAAAAGTTGTTTAATTATTATTACCTAAAATATTAGAATTAATTATTATTAATTTATATCATTCAAATTATTAAGTTTGAAAGGCGAACAATTAAAAAAATTATAAAAAATTATTTAAATTTAAAAATAAACAAGATATCAAGGGGGGGGGGGGTAACTCTCTTTTTTCCATAAAGTACCATATTTATACCAATTAAATTAAACCAGGGTGTAAATATAATATAAGGAAATAAGCAAATAAAAATAATAGGTCGGGACTATGTATCTAGTGTGTTTGAAACCAAGCCTTATAAAGGTGAAATTATATAAACACACGTTATAAATTAATCGAGTACAGTAATATTGGATTATATATGTATATAGACATATAAAAATGTTATTAATGATGTGTTCTATGAATATTAATACTTGCTGCATATTATATTAATATTCATAAAATCTATTTTGTAATCTCTTTTAATCAGGGTCAGTGTGCTTGGACTTATGCATACATGTAGACATCAATTCAGATCTGGTGTTCAGCAAGTAAGGGTTATTTAAGTGTCTTAGTATAATAAGCTTCTCCAATGAACGCAAGTTACATCTGTCACCCTTTCCATTGTATGGCTTAGCTTTCGCGATTATCTCCCAGCTAATGGTTGGGGTCTTATGGTTGTTTTTTAATTGCCAAATATACTTTGAAAGTGTTGTGCAGTTTTTGTATTTGATATTGCTCAGTGTCATTTTGTGGTGGTAAAAATGCAATTTCCAGCTCTTCTTGGTGGATCCAAAATAATATTTAACATCATCGTCTGAATTGATCCTAGCTCTGTATATTGTGCCTTCAGTCATGCACTGGCCATTTAATGGACAGGTTATGTTTTTATGGCAGTTGCAATGACTTTTAGTAGGATTATTTTTTAGTGTTTGTTTGGGAACTTGCTTAATACATTGTTATGTTGGGATATATAATTATCTATGTTTTTTGTGGGTTTTTTTGTATAGCTATAGATTGTTAATGTTATTTTTGTTGAAAATCTTTTTTAGTGTTAGAGATTGACGAAAGTGTTTGTGAATTAAATTCAGGAAAATTCTACCTACATTGGTTTTGACATTACAGTGGTATGGCGGGTTGAACCATATTATGTTACGTTTGTGTGGTTTTAGCTTATTTTTATCTTCGTTGTCATTTCTTTCTACATACTCCAATTTCACATCATGGCTGCTGCTTTCTAGCGTTTTTGTTATCTAGCTATATTATCATTGAATATTTCTTTGTTACTGGAGTCGGTCGATAACCTATATTGTACTAATTTGTGCCAGTTGCCAAGTATCCTTTTATGGTGGCTGGATCTTCTGCCGATGTACTTGTGGTTTGTACATGCTCTTAATCAAGTCAAATGTTTAAAATCTAGAAATTTGATTGCTTTAGTGTTGATAATATATATATATATATATATATATATATATATATATATATATATATATGTATATATAATAAAAAGATTTGAACACTAATATTCCATGGTCATAATTTATTCCAATGGAATCATAAAAACGATCCAATTCATCAGACCTACAGATTCAAAAAGAAAACAGAAGAAACAACTCCGGGAAAAAGTTAGTAAGAGTATATGTGTGGGAGGACATGAGATCTATATAGAGGGGTAACAGACGAGAGAGGCAGGGAGGTCCCAAGGTGGAGGGGGCATTAAAAGTTAACAGAAGATTTAAAGATGAATTCGATCGTTTTTACGATTCCAATGGAATAAATTATGACCATGGAATATTAGTGTTTAAGCCTTTTTATTATATCCTTACTCTGTCCTGGACATTGAGTTCTACCTGGATCATATCCTCTTGGAATTATTTTTATACATATATGTATGTGTATATATAATTGCATATGTATGTGTATATTTACCACTAATATTGTCTATATATATATATATTTTGAACGATAAAAATTATTAAAAAAATTAATTAAAATCTTCAGACATACTGGGTTGTAGATTAATATTCTTATGCCTTTATTATTATTATTTCATTTAGATTCCTCGACTTTTATTATTATTATTATTTCATTTATATTCTTCGACTAATATATATATATATATTCTGGTTATTATTAAGGAAAAATAAGCTTTCTATCTTTTTTAACGTCGTTATTTGGTATAGATGCTTACCAGGTAATGGGATGTTTTTAAATGAATAACCAATATTTACTTGTTCCATAACGTGTGACTTATAGAGTGCTCAATAGAGTAAACTAGAGCTAAAATTATTGTATTAGTAATTATAAATATATCGAAACAAATTGGTGTCTGGGAAAAAATGGGAAAAAAAAAAGGAAGAACTAGAAACATCTGAGCAGGGTGAAAAAATCGTCCAGTGCCTTAATTTCCAGTCCAAAGAAACAAAAAAATCCAAATGAGTAAATAAGATAAAACGTCAAGTGTTCAATATGCTAAATAGAGCAGGAAATAAAAAATCCTAACGAATAAGGAACTACCTACCTAACCTAAATTTCAAGTAAATGGATCTTCAGGGTAAACTATATATATATATATATATATATTGTCATCCACAGACAGACTGTTTCGCTGTATCACAGCTCATCAGTGTGGCTAGACGTCCGGTTGCCTCTGGCTAGAATCGAAAACCGGCTGAATTCGCGTCAGTCGGAAATTTTACCCTGAAGCCATTGGCGCACGACAGAGAAGAAGGTGAATTTAAGCGTATTTATTTTTAGATAAACACACAGTGACTGAGAGAACTCGATTCGATTTACTGAAGAGTCTTGCATTATTAGCCGTAATAGTCACTGTTTACAAACCCACACATCCTCCCCAGAGAGCTCAACCGAAATAAATTTTTCAGGAGCATATATATTGTCATCCACAGACAGACTGTTTCGGTGTATCACAGCTCATCAGTGTGGCTAGACGTCCGGTTGCCTCTTGCAGGTAGTATGTACATAAGTGTTTGAGTTGGTAAACACGTGTCTCCTGGTATATTTATCCCACAACAAAAATGGCAGACCTGCATGAGTGTTCAGGTATTAAAATACAAAATAACTAAAACCAATATATATATATATATATATATATATATATATATATATGCAAACAAACGATAATGTATTATTAACAAAACAAAAAGTTACATTGTTGCAAGTGACAAGGACAATGATCTTGTATGAATGTGACACAACAGGCATGAAATTATTTAGACTAGTGAATTGTTTGTGTATGTAAAATGTGTATACAAGTCCGAGAAAAAATTAAGTAAAATGAAGATGTGCATGTACATGTGCATTTGTGTGTGCGTTCCGCAGCAGGGAAAGCGTTTTCCTAGTTTGACCTGCATCTTATCATCCCCGAGTGTAAAAGGGAAAAGAGCTTGCGCGTGGGTGCACGCTATTCTCTGCGTTTTACCTAAATCCCTGGGTGGAATAGGAAAAAGAGAATGATAGAAAAGCTTACAGGGTATTTATAGATTTAGACAGTGCCCTCTAGTGGTGTTTTTTTTCCTTTTTTTTCTTGTTATGAAAGTAAGTGGGGTAACTCCACAATATACAATTATTAATACAAATAAAATTTGTCACTTAGCTGATCGATGTTCTATGCAGTACCTCGGCATTAGTTTCATGGACAAACATTTTTGTAATTGTTCAGTATTTGACTCCCATTTTTCTCATTTTTGATTATTTTTATTGTAAATATATAGAACTAATAATTAAAAGTTTGTCACTTACCTGATTAATGTTACCCTCAGCATCCCGACTCTACAGTTTCGTAGATATGGAGTTGTCCGTTCACTCTTCAGGGGGTATCAACAATTGACTGTGTGTGTATGTATGTATAATTATATTTGCTCAACTCTGTATTGAGCTCTCTTTTAAGAATAGTATTTGTTGGTTATTGGAATTTATTCCGTATACACCAATCCTATACATATGTGTCTGTGTTTGTGTGTGTGTGTGTAATGTATGTAATGAGTGTTTTATATGATTTATTTGTATCTTCTATTTCTTCTTATAGGAATGCTATTGTTCCCTTTTTATCAGCTTGAATCAGTCTGGCAATTCTTTTCTGACATTTTTTAGCAGCAGAATTGTAATTTCATGGAATTATTTACTTTTTGAACATCCATACCAAAAATAATCTAACAGTTGCTAAAATGGAAAAAAAAAATTCTTTTAAAAACGGTTCACACTCAAAAATGGCAATATACACCTATTTTGCGATTCTTCAATCATATTTAATTTCAATTTTTAATTAAAAAAAAAACAATTCTTTACGAACAGCAATGGGATGAATTTCAAAATCTCACTGAAAAATAAGTAATTCTTACAAATATGTGTAAATTTTTTTTTTCTGTCTAATGAATCCGAAAGAAAAGAATGTGTTTTATTAAATTAAATTATGCAAGCCTCAGCTGTCAGAAAAAAAAAAATTGATTTTTTTCATTGAATTATTTTTGATCGGATTCGGAACGTATTTTTTTCCATATGTTCACACTTGATTTCGTTTTTTTTTTTTTTTTTTTTTTTTTTTACTGAAATAACATCTTTTAAATAACATCACAAAGGCTTTTTCTTTATATATCTGTAAAATGCAAAAAACATTGACGCCCTTCACCCAAAATAAGAAGTACCCACGAGATAATCGAAAAGAGGGCTTCAAAGTTAGAAACAGACCCACAAAAAAATATTTTCAAAGTTTTTTAATAAAATAACAATAATAACATATTCATTCTACAATTCATTATATAATGATAATGAATACGTACTGAGAATTTCATTTGAATGGGATAATTCCCTGATTTTAGGCTAATATTTTAAAAGAAGGGGTAAAGTAAAGATTTCTTGTTTTCATTTGGGGGGGGGGACACCCCCCAATTTAGTGGGAACTACATTCAAAAATCGTATTTTTCTCCTTGAAATTGATTACAAGGGAGGTAACTCTAATTTTCGTTTCTTGCGAAGATGTCCAGCGTGGAAAAAAAGCGAGGATAAACAATTTTTAATGTCATGTCTCTTCAGATCTTAGATGATCAAAATTCTCCACCGATTCCTTTCCTTTATTTCTTTATTTTTTTCTTGTGAATTGCCATGCTTTCTTCTGCAACATAACAGAGTGATTTACCGTTACATATGACTTCTTTTTATGAGTTGTCTTTAAAAAAAAAAAGTTACTACATGTGTATGTGTAAGTAAGTGTGTACGCCTTTCCAGTGCGTGAACTCTTAATGACGAGGTACAAACTCTGCTTTCTTCGTTGGCGGTTGGCATTTGCCTGTCAACTTGTCAAGTACGAAAAGGATGGAACCAACGCTCCGGCAGATTTTACGTGTACACGAACGGATTGCACCCTACATCCATCGAACTCCAGTTTTGACCAGCATCACTGCTGACAAACTGACCGGCTTGAGTGTGTATTTTAAGGCAGAAAACTTTCAAAAAACCGGAGCATTCAAGGCTCGAGGTGCAATTAACGGGGTAAGTGGGTTATCAAAAAAATAAAAAACTAGTTTTTATTTTTAATGATTTTTTTTTTAATTATGTCAATAGAAATATGGACAGTTTGAATTGAAAAAGCGAGTTGAAGTTTCCTACGTTTACCAAAATTCCCAAGAATTTCAATTTTTTATTATAGATTTTTGATGTTGGATCAACAGTTCTTTAGCTTAAAAAAAGATTCACACACAACGAATATTGATAGTTTTTTTTTAACTCCTACACAAGCACGGGTCCGGCCAAATTGAGATTTATTGGTAAACCTATTTATTTTCATCTTTTTCTGACTAACTGTTCAAGTTAATTTGAGGTAAATGAAAGAAATGGCTTATTTCTGTATTTGTTTATACTTAAAAAAAATATTATAAATTTAAGTATCCTTGGCAGAAAGTTTTAATTTTATATTACAGTGTAACCCGGATATAAGAGAGTTGTCGGGACTGGAGAAGAAGTCTCTTATATCCGGGTTCCTCTTATATCCGGGTTTGGTCTATTATATATACATTAACACAGGCTCTAATTTGGGACCAAAGAAAATCTCTTATATCCGGGTCTCTTATATCCGGGTTACACTGTATTTTAGAGGATTAACAAATAAAATTTGCCACTTAGCTGATTCAGCACAGCGACTCCAGAATTTCGTAGACAAACCTCTTTTTGTAATCGTTCGGTCAATTCGTCAGGAGATATCAGCAATATTATCGAGGGAATTATTTTTATATGTCAAGTATTCCCGTTCATTTTCATATGGTTTTTGTAAAAATAAAAAATAGTTGAGATAAATGACATAAAAATAAAATACTTCCATAAAGTTTATTTTTATTTTAACTTTGAAAAAATGAAGTAATCTTTGGATTTTCATTTAAAATCCAATAATCCCCTAATTTTTGAAAATTTTAAAAACTAAATATTTTTTGCTTAAAATTTTCCAATCCAAATTTATTAAATTTTGTACATTTGTACACAATATTATAAACAAATTTTAAAACCCAAATTTCTTATTTTTTATATGATAATTTTTCCAATTCTTCTTTTATTGAGATAAAGATAACATTTTATAGAAATTTGGTGTGTTCTTTAGTCAGGTATCGAGATTTATGGGATAAAATGCTCAATATCAGAGATAGAGCGTATGTAAATATAAAAGTGAACATTGAAGTCAACAACCAGAAGTGACAGGCTGTTTCATGCTAGATGCAATCGTCAGGTGGCCTGATGATTGCATCTAGCATGAAACAACCTGTCGCCTCTGAAGATTGCATTAACTGCATGAAACTCCACATTTCGGTTAGCAAGGTCAACGCTCCTCTGTGGCTCAATCAGTAAAAGCACGTCAAGCTATATCACGGTTCCATATAGGATACAGGTTCGATTCCTGTCAGAGGATGCATATTTTCTATGAAAATTTCTCAGACATTCAGGCCAGTAAATGTTGTTAATACTGTTTATTATAAACAGAGCATTTACTTATATATTTGTATCTATAAAAAGAACGTATATACATAAAAAATGTCTTAAAATAATTGTCAGACTTTGTCCATTTCATATATATGTATATATAATGTCCCATAAATTACCATACATCAGAAAAATAAACCTTTTTTTTTTTATATGAAAAAACATTTTTATTTATATAATATGCTCTACATGACTACCATTCTGTTGAAAACTCTGTTCAATGCGTATCCTTCCCTGCTGAAGAACACATTCAAGCACAGCTGAATTTATGCTTGTAATGTCATTGGTGATACATTGAAATGATTTATGTTTTGTATCTTTTCCTAATACACCATGGCCTTTAAATGCACCCCCCCAGGTAAAAATCAAATGGGGTAAGGTCTGGCAATCTGGGAGGCCACTCCACAGGACCGTGGTGACCAATCCCAGCACCTGGAAACTGCTGATCTATAACCACTGACATGCGTGAATATAAAAAAGAAATGGAACTCCATCTAGCTGAAAGTAAGCTGTTAAGTTACCATCCTCGTTTATCAGGGATGGAAAAACCTCTTCTTGCAATATATTAAGATACTTATTGGCATTAAGATTTCCATCAATGAAAAATGGTCCATTAATTCTGTCACCCAATATCCCTATTCAAACACATCTTCTAGGGTATCTGAAATATAAAAATAAATACAATGTTAAAAACCATAAACTTATGCGACACCCTGTATATAGGAGTAATGGATTGCAGAATCAGCAAAGCCAAATTTGAATTAAGTGCTAATACTCTTGGGGAAATGGTATGAATCCAACTTTTCTCCCTCCCAGCTGGGTAAATAACAGAACAGACTGGCAAACAGTCTCGGAGAAGGACAACTCTGAATTCATAACCTGTGGAGGGGCATTTGGGGACCTTGTGGCATACTATGCACCAGTTCTATGTATTTGGCTCTTCCAAAAAGTGTGGTTAGCTCTGCACAAGTCTTCCCCACTATAATCAAATCATATGTGAAGTTAGTCTGGTTGGTGATACTAAGAACTGAACTGCTAAATCCTCTTAAGACAAAAATGATGGGAGAGTTCAGTATATATATATATATATATATATATATATATATATATATATATATATATATATATATATATCAATTATAACAGAATTTCTGCTATTAAAGTGATCAATATAAGACTAGAGCTATAATTATTAGTAAAATAGAAGTCAAAATATTCAATACTTATTGAGGTCAACTCAATTTCATAAATTTTTAAGTATTCATTGGGCCTCAAGGACAAAATAATTGATCATTATTGAAGTTGATCAATACAAACGTTCTTGAGTGTTTTGAATGATTAATGAATGATGAAACTCAGAATTGACCTTCAATAAGTTTTGAACATTTTTACTTATATTTTACTAATATATATATATATATATATATATATATATATATTAGTAAAATATGTGTGTGTGTGTGTGTGTGTATATACACACACACACACACACACAGAGGGTGCAATGGGTAAATTGTCGTCACTTTATATTTTTTATTTTGCGCATTCACGTTGTTTGTTTTTGATTTTGTTGATTGCACAGTATAATAGGGTCAGTTGGGCACCATCTGTGAGAAAAAGAGCACCATGATGCAATTCACTCTGCCAGAAATTTGGAAATGCCATGTTGTACTGCTTGGCATTTGTGCTGGAGTCTAATGGAGATTATGAAAGTGTTTGGAATGATCACTCGTGATGGCAACGTTATGTCTCAGACTACAGTAAGTGCCTTGAGGAGGTAGTGTTGCCCTGGATCAAGAGGGTGGCTGCTGGAAGACCCTATGTCTGGTAACAGGACTCTGCAATGGACTGACTACCCTACTATTTTACTCAAAGTTGGAGGTTTTGAACTTTGATTTATTAGAAGTTAGCAGACTTTACCCACTCGCTATCACTTCACAAAGTAAAAAATATTCACTACTTGAAATCTTTGAAAAAGAATTTTAAATGACCATTTCATTCATAAATTCATTGTTATAGTTAAGGAAAGTTTTACAAATAGATGCCAACTTGTTGAAGGCCAAGTAAAATGAAAATTTCAAACACTTTTCTGCACAATGTAAGATGATATTCCTAAACAGAACTATTTCTGATATGAAAATCAAAACAATCCTTAAATAAGAGAACAGTTATGAAGGACAGTTAATTAATGAAATAAACTTTTTTAAAATCAATATGCAAATTAGTTAAACCTGAAAAGTAATATTGCCTGGAAGTAGACAATATATAATACAGATATTGAGCTTTTAGTGTGTAAATTACTATAAGTAATTTGCGCATTATTTATCATCTCTTAGTTGCGCTCAGGGTGCTTCTCTGTCAAAGGGCAGAGGGGCAACTGAGAAAATAATACTGAGAGGTGCCCAGCCCTGGGGAACATCTGCCCAAGGCCGTGTCCTCCCATTGCACAAGAGGGAGGGATCAGTGCTGGCACCGAGGCCAGTGCCACCAACAGTTGCGGGGGCTGTGAACAATTTTTGTGCCCACCCTGGTGCACGTGCTCGGGTCCCCACTTTAAAAAGACCTCGTGTCACATCTCATTCTTGTGGGGGAATGAGTAAACACCGTGTAAATTACTATGAAATAGAATTTGAGTCTTTTAACCACAGACTTCGTTTAATAATTTTGCATTTATTCATATAGATTCCATAATATAGGTTTTACTTAATTAGCTATTATGTTTCTCTAACTCTTCAAATCTTGAATGTATCACTAATTCTAATTTCTATTTTCGCATCTTTACACTATATTAATGTTATCTTATAAACTGTCCCCTGTTCTGTCACCCATGAAATAAAAATAATTGTTTGTACGGAAAATAAGGATCTACGTACATCAAATCATCTTTAAGTGGCAGCAGAAGAATTATCGTTGAACTTTTAAAAGGTAAGCTTAAACATTAATTAAATACTTAAATGCAGTGATCAATTTTGAGTTCTTCTGTAGTTTATCGAGGCCTATCGCATCTACTCCTCCCTAGCTATTGTGATGATGGCCAAACCAAGAGTCATCCACAGGAACTAGCTTTAATGCCGTTTGATAGGGCAGCTTTTAAGCTAATTTATAATAAAACGTACACTGCAATTTTGGATACAAAAAGAAACTTTACTCCCCTTGAACCATGAAAGCAACAATAATGGCTAGTATAAAATATTAATATATATTTTTAAACTTGCATAATCTGGCAAGCCTGAATTTGAGCTCAACAAGAATCATTCCCTAAGCCTAACTTTTCTAGGGCTTTTGAATGAGCTATGAATCATTGAAGTCAGACCAGTGGGAGCGGAGGAGTTGCTTAGACAAGCACTGTACTTATATATATATATCTCACTTAGCATCCCCCATAATTTACCTTAACTTTTCAGTTAGCCTGATGTATATTTATGAGTGTATATATATATATATATCTGTAAAAGGACAATATGAATAAAGACAAAAAGATAACTTAGTTGACGCGTTTTGTCCTCTGGTGGACTTTATGAAGGAAAATGAAAGAATTTTATTTTATCACAAGAATTGTTGAAACAAAAATTAAAAATGTTGCCAGTTTCTTAAAATTTTGACATTTAAGAATGCTCATAAATATTCATCAGGTGACCTGAAAAGTCTAGGTATGGAAGATGCTAAGCAACATAATTTAATGTCTATTAAACAAATGTGAGTAAATGCTGTTGTTGACATACATAGTTTGATGTAAAGAATGCCACAGTTATTAAAAGAGAAAGTAAATTAGATGGAAAATTTTTCAGTGCCACCACCAAATCTTAACAAAATCTAAATCTGTGGCACAAATCTTTTTCAAATATCTCCTTTTCTAAAAGAATTACTCTTTTCCCAAGTCAACATATATGACTATAAAAATGTTAAGAATCAAAAGAAAATGGTTGAATTCAAAACCTTCTATCATTTAAAATATATAATACATAAATATTTATAATATATAATACATATTTATAATATATAATACATAATATTTATAATAGGTAATACATAAATATTTATAATAGGTAATACATAAATATTTATAATATGTAATACATAAATATTTATAATAGGTAATGCATAAATATTTATAATAGGTAATGCATAAATATTTATAATATACATATTTATAATATGTAATACATAAATATTTATATGTAATACATAAATATTTATAATATGTAATATATAATATTTATAATAGGTAATACATAAATATTTACAATAGGTAATACATAAATATTTATAATATGTAATACATATTTATAGTAGGTAATACATATTTATAATATATAATACATAAATATTTATAATAGGTAATACATATTTATAATATGTAATACATAAATATTTATAATATGTAATACATAAATTAATCCCAAACTAAAATAATATAAATAATAATTACATTATAAGAAAGAATTAAAAATTCAGCAACATTTCGTTTGGTATGGTATGGCATCTGTCAGTCTTGGGAGACCATGGATCTGCACCTGAAGAGGCACAGGCGTGGTCAGGGTTTTTTTTATGAGAGATCAGTAGTTGTCCATGAAGCACATCTCCCCTCTCTACACTGCCGATGTTGTCCAAGAGAAAGGCAGGAGACAATACAACTTTGCACTGGTACAAGAGTTGCTAGAATGAAATTGAACCTGATTGCCTAATGGACTCTGGCTCTGGATTTGAATTCAGAATTGTCCTTCTAGTTTCATTGCCAACCATGACTACAGAGCCCAGACTACCCTACTATTTTTCTCAAAATTGGAGGTTTTGAACTTTCATTTATTAGACATTAAATTATATCTCTTAGCATCCTCCATAAGTTACCTTGACTTTTCAGTTAGCCTGATCTATATATATATATATGAGTGTTCTTAAATTAAAAATTTTGAAAAACTAGCATTTTTACTTTTGTTTATAAATACTTGTTGCAAAATGAAATCCTTATGTTTGCCTTGATAAAATCCATCAAAATATACATTAGTGAAGAATACTGGCCATTGCTTTTGATTCTCATGTAAACTTTAACCATGTAATAGATATGGTGCAAATTCTGCCACAAAGATATGTCCTTTACTCTCTGAGCCCTGCATTCCTGAACAATTTTAACCCTTCTGCCCGCGCTCCTGAGTCAAAATTCGTAAATAGTTGGTATGTAATGTTTCATGGTAGATAAAAAAAAATAGTTACAAGTGTTTACTCACCGTTCAACTGGTGGCTGGGCATTAAGTCATTTTTCTCTACCACTCTTCAACTGGTGACTGGGTATTACGTATGTCATTTTTCTCTACCACCAGTAGAGCAGTGGTCAGGGTTCAAAAGGTTAAGGATACAGTATGGCATTGCATATCTCAAGACCAAGAATAAATAGGTAATATCTTACAAACAAAACTATTTTGTTGATTTGTTAATATCGACTATAAAATCTTGTATTATTGGCCGGAAGATTATTGGGTTAATTGCCAAGAAAATTATTTCTAGAGATTTTCTAAATGTTTCTAATCAATGTCTTCCTAAAATTGTTTAATCAGATTTTCTTTTTTTTCTTTTTTTTTTACAGATTTTGTCTTTACAAAAACGGAAACCAAATATTAAAGGTGTTGTAAGTAATCTGTTTATCTTTTCATATATATATATATATATATATATATATATATATATATATAGGCACATGGCCAAGTGGTTAGAATGTTTACTTTCCAACCGTGAGACTTGTGTTCAATTTATCTTGAAGGTGACTTTTTGATGTTATCTGTGGAGGTGATCTTGTCATGTAGCACTTTGGAAAGTGCCTGAGAACCACACAACAGGTTGATCCAAACCTTGGGAGTGAAATTGGCTAGATGGAACTATTGGCTAGATGGTTGTGCTAGCATGAAGTCACAAGTCATCGTGATCGAGGGTTTTAGCATAATGGCTTTGTTCAGATTGTTGATTATGCCAGATGATGTGCTCTTTCCCAGAAACTGTAACTAAGGTCTGCTCAGCATAGTTGCAGTATAAACCACAGGTTGGCTCTCTGGGTGTTGAACAAACACAAATGTGCCTGAGCAGGCATCTACAACAGGGATTGGCTAGCTGCACTAGTAGACAGGCATACTCAGATACAAGCGGCCAGCCACAATCATATATTTGTAGTAGGTTGATGAAAAAAATTCCAAAAGACAGAGGAATGAATACAAAAATTCCACACCCACCTGAGAAACGAAGCTTCCAGCACCCAGTCAAGGAAGGGTTGGGGAATTGTTTATAAAAAATGACTTTACATCCCCCAGCTAGTTTCCTCTAGCCAAGGGTCAACCATCTAATAATGTTCAGGAGTCCTTAATAAAACAAAATATTCACACATGTGCAAAACAATCCTTTTTTTAAATTGATATTTTCAAGCAGTGAAAACTTTGCTTGTAAATTTGGTTCTAAACAATTTATTCCCATTTTGTTTTGTACCTCACACAGATCACTCACCATTCGTCCAAATGTCAGTCCAGAAGTATATCCACATATCGAGATTTTCTGTTAGTAAAAGTAGTGTGACTGTAACCATTATTGGCTTGATAGGCCTGTCACATAACTTATAGCACATAGCATTCCTTACTGGTCACCGCCCTTGAGTGCTGACCAGGCTCAATGTTGCTTAACTTCAGTGATCAAATGAAAAATGGTGTTTTAATGTGATAGGACTGTAAACCCCTCAAACAGCTAAACTGAGTAGATATCTTCTTTCTTTTTATGTGACATGTCCTTTCAGGATGGAGGCGATCATGGCTCTCCACCTCCTCCCTCTATCCCTTGCAGCTCTCAACAAGTTCCTTCCCGCTGCTGTCTCCCCTAGATCACGTTCTGACATCCACTTGCTTAAGCCTGTCAGGCACGTCACACGTTGTTTTCCCTTGTCTCTTTTCCTCTATTCGACCTGTGGGTATCAGATTTTCCAGGCCCTTCTTCCTCATTATGTGTCCCAGGAACGTCAGCTGCCTCTTGTTTGCATCCTCTCTAAGACCTCATCGTTGCTCACATGCTTGGTTCATGATATCCTTAGCATCCTTCTGTAGAACCACAGCTCTGTCGCCTCAAGTCTCTTCATCTTTGAGGAAATCATCCAACTTTTTGCTGCCGTAAAGAAGGGCAGATGTCGTGTAACAGCTCAGTATTCTTTTCTTTTCTTTTTTCTTTTTACAATATCATATTTTCAATAATTTAGAAGTTAAAATGACTGCTTTTTAAATTAACTAAAAATATACTTTCTTATTAATTTTCCTAATCTTCAATTTGGTTGACAACTGAACAAGTTAAACCACATTTCAACTCAGTCTTTGAATTTTCATAAAAAGTAACGTTAATGCCTTTATAACAGAATGGAGAAGCAGGAAAGATGCTGACATGTCATCTTTCTTTTTAAGACTTGACAGATTTTTTACATCCAAAGTAGAGTTGGAGGCTAAGAAAAACCAGACAAAACAAAAGATTTTCTTTTTAATCATTTTACCCCATGTAAGGTAATAAAGACACTAAGACACAAGGAGTAACTGGATGTGAAAGAAAAAAAGAAACATTATTAAGGAACGAGAACAATAGAAGAGTAATCAAAAAGTCGGTAGATAATGATTGGCATTGCATTTAAATTTTTGAGGATCAAACTTGGTTGGATAGCATGGAGCCAGAAAAGAATTCTACAATTGAGAAGTGTGAGAAAAGAAACTCTTAGCATAGACCTTATGGTTACATCTAGCCAATGAAACTATGATTTGATGAGACCTTGCCACCAATCTAGTACTGCACTTAAATTCATAAAGTCTAGATACCATAGAGCAAAGCTCATCAGAACAATTACCATGAAAGTATTTATAGAAAAACCACCAGGATGCTACATTATGGTAGTGGGAAAGTGACTGAAAGTGAGATGCCAGGTCAGGACCAATAATATTGCTGATTCTTCTTTGGATTTTATCAAGAATCTCTAAATATACAACGGGAGCACTGGGCCATATGTGGCAGCAATTTTCAAATCCTGGATGAATGGTAAACTTATAAATATGTAAGATAGATCTACGAGAGAAAAATTCTCAGTGAACCAACTTTCATAGCAGCACACCTAGCAATAGATTTCACTTCATGTCAGCCGAGAATATTAGCCCGAGAAGGTACAACGTTTCATTCTCATGGAGGTTAGCATCAGCCTTGTTGATGGAAAGCAGAAAGGGGTCTTTCAGGTGATTAATAGAGAGAAGTTTTTTGCTAATAAATACGACAATGTATGTTTGCCAGCTTGAGTGGACTTTTTGTGGGTGCTATATTAGCCGGCAAACAGATATAGAAGGCAATGTTAAAGAAAAAATACATTGACAAAATATGGTGACAGTTCACTAGGCAAAAGATCTCTGCATATTCTTGTAGAATGTGAGAAGAGCGTTGACCTTAAATGGACAGTTTTGTAGTACGGTGACGAGCGTTAACATTAAAAGGACAGTTTTGTAGTACGGTAATGAGCGTTGACCTGAAAAGGACAGTTCTGTAGTACGGTGAAGAGCGTTGACCTGAAAAGGACAGTTTTGTAGTACGGTGAAGCGCGTTGACCTGAAAAGGACAGTATTGTAGTACAGTGAAGAGCATTGACCTGAGAATGACAGTTTTGTAGTACGGTAACGAGCATTGACATTAAAAGGACACTTTTGTAGTACAGTGATGAGCAATGACCTGAAAAGGACAGTTTTGTAGTACGGTGACGAGCATTGACATTAAAAGGACACTTTTGTAGTACAGTGATGAGCATTGACCGGTAAAGGACAGTTTTGTAGTACGGTGAAGCGAGTTGACCTGAAAAGAATATTTTTATAACACGTTGAAGAGCGTTGACCTGAAAAGGACAGTTTTGTAGTACGGTGAAGAGCGTTGACCTGAAAAGGACAGTTTTATAGTATGGTGACCAGTGTTGACCTGAAAAGGACAGCTTTGTAGTACAGTAACAAGTGTTGACCTTAAAAGGACAGTTTTGTAGTACAAGAAGAGCATTGACCTGAAAAGGACAGTTCTATAGTACGGTGAAGAGCGTTGACCTGAAAAGGACAGCTTTGTAGTATGGTAACGAGCATTGACCTTAAAAGGACAGTTTTGTAGTACGGTGATGAGCGTTGACCTGAAATGGACAGTTTTGTAGTACAAGAAGAGCATTGACCTGAAAAGGACAGTTCTATAGTACGGTGAAGAGCGTTGACCTGAAAAGGACAGCTTTGTAGTATGGTAACGAGCATTGACCTTAAAAGGACAGTTTTGTAGTACGGTGATGAGCGTTGACCTGAAAAGGACAGTTTTGTAGTACAAGAAGAGCATTGACCTGAAAAGGACAGTTCTATAGTACGGTGAAGAGCGTTGACCTGAAAAGGACAGCTTTGTAGTACGGTAACAAGCGTTGACCTTAAAAGGACAGCTTTGTAGTACGGTAACAAGCGTTGACCTTAAAAGGACAGTTTTGTAGTACGGTGAAGAGCGTTGACCTGAAATGGGCAGTTTTGTAGTACGGTGACAAGCGTTGACCTGAAAAGGACAGTTTTGTAGTACGGTGACAAGCGTTGACCTGAAAAGGACAGTTTTGTAGTACAAGAAGAGCATTGACCTGAAAAGGACAGCTTTGTAGTACGGTGACAAGCGTTGACCTGAAAAGGACACTTTTGTAGTTGCTTCTGGTGATGGCCGGCTGGAGTTACTACTGCTGTGGGCTGACTGTGGCTTGAACAGATACTACACTATGATCACAATCATCTTGTCGGCGGATGATATTTTTCATCTGTTTTCAAGGCCTTTTATCTGAAGGTTCTCCTTCGTTTGCTTTTTAAAAATGTGGGAATGCTAACAGGATAACAACAGACTAAAAGGAAAATGGTAATAACCAAACATCATAAAAGATGTTGAAATCTACAGGCACGGCTTCGTATGCATTCATATGCAAGAGTTTGTATAGCGTTACTTGAGGAAAATTAATTTGGTTTTTAAAACTCTTCAAATATAAATGAGAGAATGGGATTCAAATCGTTTTTTGTTTGGATCAAAACTTCCAAGTTTCAACCGTTAGATTTTTCATGGCTCTGACAATCTTTCTTCTATTCATTAGATCATCATGTTGTTTTTTCATTATTCTTCTTTTTATGTGCCATATCTTTACAGCAGGTGAGCAATCATGGCTCTCCACAATTTCTTTTTGTTGCTCTAAGTAGCCTTTGAGCCTCAGCCATCTTGTTTTGTCCTTGCTCTACCTTTCATTCACTCAAACTCGTTAAGTAGGTTACTTGCTCTTTCTTCCTGCTTCTTTTACCTGCGAGTGTTAAATTCTCTAGGTTGTCTTTCCTCATCTCAGAAATTTCACGCGGTCTCTTTTTGGTTGTAAGTATAAGTTTCCTTGTTCCTTTTTTCCTTAAGACTTCCTCATTACTTATATGCTCCATTCGTGGTATTTGCTGGCTGAACCGCATCTTGCTTCAAGTCTCTTTTTTTCTTTAATAAGATTGTCCAACACTTCCTGCTATATAGGCAGTTAGATATTACATAAAAAGTTCACACACTTTTCTTTTTTCTACAGATATTTTCCTCTCTCTTAATACTTTGGATGCTTTTGAGAAGGCATCTTTTGCTTTTCCTATTCAACTTCATATTTCTATATCACATTTTTCATTGACTGTCAGTGCTCTACCCCTGCTTGATTTTAACATCCCCAGTTCATAGTTCTACACATTGAGCTGTCACTTTTGCTGACAACAATATATTGTCTTTTTACAGTTAATAGTTAGTCCCTACATTTTGCTTTCCTTTAATATTTTGTCTAAGAGTTTTTCAGTTTTCTCAGTCTGCCATCAATAGAGTGTCATTTGCATATCTTATCAAGATCATATCTGTGGAGATTACTCCCACTTGGTCTGCCAAGATATTTTTTTTTTTTTTTTTTTTTTAAGCGTATCACCCCAAGCAAGGCTGGAGGCCACTATCACACAAGGGGTTATAGAAGGGTTGGAGGAAGAGCAGATAGGAGTGGTAAAGGATAGGATGTGGAGAAAGAGAAAGACAGTGGGTCGATCAAGGCAAGGGGGTTACAGAAGATTTGGAGCGAGAGCAGATAGGAATGAAAGGTGAAAGGAAGTGGAGAGGGGAAGTGGATAGATCAAGGCAACTGGAGATGTCGATTGACGCTACACTTAAACTGTTGGAGATTGTATTTGTCAGGGAAACAGTAATAGGGAAGGGAGTTCCATAGGCGAGATGTGCGAGACATGAAGCTATTGGAGTAGAAGAGACGTCTCCATCTAACAGTTTCAACAGTGTAGGGGTGGGAACGAGATGCCAGCCTTGTAGGACATTTAAATTCACGAGGCCTAGGGACAAGCGAAAGCAGATCCTCGGAGCAATTACCGTGAAAGTATTTGTAAAAAAGACAGAGCGAGGCAACATCGCGTCTGTGAGAGAGCGACTGCAGACGAGATGACAGATCAGGGCCAATCACATTGCATATCTGTCTCTGGATCTTATCAAGAACCCTGAGGCAAACAGCAGGGGCCCCAGACCATATATGGCAGCAAAAATGGTGGAGAAAAATTTCCTGGCTCGGCACAGGGAGCCAACTTTCCTTGCAGTGGATGATGCAACTGACTCGATGTATTTGTTCCATCTCAGATCAGCGGACAGCGTGAGACCGAGCAGCCGCAGAGAGGAGTTCTCGAGAAGTTGGTCTTCAGACATTCTAATGGGATGCAGGGATGGACCCTTGTGGTGGTTAATAGAGAGCAGTTTTGTTTTAGAGGTGTTAAAGTTAACCATCCATTTCTCGCCCCAGTTCACAACCGATTGGAGGTCCTTTTCAATTTGAGCTGCCAGGTTAACTTTGTCATCATCACTAGATTTGTGTTTGAGGCAGGAGTAAATTGTGGTGTCGTCAGCGTAGATGCCGACTTGGGAGTCTATGGCGTCAGGAAGGTTGTTTATAAATATGAGGAACAGAGTAGGGCCTAGGATGGAGCCTTGAGGAATACCTGTGTTAGTGGGATAGGAGCTGGAGATGAATCCACTGAGAACGACCTTCAATTCACGGTTTGACAGGAATGATTGTATTAGGTCAAACAATCGACCTGTGATACCCTAACCCTGGAGCTTGCGAAGAAGGCCGGCATGCCAAACTCTATCAAACGCTTTGAAGATGTCAAGGGCCACGGCACGAGCTTCACCGTTATTATGGATAGCTTGGTAGACAAATTCATTGATGACCGTAAGCACATCGGCAGTAGATCGGGCAAAGCGGAAACCATACTGCTTGTCTGAGAGCAGATCATGGGATATCAGATGATTAATCACTTCGGTGTTGATAATGGCCTCGAAGACTTTGCCGAAGAGGGGTAGGAGACTGATAGGACGGTAATTGGAAGGGTCAGAGGGGTCACCAGAGTTCTCAAAGACAGGAAAACAGGACTCCTTGAGGCAGCGGTTGTATAATTTAGAGAGGGCAGGCGCCAGTTCAGGTGCGCATTTCTTCAGGACAATGGCTGGTATCCCGTCACCACCAGTAGCCTTGTGGTGATCTAAGTTAGAAATAATGCCCAATACCGACGACAGGGTTATGCGCAATCCGTTCAAGAAGGCCTCAATTCTGGGAGGGAAATCGGGCAAGGGTACCCCGGAAGAGTCTAGCGTTGAATTGGAAGAAAACTTCCGAGCAAAGCATTTGGCCTTGTCGGCAGAGGTGGTCAGGACCTCAAACTGATTGAACAGGGGAGGAATGGAGGGTTTGTTATTGTTCAGAACGCTCGGAATATCACTACGAAAACGGTGGAAGAAGTGGTTCATATGGGCAATGGCGGCTGAGCAAGCAGCTGTGAACCAAGGGGAGGAGCGCGGTTTGACCTTGAATTTCCTGGAGGGGATGAAAGTGTCGATTCCAGCTTTAACCCAGGAAGAGATCTCTGAAGCACAATCTTGGATGGGGAGCTTAAATACAGCATGGGGAAATCGATTATCTGAGTGAGGGATTGAGAGACTGAAAAGTTGAGAGTACGAATGCCTGCGAGGTCGGTAGTAGCGTTCTTAAGCCACTGGTTGTGATGGGCGTTAAAATCGCCAAACACAAATATGTGAGCATACGGATGGACAGAGAAGGCCCTATCTATGCTGTCAGAAATGACATCAAGTATCCCACAGTCCTGAGAGGATGGAGAGCGGTAGAGGAAGAAAAGATAGCTTACAGCATTGAGAAGAGATAGCCGGAGACACAAGTACGAATGATCCGGCGATTCGAGAGAGCACTCTCTAGCCAGAGGGAGATGGTCCTTGACGTAGACACCCAGGCCATGCATGTGAGTTAGAGAGTCTTTTCTGAGGAGAGGAAGGTATCCAGGGATCGAGAGATCAGAGGAAGGGATAGAGGAGTCAAGATTGGTCTCACACAGGGCCAGTATATCCGGGCACTTAGCAATGAGGAAAGACTCAACGCTGCATGTCCATTAGGTGTCACTGTTTCAGGATTATAAAAGTTTGGACATAAGCTTCCTCTTTCTCTTTCTTTTTTTTCAACCTAGCAACACAAGAATCATCCCTGCCAGCAAAAAAATATTTTCTGGGTGACTGATGAGGCACACACAATTCCTAATAGCCCATCTCCTTTGATTTTTCCCAATTCCTTCTTGTTTCATATTATGGAGGTTTCTTAGTCTGGTTCCAGCTTGGAAGTGTTGGATGATCAGGTACATATACTACATCTTGATCCTAGGTAGAAAATCATAATGTACATCCATATAAACAAACAGAATCATATTATAATAATAGTAAATAATATTATTATAAAGACAAGAAAAACTGAGAAATTAATAGTGATAATAATAGTAATAATAATAATAGTAGTAATAATAATAATAGTAATAATAATAATAGTAATAATAATAGTAATAATAATAATAGTAATAATAATAATAATAATAGTAATAATAGTAATAATAATAATAATAATAGTAATAATAGTAATAATAATAATAATAGTAATAATAATAATAATAGTAATAATAATAATAATGATAATAGTAATAATAGTAATAATAATAGTAATAATAATAGTAATAGAAATAATAATAATAATAATAATAGTAATAATAATAGTGATATATCATCAGTATTGTAATTTAACCCTTTTTAATGAATTTTTACTTCAACAAAATATGAAAAAATAAATGAACAGGATTTTGAATGCTGATTTTCAAGGTAAACAAACCGGCCCTTCCCACTCGGAAAATTGCTACATCACAGTCTTCACACCCTGCCATTTAACTTTGTTGAACCTCCTAAATATAAAAATGAACTAATAATGAACTTTTTATTACCAATATGTAAATGTTGCAATATAAGGAATTGGGGTTTGAATTTTGTTTTTAATAAACTTTTGTTTGAAAGAGACTAGTAGTAACAAAAGAACTGTTGGTAAAAATCAGAGACAGCTGAAAAGTTTGGGGCACATAAGAGGAGAGAAAGCTAGGAGAATTTAACACACACAAGACACATCAATGGCAAGAGCATCAAAGGAAAGCAACCTACTTGAACAAAATTGATGGTGGAATAAGTACCATAAAGACAAAATGCAGGAGAGGTAAAGGAGCACATATTACTGAGAGCAACAAAAGAAAGGAAGATGTAGAGAGCCATGATCACGAACATTTTGAATAGGATGGGTATGTCTAACCAGAATGCTTTCGGTTGCCTGTTTGTTGTGCCAACATTTTGGGTTTTTGTGGGTTCATATTAGTGATGGGACGATTAATTGGAATTGAGAATTGGAAATATTGGTACTTTTTGGAGTATTGGAATCAGCATTGGAATCAGAGAATTTTTAACCTAATTTCCAATTCTAAAAACGATTTTATTGATCCTTCTTTTGTTTAAAACTTAATTTTCTATTCCTGGTACTAATGATAAAAAGATATAAATATTTATTGATTTTAAAATATCAATGAAACTAAAATCTATAGATCATTATAACACCTAAGTATGATGTAAATTTATTTTACTAATGTAAAAAAAAGAAAAAAGAAGAATGTGCAAGTTTCTACTCAGTTCTAAAACTTTCTGTAAAGTTTGTTAAAGTCTGTTTCAATTCAAAATTATTTTTTTATTTTTTTTTAAATATTGTTAATTCACCCATTTTAATATTATAAATTATTAATTTAATAATTATATTCAAAATTATATAAACACAAAGTGAATTCATGTTGTTCTGCTAGGCTCTTTTTCAAGACAATTTTTATTATTTTTTTTAATTTATGAAAAAGAAAAAAGCCTTGTCTGCATTTAAAAAACTAGAAAAAATTAAAAACTTATTAAAATTTTATTTCAAAATTCAATTATTCATAAGTACAAATTAAAATTCCATATAAGGAGTTTCGATCAGAACTTAATCCAGAGGATCCTGAAAGGATTGTGGTAGATATTTATGTTTCCTTTGGTAAGAATTACATAAAATAAGGAGCTACTTTAAATCACTCTGTATATTGCATTAAAAAATATAAAAAGTGTTGATAATGTTTTCGAATGGTGGAATTCCAGTAAAAATGAATTTCCCATCATGGCACTTTTAGCCAGGAAATATCTATCAGCACCTTCTTCTTCTGGTAAAAGTGAATGGTTATTTAGTATTGGAAGTGACATTTACTTACCAAAAAGAAATCAGCTGAAAGGTGAAACAGGAAAGATGATAATGTTCTTATATGTTAAGAATTTTAGGACTTAAATATGAATAGCTAAGTACTTAAGTGATTTACATAAAGAAATTGTTCTCTTTATTGTTTAAACTCTTACCCAATTTTTTTTTTAAATAAAAAGGATATCCAAGTTTATTTCATCAGCTTTTGCATTCATTCTTCTACTGAGTGTTTTATTAATAAATGCACTTTGCTCATTATATTTCCCAACCCAACTGCAGGGCCTGAAAATAATGAATTTTAATCATTGTAGGTCTTGGAATTGGAAATCTAGAACAGCATCAGGAATTGTATCTGAATCAGTAAAAATATTGTTATTGTCCCATCACTAGTGCATATGTATAATCATTGTGTTTTTGCTCAACTATTTATATATACAGGTCAGTGATGCATTGTGGGTAGGCTGTTGTATTGCATTGTGGATAGTCTGTTGTATTATTTGAACAGTTATTTTGGTGGGCAGTAACCGGTGGGGGGGGGGGGGCTATTGAGTGGGAATAATTGTGGATCCAAATAAAGATTTTTGGTTATTTATAGTGTTATTAGTTAACTTTTTTCTTTATTATTGATTATTTTATAGTTGGTTTTTATTGCTATGTTTTCTTGTGTTTATCTGTGTGCATTTGTGATTTGTTAATTTGTTTATTATTTACTTAGTTTATTTACTTATTTATTTGTTTGGATTAATTTGACTTTTTTGTTTATTTATTATATTTATTTATTTTCATTTATTTTTGTTCATTTTCAGTTTTTGATTTTTAAGTAATGTAGTAAAAATTTGTTTTTGTATCTTGAGATGAGTTCTGATTATTCAGTAAATTGTGTTGGTCTGGGAAGGTAATTATAGCTATTTTCTCCTACAGAGTTTACATTTTTTGCATTTATTATTATAGAATGATGCTGTTTTCCTTGTTTTCCAAGATATTTTTGGTCTAATTTGGTTTGAGTTTTTAATCTCTGAGATATGTTTAGAAAGCATTGACCCGTTTGCATATTTACTATTTGTAAAGGATGCTTTGTGTAGCGGATTTTTATTGTTTTTGTTGAATATCTTGTGGAAAGTGCTTGATGTGGGGAAGTGTCTGTGTATGAGTTTAATGAAAATTTTTCCTACATATATATATATATGTGTATGTGTGTGTGTGTGTATGTATGTATGTATGTGTGTGTGAGGGTGTCTGTATGTATATATTAATATAATCATTATTTTTAGTGGCTACATGTGTTTGAGTTGCTAGCAATGTTTTCTTTTATATTTTCTTAAACAGTGAAATTAATAACAACCGGCCGACATGTCTGTATTTTCGTCCTAAGATTGCAATTAGCCAAGAAAGAAAGTAGATTAAGCAAAAAGAGTTAAAATTTTTAAAGAAACTTTTTTTCTGTAATGCTTTAATTTTGATATTATTATTGAATATATGATAAAACCCTTCAGGAAAAGAAAGTCCTGTAGCAAGCTAGTAAATTAGTTTTAAAAAAAGCATAGCTTAGTAACAAATCTGACTGATTTTTTTTTTCTTAGCCACATACACACATTCCATTCTTTATCAGGCAAATTGTGTTTTATAAATAAGTCCCAGTTTTGTTATCAGTTTTGATAATGACTCAAAATTAATTTCAAGAAAATGGTTGATAATTTTTATCTTATCATTTCTCAAGGTTCTTCTTTCATGTGAATGAATCCATGTCTTTATTGCCAAAAATGTTAATGACCAAATTAACATTCAAACCCCCAAAATTTGTGAAAACTAGTTCATGTCTTTTAGTTGAAATAAAAAAAAATACAGTGAATGTCAGTTATTGTGAAATTATTGTGTCTTTTGAAATAAGAAACTATAATGAATTTGAATTGCAGAATTCTATTGATCATTTTATTTTAACATAATGCATTTCTGTTATGCAAATACTTTATGAAAATCACTTTTTTCTGAATTTGCATGCAGTTAAGTCCCCTTGATTAGCTACAATGGGTTAAAGTTCAACATTTGTTTATTAATGTTGTCTTTAATGTAAATTTGTCAAATCAACATTTATTTTTGAAGCAATTATGAATTCTTCTTTCTCATCATTTTGCACTAAGGCATGAAAAAATGGGAAAAAATTGTCATTTGCCTAACTGATGAAGTGTTTAAGTGGTGTTTTGACCATGAAAGTTTTAACCCTAGAACACTAACCGCGTGTATATAGTACCCAGCGCAAATCTTCCTATTTTTAATTACAATTTTCAGTACCTGATTTTCTTACCTAAATAATATGTTTTTCAGCTCCTATTAATGTTAACTCAAAGTACAAAGTTTGAAGTGCCTGCATGTAAAATATTTCAAATAAAGATTTATATTTAATATTGTTTGTTGATATTTTCAAAATCAGGTATGATATACCCATGGTTAGTAGTGGTGTAACTTTAATTGATGGTTAGTGTTCTAGGGTTAAGAATTAAACTTCTCAATTTTCTTAAGTCATGATATGTTTCAACTGGTCATCTCTCCAACCATTTTAAAAATTGGCTAAAATTTACTAAACCATTGACCATTCCAGAATTTGGTGCAATCTTTGTAATGGTCATGTGATGTAATCACTGTTTATTGATTGGAGGACTTTTTTTTTCTGTTTCAGGTGACTCATAGTAGCGGTAATCATGGTCAAGCTCTGGCTTGGGCAGCCCAGCAATTAAAGCTGCCTTGTTCTGTGGTTGTACCTGAAAATACAGCAGCTGTGAAGATAAATGCTATAAAGACATACGGCGCTGATGTGGTACTAAGTCCTGCAACTCCTCAAGACAGGTACACTTGGACTAAATTGAACATAATTATTTTTAAAACAAGTTCTTCACTTTCCATTATGTTTTGTGTGAACACTAACTGAAACTAGTTGCTTTGGCTGAATCATAAGTAATTACCATTTTTGGTACTAATTGTAATGACAAATATACCATCTTAATTACTAATCATATGCAGAAGTTAAGAATAAATTTTGAGTATACTAACATATCTTAGTTTTTGCATGGCAATGACAATGTACACAGTGGATTAAAAAAATTTGGAGGGGTGGGGGTGCTGGAATACTTTTTTTTTTACTTGAGTTTGATAACTAATTTTTGACACCGTGGAAAATAAGCAACTGTCACGCCTATACATGAACTTTATCTCTCTTCTCTGTAGATGTAGGAGATGCTAAAAACTTTTCTGTACATTTAAACAAAGATCAGATTTTTGTGAGTAAGAGTTTTTATTAGTCACACCCAGGAATTTTCAGTTTTCCATATTGTAATTTGGTACGTAAATGAGGAACTGCATAGTAGTTGCATAACTAAAGAAAACAGTAGAACAAGTTACCCAATGTGGTAGCAGTTGGGCTTCACCAATTGTCATGATACGAAAGCCCAATTGTGATTTGAAGATATGCGTGGAGTACAAAGTAGGTGTGAATCATCAGATATTCTCTGATTCATTCTCCCTACCTAACACAGAAATGGCAAACCATGAATTAGCAGGAATTAAATACCTTACCAAGATTGATCTGAAATTGGCATATAACCAAATAGAAATTGATGAAAAATTTAAAGATGTCACTACAATTAATAGGCTTACTAAGATGGACTTGTCTTCATTTGGAGTAAAGACTTCAAGCCATATTTTTCAAAAGGCAATTGAAAAAGTTCTATCAAAGGGGATAAAAAATATAATCATATATTAAGCTGATATAGGCATAGGTGTTTGCAGTAAAGAGGATTTAAAAAAAAACAAAAAACTGGACAAGTTCTAAACAAATTAAAAAATGCTGGTATGGTGATAAATAGCGATAAATGTGAGTTAAATTGCGACGAAATATCGTATTTGGGATACCAAATAGCTAAAGAAGGAATTTCACCTGGCAATAAACTGATAAATAAAATACAGGGAAGTATCTACACCAAAAAATAAAAAAGAATTTGAATCCTTTTTGGGATTGACAAATTTTTGTAGCAAATATCTACCTAGATACAGCGACCTAATAGAACCATTTGAAGAATTACAGAAAAAGAATTTAAATCAACTCAAAGGCAAAATATCGCTTTTGAAAGCTTAAAAAAGGTACTAATAAGAAAAGTGATTGTAAAAATCTTTGATCCCAAATAAAAGTGACTATGGATGCAATTGAACATGTTGAAGTTGCAATTTTATCTCGAGAAGGTCATCCAATAATGTACCTGTCGAGAAAATTAATGTCAGCTGAAGCTAACTACTCAGATATTGAGAAAGAAGCGTTAGCAATAGTATGGAGCACAGAAAAAGCTCGATATTTTTTGTTAGCATGAAAATATTTGTTAAAGTCAAATCACAAAACCTTTAGAGTTTATATTTATTGAGTTTTAACCCCAGAAAAGAATTATCAAAAGTCATATCTCCTAGAATTTTAAGATGGGCTATAAAACTCATGGCCTTTGATTTCAACATCATATACATAAAGAGGAACACTATTCCACATGTGGATGTACTATCCAGACTAAATTTTCATAGCAAAAAAATTAGAAGCATCTGAAATTTCAGAAGATAAAATACTGCACTGGGTTGAACCGGACGTGTTACCCCTAAATCATCCCAGAATGGAATCCATACAAGACCCAGTGTTAAGCAGAACTTCAGACAGAATAAAAAGAAACACATGGAGCAACTGTTCAATGTCAGAAAGACCCTACAAAGAATCAAGATATAAGTTAACTGTAGAGAAAGGCATAATATGCCATGGAGATATAATACCCCCACAAAGTTTAAGGAAAGAAGTAGTAAAACGTGTACACAATGATGTATATTGTAATATAACAGTGACACAAATAAGATTAAAATTATAAGCATGGTGGTCAGGAGATTCTTGAGATGTAGAAGACTAATGTAAAAACGTGCCCAAAATTTGCTGAAATAAAAAAAACCTTTCGGCAGAACAAAATTAACTCGTAGCCTAAAGAAAAAGAACCATGTGTTCGGGTATACATGGATCATGCCCATGTTAAAGGCATGGGGCTATTTTTAATTTTAGTGGACTCATTTTCAGGATGGCCCAAAGCACAATTAATGGTTGCTGACAGAAAAGCCATCACTATAAAACAAATATTAAGAACAATATTTTCAAGGAATTGGGTACCTAAAACTTTGGTCTTGGATAACATGCCAGAATTTTGAAAGAAAAGTTTGTGCTCATGGCTAAAGTGTATTGGATGTGTCCTATATAAAACACCACCCTACCACCCACAATCGAATGGAATTGCAGAAAGAATGGTGCAGACTGTGAAAATGGGACAAAAACATTTTCCCTATCTAATGATAATATAGAGAATTACTTACCAATATTACTGTTAAGCTATAGGAAAATCCGATGTCCAATTCCTGCAGCTGATCATTGAGTTGATCTCTTCAATCCAAGCTTTGCCTTATCCCACATTTTGATCATAAGGCTGGCGAGAATCGGATCATTGACAGGAAGTTTTGTACTGGTTTCGTCCAGGCAGGGTGAAGTCACAAGTAAAAAAAGTATAATTTGAATAAAAGAAAATGTTTTTATATGTTCTTCGTACAGAGCTTGGTTAATTCTTGATATTAAAAGATTTTTAGTTCTTCTTGCAAAAAATATCAATCCTTCCCGATTTGTAAGTTGAGCACAACAATCTGGTTGGTTTAGCTAAGTCTAAGAAGGCTTCTGGCACAAGGCTTATGTCGGAGGTTTTCTTCAGGCAGGAAGTCACGTGAGATCAGGTGAAGCAGTCATCTCTCGTTCAGTATCTGGGACAACTCTCTCTCGCACATTTCATTCTCCTGCTTATATCGACCATCTTCATCCAAAACCGGCATGGGGTTTGATGTGGCTTGGGGTTCTGGTGATTCCCATTGTTGTCTGGCTGAAGGAGATTAATTACATGCCCAACTTTGGGGAGATTCCCTCTTCCATGAGTAGTGGTCAGAGGAAATTGATCCGCCTTAACTCCTTCCTTCTCCAATTGGTGCCTTATACCAATATTGACGAAGGGATGTAGACAATTCCTCTGCCTTCCTTGGTGTTCTACCTAGGCCTATCACTTCGGTTGTCACTCTGACCAATCCGATCTCTAGATTCTATAAGTGAGCAGGTGTCACTTAACTTCAATTATTAATTTTAATCATCACTCAAAATTTTTGTCAACAATATTTCCTTGACCCAAACTTCATTTTCTCAGTCGGGCATTTACCAGGTGTTCTCATGACAGCCTTTTTGGCAATTTCAACCCGTGACACTTGTTGACAAGTGACAAAAAAATAATATTACAATTCTCCAAACTTGCTTTGTTTCACAAATTTTAATCTCCCAACAGACTTTTCCTTACCGGGTCTTCTTTAGTAGATCATTCCATAACCAAGATTTCAAAAACAGTGGTGTCTCCATTTCAACCTTACACTGTTGTGGGCTCAAATTATCCAGATGGCATTTTTTTTTTTTGACTAGAATCTCCAAAACAACAATAAAGCCACTCCACTCCCAGCCAGCCTCCATTCCAGACATAGTCATTGGAGGCCTTCATATCAACTTCGGCCATATAGTTTTCGTAAATAAAAAAAAAACAACCCTCTGGATTTATCGTCTCTTGGTATGTTTATCAATCCATCTTTTAACCCTTTAAGGTGTCACAGGTTGACTACAAAGTCCCCCTGCATTAATGGATAGACAGATTAGGGCTCCCATAACAATGTCATTTTCAACAAGTTAAAGTGTATGGTATAAAAAAGACAAAGAATCTAATCCAGAGAAGATGGATTTTGTACTACAAAAAGGACACAACACGGCAGTACTAATGAAAAATGGACAAAATGTACTGACCTATGCGGATCAATTCAGAACGGAACCCGAGGATATAGAAATGGACAAAGAATCTGAAAGTGATGAACATGAAGGGGTGGAGGGGACTAATGAATCCAGTATTGGAACCGAACAATCTATGGATGATAATGACCAGGAATTTGATGAGGTATTGGAAGAGGAAATGAACACAGGCCTATAGGTCCCTATAAGAAGAAATCAAGATGCACACCAAGAAATACAGTTTAGATTCCCAAGAATGATTCTAAGAAGTTAAAGATCAACAAAGGGCATAAAGCCATTTTCATTCAGGGAGGTGTAGTATTGTATGTAAATAAGGTATTGTTATAAAAGCAGAACGCCGCAGTGAATACCAGTTGCACTACCATCTGTTGACCTGACAATGTCTTTTCCAGAGACTCCACCACTCTACTTCATAACGCATATATACTGAGTCATTTTTGGGAACCATTTGCAATGATGAATGACATCTTAACTTAATCAGATGCGGCAGATAAGAATAAATTTGGAGTCCACTAACATGCCTGAGTTTTTGCAAGGCAATGGCAGCATACACAGTGGATTAAAAAAAATGTTATTCTCTTTCCAATTTTAGAACATTGTAGCAATTACTGTTTGCTTTCATTTCATTTCAGCCTTACATCTTAAATTCTCATTCATAGTTGATGAAATCTGCGAAAATATATGTATTTTTTGTTTTTTTATAATTTTGATTTTTGGCTGCCTTAGAATGTTTTGCTTTAAGACTCTTGTTATTTTAAAAAAATTCCTCCTGTCTGGTTTAAAAGTAACAAGAAATTGTCAGTTGGGCATATCCTTTTAACAATAGTTGTCAAAAGAAAAAAAAAGAAAATGTAGCAACTTTTATCGAGCAGAGGAAGTACAAAATATGTGCATGTGTTGTAGTTTTTCACTGTTTTTTTTTTGTTTATTTTTTTAGGCGTCTGATCTGCAAGCGTTTATCAACAGAAAAAGACTATGAAATCATTGAACCTTTTGACAATTATGACGTAATTGCTGGCCAGGTAAGACATTTGAATTATGACGTAATTGCTGGCCAGGTAAGACAGAAGACATTTGCAAATTCAAAATACAAGTTGACTAATTTTTCTGAATTGTTGAGTTAAAACAGATCCAAATTATGACATTCATTTCCAGAATGAGTTTTTGGAGCGAAATGAAATTTGTAAGAAAGAAACTTGAAAAATATTTTAAATTTAAGTCTTAATATCATCAAAATTCAACAAAATGTTTTACAAAAATTAGTGTTTTGCTTCTTATCAAATGGTATTTTATAATCAACATTTTTTTAAATAATTATTTCAACCCCAAGAAAGGCAATAATGCTATTTTTTTTATGATTCAGTGTACAAAAGCCTTTCTTTATATGCTTTAAAAATCAAGTCTTTATATGCTGTAAAATCAAGCCAGTACTTTGAAGTGTGGTTAAAGTGCCATTTTTTAAATTTTTATTCCACATATAATGTATGCATCTCTTCAGGACTTTTTCTCGGTGCTTGAATCTCACAGTCCATACGTGCATGTAATATTCACCTTTCAGTTCAAAAACATATCAAGCAATTTTTAAAAAACCCATAGAGAACATGCAATTACTCTTCTCTTTTTACTTTTTTTCTGCTTTACACATGCAAAACATTTGTTTATTTTAAGGGCTCTTAAATAACCTTCTGTCTTGTATGTTTAGGTGACACTCACGTTTAGGGTGATCAGTATCAGTTGCTCCTCTTTGTTCAACGAAGTCATTTGGAGTGCGACGACTTGTCTTATTACCAGTTCTTCACCTGTGTCATTCATAAAGATTGTCTCCATAACACTGTTTTTCAGACCAATGTGTACCATCAGGGTTTTTCATAATTGCTTTCTTTTTTCACCCAAAATTCCCCAAAGAAACACCACTCACAACCCTACCATGTTTATAATGCATATACAAACAGTCCTGGACAAGGATGACTCTTGTTGCCTGAACACTTTCAACAGAACCTTTGCCTGTTGCTGAATTTATCTAACAATGGTACATGGTACTGCAACATTGTTTAATGTGAAATAATACTTTTTGTTTTTTTTTGTTTTTAAGGCAACAATTGCTGTTGAATTCTTGGAGCAGGTTCCAGACTTGGAAGCCATTGTAGTCCCAGTGGGAGGAGGTGGGCTTTCTGCTGGCATTGCCTTAGCAACTAACTTGTCTAAACCCCACATCAAAGGTAAGTGAAAATCTTTATAAAGAATGTTGTACCAAAGAACTAATATCTGACCTGAAAATTTCTCTTTGTCATATGGTTTTCTATTTAATAAAACAAAGTCGATCTTTCAGATCTGTAGATTTTGCATCTGTTAATTCAACCAGCTGCAGATTGAAAATATTCAAAAGTTCCAAAAAGCCAAACTTGAATTTGCCATGCACTGAGCTGAATCTATGCAAATGAAGAGATACCTTGGCTTGTAACATTTCCCAAATCTTCAGCCTTTCTCCAGCACTTGTTGTTTTCAGGTTTTGTCTTGTGGCACTATGATTGAGAAACTAACATAGAAGAAGGAAATGTGATTTTTATCTCAATCTTTCTGGTTTATAGCTGGCAGATGAGGTCCTTTAAATGGCACCGAATTAATCAAAGAAGAAACAAGTAAAAGAAAGCATTTGGGGTAAAGCGACAATTAAGCCGGACATTGATGATTTCCAATTGCTGGTCTATATTAATAGCCACAGTTGGGATCGAGGAAGTTGGTTCTAGTCTGTGTATTAAGTTCCAGTGCTGCCTGTTCATATTACCAGCCACACATTGTGATGTGTACATATGCAGGGATTTGGTAGGAAGGAAGAGCTGAGCTATGAGACCAACACAGCAGATATCATACCAAGTGTCACCTACCCAGCTAGTCCAAACTAGAAAATGCCAGGATAAAATGATTTTATTGGAAACAGAGTTCAAGTTCTCGTTTCTCAACTCTTCATTTTTCATTGTGAATGTGCAGCAGGCCTTTCCCAGTTTTTGGTACACACCAATGTGAATGAGAATAGAGACACAATGTGGGGAAAGACACTGGCCAGTCAGTGGAAAGCTGGCTGTGGGCCACATTATAGTCTTCTCATTTGCTACTTGGAATGTTTGCAAGCTTTTTTCTCTCAAATTTTGAATTGAAACTTGAAAAAAAACTTGTACCAAAAACTTTATTAAAATCCATTTATTTTTAAAATTGATGTATTTTTGTCCCTCATGCAAATTATTACAATTTTATTTGTTTGCAGGTAAAGAATTTTTTTCACATATATTTCCAATTCTATACAAAAAAATTCTATATCAGAATTTTCTACAAAGTTATTATTAGTGGTACAAAGATTTTCACAATAAAATTTTCCTTTTCTACAAATTTTTTTTTTTCTCTAGTGTCAATTTCCCACTGAAAATTTTTGTTCATATATTTTCATAGCATTAAGTTTTATAATTAAAAGACGATTTGAAGGGTATGGGAGGAAATGCATAGGTTATATACAAATATGAAACCTTTATATAAGGAATTGGATTTAGGTATCTGCACAGTTGGGGTCCTAAACCCAATTCTTTGTAAATACAATTCTAATCATGAACTCTGAGAAATACAAGGACAAATGAGGGGAAAATTGGAGTTGATTGTATAACATGATTTTTCCAAATGGGAAAGACTTGCCTGCCTGAAAGAAAAGAAAATTTCAAAAACTGGGTTTGAATCTATTTTTAATGAATTCATTTCTATTCTTTTATGTTTTTATTTTGCAGTTTTTATGGTCGAACCTAAAGGAAAAGAACTTGCTAAAAGTATGAAAGCTGGTGAGATTATTAGAAATATTTTTTTAATTTCTTTTCTTTCACTGATATTTATAGAGTAAATAAGAAAAAGATGCAAATTTACTGACTAGAATGAATTTTTGAATTCAAATGACACTCAAGATAACCCTTCATTGAGACGAGACCTTATTGCAAATACATGAAAACTCTGTGAAATGCCACTGAGTGAGCTTGTGTACCATACACTGCCTGCTTATTCTTCTCATCTCATTCAGGGTTTTTTTTCCTGGCAAAACATTGCCCCATCAAGGTATGCCAGCCTGTCAATGATTCAGGTTTGGTTTTCTTCAACGTCAGGCAAATTTAAAATCTTTAAAAAGGAAGAAATTTCAGACCCTGGATGAAATTAAGAATACAGCCGATGGCAATCCCAAAAGAGTATTTAGCAGACTATTTTGAAAAGTGAAAAGGACATTGGGATAAGTACTTTAAAGGGGCTGGAAGTGCCAATGTCTTATGTAGGCTTTTTTCATTAATATTATGGCTAAATGCTGTCTGGATAAACTTTGTGTGTAATATACATGTATACATTGAATTATTTTCAAATCATTACTTGTGTAAATTTGTTTTCATCGGTAGTTTCTATTTATATGGGTAAAATGTTTCTTTTTTTAAATGTTTTTCACAGCATAAGTGATCATGGCTCTCTACAAGCTACTTTTTCTTTTATTTGTAAACTAGCTCAGTATCTGCCATTCTGCTTGGCTGACAACAAGATAGTCAAATTTCCAATCAAAATTGTTTGTTCTTTTAAAATACATTTATTAGCAAATATAGTCAGTTCAAATACAAAAGGATTCATAAAAATCATTTCAAAAGGCCACACATTTAAGCTTATAATCTTTTCCTGTTGTTACCAAACTGTTGTAAGGTAAGACTCAGCATACCTCCTGATTTCCCTCCAACTCTGACAATGGACTGCTCCTACTTATAAATATGGCAAGTATCCACGTTAGAGTAGGATTTGAGGAGTTGTCAATTTACTCAAGTTTTTCCGTTCTATGCAAGAGTATTTAATAAACCTCTTCTTTGTTTTCCTCTACCTAGTCTTCTGTTCCTTTGATACTCTCTCTAACTACAGCCTTCCTAATTCTCGGCTATTTTGAACAACACAAACAGAAAGGGAAATTAGCCCTCATGAAACAAATGTCCATTTCAGTTTTATTCAAATTTGTGTGTGTGTGTGTATATTTCAAGTCAATGACAGAACTAAAAATATTTCTTAAATAAAAAAAAACTTAAAAAATATTAAAAACAAAATAATTTCTGAAAAGTTTTTAAAAAAAATCTTATTTCCAAACGTTATGATTTTATTGCTCAGCCAAGGGTAAGGGTTGTCTGAACAGAGTAAGAGATGAATGTCTTATTTACATTATTCGGACTATTGTCCTCATCTTTGTCGCCATATTTTTTACGTTTTGGCCATTGTACGCTCAGGCCTTCTTCAGGTGGTTGGAATGTCGAACTGAACCCTTTATTTCGCTCACTGGGGTAGACTGTTCTAGTTCCACGTTTAACGAATGTCAGTTATCAGTTATCTCCTGTTAATTTTCCTCTGAAAGTTCTCCACTGCCTTAGCCAGGTATTGAACTCACACTCTTTGGGTCCTGTCACTTGATTTAACTAACGCTTTTATCCACTGTGCCATGTTTCCTTAACAGGAGATAACTGATAACTGACATCCATTAAACATGGCACGTGGAACTAGAACAGTCTACCCCAGTGAGTGAAATAAAGGGTTCAGTTCAACATTCCAACCACCGGAAGAAGGCCGGAGCGTACAACAGCCGAAACGTTGTAATAAATATGGCGACAAAGATGAGGACAATAGTCAGAATAATGTAAATAGTGTACATAATACCTCATCTCAGAAATATAGACAGATAATGAATGTCTTACTTCAAAATTAGTCAAATGTGTGTTTGTGTGTGTATATTAAATGGCACAAGCACATGTAAGTCATTCACACATAGGTACATGCGTGTATTCATTATATACTCACCTGCAAAGTTACGTGCAGACAAAGTGTGTGATGGACAGAGAATTAGGTCTTCTTTTCTAATATAGATCACCAATGCCATCTTAGAATGGTTTCTCAACATTTGGAATTTAAGGAGACAACTTTTTTTTATCTTTTCTAATTCCAAATTCAAATTGATTGATTTTATTTGCATTCATCTCTAATTGATGCTAAATATAGGAATTCTTCCATTGAAAAATATTGTTTATTCTCAAAAAGAATTTAATTTAAAAGAATATTTTCTTTTTTAATTGATTAAAAAACTAACAGAAATTGTAGAACTAAAACAGACAGTGAATAGAAAAGGCACATCAGTCTTAACACTTTCACTGCTACATTGTTGCTTGGCTGTGCTGGCCCATTTTTGGAAAAATCAGAAATTGCCATTTACTAGAAAAAAATGACTATAAAGATACTGACGGTAATTTCTTGAGAGCACAGCTATTTTGGTTTCGATAGGATACTCTGCAGTTTTTCAAAATTCTAATCTGATTTTTTTTTTTTTTTTTACAAAGGTCACTGGTTGTGGGAAGGTCCGGATCGTAATTTTGCAACTGTGGCTGACAGCATCAACAGACAGCAACTTGGCAAATTAACCTGGCCAATTGTGCTTAAATATGCGGAAAGAGATGTCCTCACTGTGGTATGCAACTATTTACAAACCTTTTATTCTTATTACAAAAGTAGCCGATGTGGCTTTTGCCATTGTATACCATATTTTGCTAGGGTGACAAGAAATTGTATTTACTTATTATTGAATTATTCAACTATTATTATTGACTATCTGGGTCACAAACTTTCATCTTTGAATGAAGGTTCAGTTCATGTTCACTATAGAATAAGGCTTGGTGGTGCAGTGTTTGAAAAGAACGAATCATACCATTCTCTTGTATTCCCTACAAAATCAAAGCTAAGACCTACAACGCATATATTCTCCATGTTTTATGGCCTGGATTGTGTAAACTGGACCTCAAACACTTAAGAAAGTGGAAACATTCCAGAATCATGTCATGTAATTGTAGTAGTAAAAAAAAAAGAAAAAAAACTGTCAACTTAAAGTAGCAACAAACGTCTGCAATAGATTTCTTCCGTCTCTCGACCGCAACACTTGTAGCCAAATCACAATTAAAATGATAGTCTGACATAACAGTCCAACAAACAACGTAGAAATGACAAAATGGGGTCACACGTCCAACCTTCGCTTCTCACTAGCAAAAACGTGTCTTTTCTTCTCAAAAAAATGGCTTGCTTTATACAGCTGAGGACCGACCATAATTTGCATGCGAATAACGAGACGAGACTTTGCGTTAACTGTCCGAGACCGCCTGGCATAAAACATGGGCACCGCCATCTTGGTTCTTTTTACTGCTGAGCAGCTGGATTTTGCACGATGCACAGATTCATGGGCGTTTCCGAGGTAAGCCGTTTTCACAATTTTCCCCACAGTGATTCATGACCAACAATCGACTAAGGACACAAAACCTTCTGGACACAACTGGTCATCCCATTAATAAAGAATAAATATATGGTCACACCAAATGAAGCCAAAAAGGATTGTTAAAAAAAAAATAGATATTGTAGGGTTGGTTGCAAGAAAACAATCCAGTGGGGCCTAGCAAAGAAGCTGGCATGATAGCATAATCAAATGAACACAGCTCATTGTTGGCTCCTTAAATAGAGCTACCCATGGACTCTGGGGTGAGTGGAGTCATAGGAGTGAACATTCTGCTATAGACAGACAGAGTGTTCTATAATGAGAAATTATTGAATTAACATCTGATATTTTTTAATATTTTCATTGTATTTTTATCCATGTGAAAAAAAGCATTTGGTGAGTCGGTTTGGAGGATTTTCAAGATTTCCTCTCCGTCTTTAAAAAAGCGAAAAACCCATAAAGTCATTGCATTTGAGAGATTCCTTTGCATGTACGCACACGCATGCATTCAGCCTTTGTTTTTTTGTTTTTTCTTTTAGGAAGATAATGAGATCATCCAGGGGATGAAGTTTGCATTTCAAAGATTAAAGGTGAGTGAATTTCTTAAAATTCTGGTAGGTTGTGGGGGGGGGAGCTTTTAAATGAGACAATATTGGTTATCAAAATAGACAGATTTATACAGGCAAAAATATTTGGGGAAGTTGGAGATGTATGCACAAACACGAAAAGCTACTGAAAACTTCAATGCATCCCACTTCCCAAAATCTTACCAACCATCAGGATTTTGTTGGGAAGGGCTTCTATGGTTAGATTGAGTACTTTTCAGCACCACTTTTTTGTGTGTGTAATAAAATAGTTTTTAGTCTATGCTATATTTATGGTGTGTGTGGGTGGTGGAGGCTTGAATATCAAGGAGAGTATAATTAAAGTATCAAAATTGATGATTGTGTTTAAACATGAAACAGACTGTCACCATCCAGGGTTGATACCTGTCCATGCTGCATGTGTGAACCATCATCAGATGATAATTTGGGTGGCTATGTTGGAGTAGGCACACATTGCTGCTGCTGTTGTAGTAGTAGTAATTATTATTATTATAATAATAATAATAAAAAAAAACAAAAAAACTCCAGAGACTTGCATTTGGGTTATCCATATTGATTAAGTAAACTAGCAGTGAATTATTTTCCAAATTTATTCAGGAAAATGTTAAAGTTCTGTTCTATGGAATGTAATATTTGTTACCCTGCATAGGGATTGAACTTACATCCTCCTGGTTATAAAAACTAATGGTTTGTTGGATTAACCTGTCTCTCCTGCTGGTTCAGCCCAAGTAGCTCAATTTAAGCTGGTTGTTTTTCTCCACTAAAAAAAAAAGAAAGAAAAGCAACAACTTTCAGTTGCCTGATGAATTTTTGTCAGAGTAATTCAGGAGTGATCAGGCTTTCTACTCCATGCTAGACAACACCAAGGCTCATTGTAAATCACAAGAAGTCATAATTATCATGGGAGACCTGAACATTTTTAGGATAGATTCGTATCAATAGAATATGTATTTGGTTTAGATTGGTTTGGTTTATTTTGTTTTACGGCATATCAACCTCAGTGGGTTATTTAATGCCGACAACATTTTTATGATAGATTCGTATGAATAGAATGTATTCTTTTGTTTAGATTGGTTTCGTTTATTTTGTTTTATGGCATATCAACCTCAATGAGTTATTTAATGCTGAAAATTTTTTTATTGCTGGTAGTATTTTGGTTCATCAAAAATCTGTTTCTGGTAATATCTTTCCTTCAAAATTGTATTGCTGGTAATAGTTAACTATTTGCCCATAGCTGGGACCCTAACAGGTGCTACCACCCCGGGTCAGGGTGGACCTGGGAACACCAGAAATTAAGAGGTGGTTCCACGCCCCTCAAAACCTCCTGATCAGAGGCCTTGCTGTTGGATGTAGTTTAACCTCTTACTTAGGACGGCCAACACATGGTTCCAAGAACATCTTATACGATTATGGGCATGGAGAAGCCCAGTAGGAGAAACTAAAAAACAAATTGACTACATAACTGTAAACAAAAGATTCAGGGAATGCAATGGTTCACTGCAAAACCTACCCAATTGCCGACTGCGGAAGTGACTATCACCCAGTTAGATGTAAACTAAGAGGGAAACTGAAGAAACCTAACGCAGCACCCAAACTACAATACGACTCCTGTGTGACTCAAACATGAAGGAAGAAATATATGGACAGTACGAAAAGATATGAGGGCTGAAATGGGAACTTGAAGTGGGATAAAGAGAAGCATTAGTGACATAAGCAAATGATACCATCCCAAAGGAAAATGGACGAAGAAGAAAAATTGAATGGGTCACAGATGGGATTCTCGGCATGGTGGAAAGGAGACAGAAAACTGTGACAAGATATAGAATATAGAAAATTACACAATGAAATAAGGACCAAATGCAGGCAGGCTAAAGAGAGGCTAAACAAAAAATATGCAGAAATAAAGAGATTGAGTCCCACCAACAAAGGAGATCTGCATAAACAAATAAGGGAACTAACAGGACAGAAGACGTGCTCGTCAACAGGCTGCATAAGATCCAAAGATGGAATGCTTATATCAGAGAAGGAAAAAATGCTTCAGTGCTTGAATGAATATACTAGAGAACTCTTCCATGATGAAAGAAAACAACCAGTAATACACAGAATTAGCAAAATGGGCCTGAAATTCTAAAAACCGAAGTAAAAGCAGCAGTAGCCAAATTGAACAGAAACAAGGCAGCAGGGCCAGACAGAATTGTAACAGAGATGCTGATGACCTTAGATGATTTTTGGCATAGACAAGATTATATAAATGAAATCTACAAAAGTGGGGGATATACTAGAAGACCTAAGCAGATCTATTTTTATAGCACTGCCTAAGAAACCAGGCGCAAACAAATGTGGACGCCACCGAACAATCAGCCTAATGAGCCACGTAACAAAACTCATCAACCGTATTCTGATGAATAGAGCGCACAGCAGAATCTGGCCAGAGATTGGACAAGAGCAGTGCAGGTTTGTTAAAGACACCGGAACAAGGAACGCGATACTCATGCTCAGAATGGTATCAGAAAGAGCAATGCAAAGGCGTTCGACAAAGTACGACACAAAGAGCTGTTAGAGCTGCAACCTTGACATATTCGGGAAAGACATTAGAATAATCAAAAACCTCTACTGGCAGCAAACCATCTGCATAAAGATAAAAAATGAGTTCAAAAATAGAAAAGGGGAATAAAGCAAGGATGTGTCTTCTCACTGGACTTATTCAACTTATACAGCAAGGCAATTCTGAGAGAACTGGAAATCCTACCAGGATTCATCATTGGTGGCCACAACTTAACATAAAATACGCAGATGACACAGTGCTGATAGCCGACATGGAAAGGAAATTACAAAACCTCCTACAGAAGGTAGCGAAGGAGAGCAAGAAGAAGGGACTAAGCACAAACAAGAAGACAGAATGCATGGTCATCAGCAAAAAACAGGCTGGAGACACTAAAATCAAACAGGTGCGGAAATTTAAATATCTGGGAAGTGTCTTGACAGAGGACAGAAATTGTAATGCGGAGATCTGAAGATGTATTGGGGGTGGCCAAAGACGCATTCCAAAAGCCAGGCAGAGAATTACGAGAGAGTAGGATTTCATTGGTAACAAAGAAAAGAGTACTGAACTACTATGGTGACATCTGTCAGTGGATGTTGCATGGTCTCCTCAAAGATGACGAAGAGATTAGAGGCAACAGAGGTATGGTCCTACAGAAGGATGCTAAGGATGTCATGGGCTGAACATGTGAGCAATGATGAAGTTTTGGAGTAGATGCAAACAAAGAGGAAACTTATGCTTAACATCAGGAAGAGGTAGCTGGAATTTCTGGGACATGTAATGAGAAAGGAAGGCTTGGAGAATCTGATACTCACAGGGTGGATAGAGGGAAAGAAGGACAAGGGAAAGCAACGCATGACATACTCAATGGGCTTAAGCAAGTGGATGGCAGAACAGGGTCTGGAAGAAATAACAAAAAGACAAAAGTTATTGAGAGCTACAAGAGACAGGAAGAAGTGGAGAGCCATGATCGCCTACATCCTGAAGGGACGTGGCACATGATAGTGTTAATCTGTTCGAGTAAATGTAATGTAGCAATGTAGTTTAGCCCAGAAATCCTTCAGATTTTCTTATCAAATAACGGTACTGATATAAACAATGGTAATTTTAAACAACTTACACAATAAGGATATTTCAGTTGCCAATGCCTGAATTATTAAATGGAAAAATACAAAAAAAAAAAAAAAAAAAATCATACACAATGTTGTTCACATTAGACACTTCAATCATTATTACACTTTCTTCAAAATACTAGCAGCATGGCCCGGCGTTGCCCGTGCTCGATTCAAAAATTGTACGACTCATACATCAATCGCTATCACTTGACTTAAAATATTTTTGCCCTTCCTTGCCTTTAAAGGAGTGCCCTTTGCCGTGCTGATGTTGCTACATGCCTTACTTCTTGCCTATCTCACATTGCTGCAAATTTTTTCTAAGCTCTATACTAAACATTAAATATGTTACGAAAAAAGAACTAAACAAAATGAACACAAAACGATCAGCTTTAAAAAAGGACTCGTAACTGGAAAAACCGAATGAAAAAAAAGAATGTTAACAACAAATACTTTTTCACACCCAACCCAGTTCTGCTTAATCAGAATCAACGTTGAGTTTAAGCAAGCTAATGAGCCAATTGGAGTAAAGTGCCATGGAGATTTAAATTTTTCCCACTTGTGACGAATGCAGCTATCGATTTTTTTTGCATGCTAGTTAACATTTGAGTCAGTCAGCTATAGGCTCTCACTCTGGCCAGTAGAAAATGGCCGCAAACTACATGAAAACTGCCATAGAAGCATGAAAAAAATCGATTATTTCCACTATCAATGGGATTTAGGAAATGCAAAGTCGGTCTTGGCCTTCCCACTAACTTGGAGCATGTGCATGTAAATTTTGGTGCAAATCCGTCAAAAATTGCGGTCGTGCATTCGTTACACACACAGCCTTTTATAGATAGAGATTAAGCATTTTTTTATACTCCCAAGCTTAAATAAATGTCTAAAAATCCTGTAACAAATATTTTGTATTCAACTGCATTCGGTATTGAAAAGATTTTTCTTGATATTAGATATTTTTTTAAGTGCCGTTTCAAAATGTTAAAACTTAAACTAAACTAAACTTCTGACTATAAAAGAATTCATCCACACATTGTTGTATATTTGAATGTGTTATTATTTTAGATTGTGGTTGAAGCTGCCTCTGCAACTGGCCTCACTGCTTTGCTGACTGAAAAACTCCAAAGGATTAACCCTTCACTGCAAAAGGTTGGGGTCATAGTTTGTGGAGGCAATGTTGATTTAGATCATCTTCCATGGTATGAGCACCGAGCATCAAAATAGTCTCAGCAATCATTTCAATTTTTATGAATAAAATATTTTTCCAAACAATATTTGACTGGTTAATTTACTGTAGAAGAAAACAAGGTTTTCAGTTGACATTGATTAGCTGCTTACCACTTCCTTGTGTGAACAACATTAATTTCACTTTTTAAATTATTTTATCACTTTAAATGCATGTTTATTTTACTTTAAATATATGTGTATTTCAGAGATGCTGATAGGTGCATGTCCTGCATCTCTTACACACAAAAATAGGTACCTGCTATTAAAATATAACTAGCATGTTCTTTCTGTAACTGAATGCAAATCATTTGTCAAATGAATGACGTATGGATGGTAATTAGTAGATCGATTTTTTAAAAATTTTTTTTTTTTTAAACATTTTATATTTTTGTTGTTAAGACGTTTTGCTTCATAAAAGTATGATAACAAACAAGCAGCCATTTGTATTTAACATTCGGTTCATTGTTCAAATAACATTTTAAAAAAGGCTCAAAAAATGTATTCAGACAAAAATTTTCATGAGTTGGTACAGACTGTGTTTAGGCCAATATTTTTGTAATTTTAAACACACCATTAATCCTTTGTTATTCTTTCAAATATTTTTTACTAGTTTTTCCTTTCACTTTCATTCCTTTATTGGAACAAAGGGATGTGTGGGTGGCATGTAATAGACCTCAATGTTGCCAAAGTTTGTTGACCCTGACTTTAAATACGGTTTTTGTTTTAAATCTGATTCAATTGCAAAAAAAAAAAGTTTTTTTTTTTTTGTTCTGTCATAATTCTCCAAAAAATATGGTTTCTTAATTGAACAGGATTGAGTAGAAATCCTGTTTTTGCTTTGAATTTCCTAATTTACAAAAAAAAAACTTGTTCCCTCCAATTTAATTTAAGCAGTTCAACAGGATTTGAATTGGGTTTTTTTTCGGACAATGGTTAAAAGCAAAACAGTTCACAATTTATTAAACGTTAGTTGTGACCCATTAATTTTCCCCAAATCACCAACTGTAGGTCCCGGAGACTGATTACATTAAAGACCTATCAGCAACACTGGTATTGAATGCAAGCAAGATATAGAACACTTCATACTATCACTGGAAAAACAATAAAAGTCAACCGGCCTTGTCAGATGAATTCAATAAAACCTTTATATGAATTGCTGTTCCCTAAGCATATACGAGACAAAAAGAATAAATATTTCACCACAAACTTCTTATTTTATCCTTATAAAAGTCATATGTCTAGTTTAGATATAAAATCTTTATATACATATACGTTCCTATAGAAATGCCGAAATTTACTAAAAACACATTTAACAAAAATAAAATGACCTCTTCCGCAGCATAAGATGGTAAAAATGTTGTTTAGTTGATTTGTTTTCTAAGGCTTAACACTTTGCAGCTTATTTAAAGCCAGGAAATCTGTTTAGATTACAAGAATTTTCTTTTAGAGATAAAAAAAATATTTAGTGATACTAGTCTTATGAATTAACCCATAGCTGGGGGGGAAAAGAATCGAATTCACATTTTTCCCCCCAAGGCTATTTGTGCATATGTGAATATATTGAACCCAATGGGAGCACCTCAAGGTGGTGTAATGGTTAGCAAGCTTGTCTTGCTAGAACAATTATGACTGAGTAGTGAGTTTGATCCTCATTGGGTGCCCCATACTTTTGGCCTAGTGCCACATTCTAAGCTACGCTTGGAAAATCATTATACCAAACCCAACGGGAATTGGAACTTGACTCTCTGATTAACAATTCCAAGCCATTATCTATTACACCACCTGCACATCCAACCTTACAGCACCTGGTATTCCCAAGTGGTCACCCATTTAGGTACACACCATCATTTAACTTTGGTGATTGAATGGGAACCTATTCAATGTGATGTAGCTGAAAGCCCGTAAAAATTTGCCAATTAATCAATAATCAAAAAATTTTTTTGATAAGAATTTGCCTTGCCAATGGGTTCCTCTCTTAGTGGCATTTTAGCTTTTCTATTTTTAGAATTTCTAGAAAGTGGTCCTTTCAAAAATATTTTATCATAAGATTCATTGTATTTTAGATATATAGATATTACTGTAATAATGTATCCATGGCACAATTTTACTCGACCTTGTAAACAAACTTAGTAGTAATGAACCCACAATAGATTTTACTTTTGAAATTGAAACACTTTACTCTTCCTAGATATCATACTACATATAACGGGAGGTCAGTATCGGTTCTAAGTTTACAGAAAATCTACCAACAAGAATGACTTCATAAATTATTATTCTCACCACTGCAACAGAATAAAATCTGAAATAATTATAGGATTTTATTTAAGAGCACTAAGAATTTGCAGTCCCCAATACTTACCTGAAGAAAAACTATATAGCAAACACCTTCAAAAATCTCCAATATCCTCGTTATTTCATCCACAATGTTAATTTATCCTATCTTAAAAATATCGAAATAATTACAACCACAACCAAAACAATTATGGATATGATCAGAACCAAAAATACCCATCACAATAATTTATATAAATGTCACAACTGTTCCTTACAATATATTGGGGAAACTTGCAGGAATTTAAAAAAAACATATACATGAACACAAAAAGGATCTTATACATAATAATTTATCAAATGCATTAGTTATACATAGAAAATGAATTACTTAGAAAACTCTTGAGAGTGCCACTATCAAATCTTGCCAAAATGCAAATCTGCACCCTAGATTTTTTCAAATATCTCCTTTCCTAAAAAATATACTTCTTTTCCAAAAATTCATAAATTTAAAAGGCAAAAGTTAAATCAAAATCATCTGTTATTTAAAGTAAATAAATACAAATAATTTATAAAAAAATAATTAAAAAAAACAAAAAAATTCAACAACTACTAACCTCCAGGAAAGTGACTCCTTGCGACTTCTCTGGCTCATGCTTACCGCCGACATGAAGTGGAAAGATCTGATGCTAGAAAAGTTGGTTCTCTGTGTTGCGCAAGACAATTTTTCTCACCAGAACCTGTCTTACATATTTATAAGTCTACCATTTGCTCATGTATTGAATATTGCTGTCACATTTGGTCTGCTCCTCTTTCTATATACAGTAAAACCTTGAATTAACGGCCCCAGAACCAACGGACTCCGGATTTAACTTTAAAACTTTATTTAAAGGTATATTGTAAGTTAAAGATAAAATACACACATATATACTGTATTTACAATAAATTTTGTACTGTAATGGGTGTTTTTATGTCACCAAAAAAGTGCTTCAATTTAACAAACAAACGGCTTTAATTGGACGACCCCTTCCCCATCAGTACATTAAATTAAGGTTCCACTGTATTTAGAGATCCTTGATAAAACCCAAAGAAGGATTTGCAATGTCCTGGGATCTTGCTTACTTTCTCATCACTGTAATGTAGTTTACCTGTGCTTTTTTCTATAGATATTTTTATGATAATTGTTCTGATGAGCTTTTCTCTATGGTAGCTTGTCTTTATGAATTTAAGTACAGTACTAGATTGGCAGTTAGGTCTCATCCTTTTAGAGCTGAATCGGCTAAATGTAACCGTAAGTTCTAGGCTAGGTTTCTTCTCTCACTTGTGGAACTCTCTCCTGGCTTCTCAATCAACTTTGATCTTCAAAAATTTAAATACAATGTCAATCATTATCTTCGGTCTTCTTAATTCCTGTTCTTTTATTGTTCTCTCTCCTTAATAGTGTTTTTTTTCTCATACTCAGTAACCCCTTGTCTTAGTGGCTTTATTGTCTTGCTTGGGTCGAAATGATTAAAAAAAAAAAAATTTACTCACTGATTTATTAGACATTAAATTACATCACTTAGCATCTTCCATACTTTACCTTGACTTTCAGTTAGCCTGAAGAATATTTATAAGTATTCTTAAATGTAACCCTTTTGAAAACCTAAATCATGTTTTTACTTCTGTTCATAAATACATATTGAAAGATAAAATCCTTATATTTGACTTGATAATGTCCATCAGAGGATGAAATGCATCAGTAAAGAACAGTTTTCCATTTGGCTTTTTACAGATAGATTTTTTTTTTTATTATTATTATTTAGGTCAGAATTTTTGCATGCATGCAGTGAACTTGTGGAATGTCAGGAAGACAGCAGTTGATTCTTAAAAATGAGATTTGAATATGAAAAATATTTATCACCAGGCATTTTTTTTTTTTTTGAGCCTGGAAAGAGCACATCACCCACTTTAGCATGAGAATGCTGAGCACGAACATTATTATTAAAAAATTTTTTTAAGGGAAATAATAAAATTACAAAAATAAAAATAAAAGTCTCAACACCAATCAATATGCTTTCAATTCAGGTTTATTTATTGCCAGTGATTGGGGGTGGGGAAAAAAAAAAGAAGCAAAAATCAAGTTTGCTGTGGACAACTTTGCAAATTCTTTGTAAAAGACAAAGACTCGTATCACAGATTTTGTTCAATGAACGTTTTTTGTAAAAATAAATGACAATTCAGTGTAAGACATGCATAAAAATAAAACGGTTATCCTAAAATATCCAATATAAGATCAATATTTTAACATGGCGTACTACAATTTTTTCCTCAAAAATAGTTTATAACATTTTCTCTTAAATAACCAAACAGCCATATGACAAATAATAGCAAAAAAAAAAAGTTATAAAAATATTACCTGTGTGAGGGACATCGTGCTGTCTAAGACAATTTGAAAATATTATTACTCCCCAACAGCGATTTATTTTTTTTCAAATTTTATTTTTGATTTTAACTTTTGGTCTGTATGGTTATTTGACTATGTACACAGTTGGAAAACCTATAAATTGCAATAGAGTAATTTTGGTCAACAGCAGATAATGACTACCTGGGCTGGTGTAGTCTTGCAACAGGGAACTGACCCCTGCTTAAACGTTTAATTGCATGAAATTACAGGATGGTGATTTGGAGAAATGATTAACTGAATAATAATTATTAAAATTCTCAGGTATAGTTAAAAAACAAAAACAAACAAAAAAACCGAATCATGTTAAAAATTATGTTGTTGAAATAATAAAATGAATTTAAGAATAATTCCGAGGAGAATCACACCCAGATTTAACCCTACCCACTTCTCGCTGATAAGACATGACTGAGAAATTAAAGTTTTGTAGTTTGTTTACACTACTCTACCTGTTCAGAATGTGTATGTTCTTATAAATTATGCTATACAAGGAATAAAGCATTATTTACATTATTCGGACTATTGTCCTCATCTTTGTCGCCATATTTATTACAACATTTCGGCAGTTGTACGCTCCGGCCTTCTTCAGGTGGTTGGAATGTCGAACTGAACCCTTTATTTCGCTCACTGGGGTAGACTGTTCTAGTTCCATGTGCCATGTTTAATGGATGTCAGTTATCAGTTATCTCCCGTTAATTCCCCTCTCAAAGTTCTCCACTGCCTTAGTCAGGTATTGAACTCACACTCTTTGGGTCCTGTCACTGGATCTAACACCTTTATCCACTGTGACATGTGTCCTTGAAATGTTGTAATAAATATGGCGACAAAGATGAGGACCATAGTCTGAATAATGTAAATAATGTACATAATACCTCATCTCAGAAATATAGACAAGTATCTAGAGTTATAGAAATTTTTTTCAAGGATTCATGTCACAGTGGATAAAGGTGTTGGTTAGATTCAGTGACAGGACCCAAAGAGTGTGAGTTCAATACCTGGCTAAGGCAGTGGAGAACTTGGAGAGGGGAATTAACAGGAGATAACTGATAACTGACATCCATTAAACATGGCACATGGAACTAGAACAGTCTACCCCAGTGAGAAAAATAAAGGGTTCAGTTTGACATTCCAACCACCTGAAGAAGGCTGGAGCGTACAACGGCCGAAACGTAATAAATATGGCGACAGAGATGAGGACAATAGTCAGAATAATGTAAATAGTGTACATAATACCTTATCTCAGAAATATAGACAGATACTGAAAGAATAAAGCATCTGGATCATGTTAAGCCCCAACCCTGAGGTTTAAGTTGACCGCCCAAGAACACAATTATCTTTACACAAACATACCTAGGAAGATTCTGAAGTAAACAAAAGAAACACCCATGTAGTTTTTTTTTTCTTTCTTTAACAAGGTCTCCTAAGATTAAGACAGTCAAGTGGAGAAATCAGAGATAAATATGTCAAATTTTGGAAGGGGAGATGTCGATATCACCCAGGCTGAGCTGACAGGGAAATCAGCTGACAAGAAGTCGTCACACAAACAACACACCCACGCTTTCAGTGGCCTGAACAAACACACAGATACATGAATGACACAAGAAAGGAGACGATGAGCTGGACATTACTTTAGTGGTTGTGACTAGAATTTATAAACCACCATTTCTGCATAAGGATGCTCGAGACATTTATTCAACCAGTTTTTCTTTATATTCAATAAATCTGTTGTTAGAGTTATCAACAGAGTGTTGTGCAGTTTATTGAAGTTCTTAGTCCATCTATCCTGGAATGTAAAGAGATAAAAGAGTTCACCACAGCCACGGGACTTGTGCAATCTTGTCTCTCGTACACAATGTACTTAGAGAGAGAGAGATTTAGGCTAGGCTTTGTCCGCAATCCTGATATAAGATATTGGGAAACCTGAATCAATCCTATCAAGATGACACACAGGCCCTAACCGAGGAGGGAAAAGAAAGCCGGATGACCCGTAAGGTTGTTATCACTCAAAAAGCTAGCAACTAGTGACCGAGAGGAAAAAAGAGGAGGAGAAATATAGCTCAGAGCCATGAGAATGTGGTGTTGTCAGTGAGATAAGTGTTGTTAGATGTGCCAACAATAAAGGATTGTGTGATAGAGAGGGCCCCATTTGGTGCTCTGATCAGGATAAGACCCTATCAAATCGATTCAGGACACAACCAACTCTTATACCATTAAGTTTGAACGGGGGGGGGGGGAGAGAGGAAGGGACTGGTGAGGCAGTCAGATTTCATGCTTGTGTATGTGGGCAGGGTCTTTCCGTGCACAGGGAGTCTGCCCATCCAGCAGAGTACAACACAGATAAATTAGCCAAAATAAAAATCAGCAAGGACACTTGGTGACTAGTGGAAGGTAGATTGTTATTCCTGGACATATCTGACTACCTGAGAATAGTTTGTAATTTCAACGGCATTGTTCCTTGGCACATCGTACAGGGATGATTGGAATTGATCGGAGCAGCGCCTCTAAAACCGTACCTACATTTTGACATTGTTGCATCCTCTGGTTCTCAGGATCGTACATCGCAACAGACTAAACATTGCTTGACATGGCTATTCAGGCAAAGAGCCTTCGACAGTAGCTGAGGCTCTGCAATGATTGATTCATTTCTTTTATGCTTCCCACTTGGAAGTTAGCCAAAATAAAACCTGATACAGGCACTTGGTACCTAGAGAAAGAGAGATTGTTATTTCATTATGTGGAAACGATGAGCAACAAATATACCCCCAATGTATTTGGGAGACTGGGGGTCATGCATGAAGGCAGACCACAAACTTCTGTATGGGGTGGTGGATCCCTAGTGCTAAGTATTGTCCAATCGGGTGAGCCAAACACCTGACCTGTTATCAAGGATCAGATATGGTGGCAGCTACTTGCCCGCTTCCAAGTGATTCAGATGTCAAGGAAGCCCTGAAGGCCATGTGCAGCTCTGCACCAGGTCTTGACAGGCTTGCTGCAGATGATATCTTGTGAAAAAGCATCCCATCAATAACTGCTTCACCGACATTCTGCAAATCAAGGGTGATGCAGGTGCTGAAAACCAACAAGGTGCAGAAGTTGTCAGATCACCGTCCAAGAATGACGTCATCAGTGATAATCCTTGGAAGGTGGTGGACTGAGGTGACAGAGTTATTGGAGCAGTTCACCTTTCAGATCGATAGACAGCAGCTCAGAAGCCTTGTCTGCTCTTCTTCACCATTCCAACTAATGCATCCTTGACCTTTGTGCTGTTATGGTGGACATATCGAAGTAGTTTGATGCAGTCAACTGCGATTTCATTTCTGGGACTGTGGAGAGTTATGGGGCCCTGCTAGTGAACTAGATACATTTCAGTTACGATGCAATGATTTGCCGACCACTGCAAAAGGGACAGACTGCCAAGGGGAACCCTTATCACATTTGCTCTTTAATACGGTCAGACCGGCATTACTTGTTAGACATGATAAAGCTTTATTCGCTCGTCTATGATGACAATGTCACACTCTTTACCGAAATACCAGAGGGGGATGCAGATCTGCCTGGGCAGAGTGGTGGAAGCGCTCAGGATCTGAGGGTGAATATTAAAAAGATGTGGTCTATTACAATCAAAGTGAACGAAAAGGCCAAGTTCATTGTGTTGGTGTCATCTCAGCTTAGCGTGGGCAGTGAGCTGGTGGGTGCTCTGGAAGTGATCAGAGCAGCACCTTTAAAATCCTACTGATGTTTTAACATTGGTCGAGGGAATTCTCTAAAATGTTGCATTCTAAGCATTTCTTCTTCATTACAATCAGTCAGTGGGAGGCACAGTGGAGAAATGGATAGTGGAATCGATTGAGGAATCGGAGAGCTGAGTTTGAATTGCAGTTGAATCCATTACATTCACTTACGTGCTAATACCCTTGGGGAAGGTAGGAATCCCCCCGCCCACAAGGGGTAAATAGCAGGACAGACTGGGTTCTATAGCCTTGGATGTCAACCGGCCTACCGCAGAAAGAAATGGCAACCTACTGCGGGAAAAAAAAATCTGCCTCGCCAGTCATGTATCAAAAGATACATAATCGTTTAAGTTTGTATCACGCAATGGCACGTAACTGACTGGCAATCAGTCATGATTTATAGATTTAGGCAACAAGTGTGTTAAATGATAATGCCAGCCTTCATGTCTAACTGAGCAGAGGATATGTTCTCTGAAAAATTAATGTTGAAAAATGTATCTGTCTATATCTCTGAAAAATGTAGGCCTTTTTGTAAAGCAATTTAAGAGGTATGTTTGCTAAGTGTTTCTTTTAACTTAGCCTCTCATAATTCATCTTTCAAAGTTGTAAGACAAATAAAATAATTTCAATTTCAACAAAATCCAAAAAATTTGGAGAGATGGTTGTATCTTCTGAGTTTGTGGTAATATGGAGTAACGCACTTTCCAATAGAAAAAGTAGAAATTTTTACATTTTTGTTGTTGCAAAAGTTTGACAAATTGTCATCAATTGTCAATGATGTTTTTAGATTTTTTTTAACGTTACCCTCCCGTGCCATTGGCCACGAAATGTAATGTAATATTCAATTTTATTGACGTGGCCAATGGCGCGGGAGGGTAACGTTATCACGCCATGGCTGGGTGCCCGTCAAGGAAAAGAAATGTGCATATACTAATTGTACAACAGTGACAGTGATCATTTGTAAAGAAAAATTAAAAATGATGCAATCAATTACGAGTAAAAGAGTAAATAAGAGAAGGGATAGAGGACAGTCAGTCAGTATGCCCCACCCGCACGCAAGAAGCGTAAGGTCGGGAAAGTAAGTCCGTTTCAATTTACCATACCAGGTCAAACTCAACAAACAAAGATCTAAAATTAGCAGGATACGAACAAACAGCAGGATGTGTCACCATATGTAACAGAACATTGATCAATAAAGTGTTACACAAACGAGGACGCACCAGAGATGTGATATTGATACATGTACCACCAATTTTGAGACCAAACTCGACGGCGGGCATACTATACTTCACATTCGAACTGACTTACATGTTAGAAATCGAATGCTACTACGAATCAATACTGCATCCGCACGCATACGCACTAGCAGCAACATCAGAAAATTTCAGGTACGAACTAAATTGTATAGTCCCGCCCAATAGACATTTCCACGGCCAATCAGCGAAGGGAATGCTTCATAATCACTCCACCCACATTGCAAGGGAAAAGAACGGTCAAATACAGGCGTTTCAACATGGCGTTTTCATCAACAAGTAAATGTCAGCATATTTTAAATGTGTTAAACATACGTCAGTAAAAAATAAAGTCGGTGAAGTAAACAAGATATCAGTTACAAAATATGCAAATTTAACATAAATTTAATCCCATAAAGGATAGGGAAGAGCGGAAATTTTCAACAGTCTACCGAAATGGCTGAATCAAGAACGCAGATGGAGGCTCAGATTAATTTCAACCAAATCATACACAACGAAGACTACGCCGGTAAAAAAATTACGCCATATACTTGGATATACCGGTGGCAAAATGAGCAGGAATTCGGAATTAATGAGAGACTAACAGTCATCACAAATGCAAAACAAGTTATTAGTTTCAAAAAAACAGAGGCCCACAAATATTTACAAAATATATTTGAGAATCGGCCCAACATAATCATATACCACGAAGCCGGTGAATCAAAGCTGAAAAACTGCAGCAACGTCGACCACTTTCACATTATAAGCTGGCACAATGCTCACCCGACAAGTATAGTTTCATACTGTTAAAAAAGATCCTTACTGAAAGAGAATGCCGACCTTACACAATGACTTGCCCAAAAGTGTATAACCCGTACGGTCTTTGTCGCTATTTCGAAAAGGAACCGAGCAAAAAAAGGGTTATAGCTGCTGGTAATCTTAAAACCAACGGACAGATGCTATTTCTCAAAGAGCTGACCAACAAAGAATACGGCGAGGTGAAAAGTGACGGAGAAGAAGATAACGACTTGAACAACAAAGGAAAAACACTACGAGGCAAAAAGTACGACTTCGTCAAGAAAATAATGAAGAAATGTAATTCTACAGATGTAGGAGACATAATGGTGTTCTGCAAAAACAGTGATTAACAAATTGAGAAGGGCGGCATGGGCGAGCATCTTTCGAAATACTCCCAACTTACAAAATATTATCAGAGCAGCTGCCACAGACGTAAACATTGAAACAAAGGTTACACCGATCTGGGAACAGATCAGACAAAAGAAAGACTTCTTCGATAACGACAAACAAAGCAGTCTCAATATCTTCGATGAATGGTGTGATTACCATCACATTAATTGTGAAGAAATTTCGAGAAAGAGCTTTGAAGTATGCCACAAAATAAGACCCAAAGTAAACGGACTACACATCACTGGAGTGAGTAACAGTGGAAAATCTTACGTGCTCAGGTCTATAAGAAACGGACTAATGAACTGTGGAAGAATGCGATGTCAGGCGTGTCAGATAACTTCACATTCGGCAGCTGCGTAGACAAAACCCTCATTTATACAGACGAGATGTGGTTCACACCACAGAACGTAGAAGAGTCCAAATGCATACTAGAGTGTACCGAAACATATGTCAACGTGAAGCATCAGGCCGAAAGATTACTTAAAAGGACGCCATGTCTATCAACATCGAACGACAATCCATGTAGGCATGTCATGGACGGAGTTGAAACCATGAAGAACAGGTTACATATATTCACAACAAGAAGGCCCATGAAACAATCAAATGGGGAGCCATTGAACTAAATCCCTTAATGTGGCTAACAATATGGCGGACTCATATCGACAACTATATTGAGAAAAATTTCAGACCAGAATATCTGTCGGGAGAAGATCAGCCTAAATCGTCGAGAAACTACCGACACTTACCCTCCGACTGTTACTCACCAAAGAAAAAATTAGTATGCAAAAGTATAAGAAAAAAAACTAGAAGATGACCTAAACAGCGGTGAGCCTTTCGATAATTTGCCGCATTGCAGACTAGGCCCAAATCAGGATGCGCAATTCTGTATCACTCACTATCAGCGAGCGGACTTATGTTGGCTGTTGCAGTCAGAACAATACACACCGGGTATAATCACACAGAACATATACACAACACCAACACATTCTACCAGCTTCAATTACGGAACCACCAAACTTTGCCATTTAATGCTTTGTTTGGTTACAGTCTAAGCCAAAAGAACTGAACAGTAAATGAGCAAATTCATTTGAGGAAGAAAAAAATTCTTGATTTTTTTTTTGTAGCTTATCCGTTTATGAAAATATTTAGAAATTTCTCATTTTTATCGCAAAAATATTTAATATTTCCAAAAATTTAAAATAAAGTTTTACTGCTAATTAATGTTTCAAAAAAAAATTTCTAAATCAATCAACAAAGTATTAGCATGTAAAAAAAAAGAAAAAATCTCTATTATGTCAAAATAAAGAAAACACCGTTGAATCGTAAGGATTGAATTATTTTTTGTGCTTGTGGGTGGGAGAGTGTTGGTTTTGGCCAATGCCACAGTTTGTGTCTGGTGCATAGATAATCCATATCAAAAGAAAAGATGATGGCTAAAAATAAACCTCTTCGATCTAACAACAAATTCATACACAAGTTAACTGACAAGGGCGGCGGGGGGGGGGGTGTGTGAATAAAGATAAAAATAAATCTATTTTTAGAAAAATACAAATTTAGTGACCAATCAATCCCAGATTTCTAATAGTGCCAGAATATTTTCTGTCTGGAATGAGGAATTATCATTCTTTACATTTAGACTAATGTCCTCATCTTTGTTGTTGTTATTACCACAGGACAATGGCCTAGTGGATTAAAGTCTTAAGTTCAATCCCTGGGCCAAGACTGAGCAGTACTAAATAAGAACAAGATGAGATAACCGTAAGCATAGACAGCAGAACAAGAACAATCTACTCCCTTGGATTAAATAAAGAATCCAGTTTGAAATTCTGTGAAGGTTACCCAAATTAGAAAGCTGGAGAACATGACAGCCAAAACATTAGGATAACAACAACAAAGATGAGGATATTAATCCAAGTGTAAATAATGCTGGATTACTATTTTTTTTTAATATGAGGAAATCTTTGGCTTTTATTAACGTGAAAGTGTTTCCCACACTTATATCGAATATGTGAGCATGGGATTGTCATCTTCTGTGGTGCGGGACAGAGTATGTAAGGTTTGAGAATGACTATCCAATGAGAAATGTATGGCTTTAAAATCTGATAGTTAGCAATGGCTAATCTTATATAACAGGATGGCAATGAATATCACCGAAGGTACTGCACAAAATAAATGGTTTAAGGACATAGGAAAGAAAAATAAACAAACAATATATAATGCCATATGTTTTACAGGTTAGGATTTTTTTTTTTTTTTAAATGAAAAATAAAATTGTTTTCCATAGTTTTTTAAATTAGGACATTTAATATATAAGAAAAGCAGTCTATGCATTTCAGTTGTGAAAGGAATATAGGAATAAAAAAAATCAGTTGAATATCACAAAATTTCATTTTGCTTCTTAATTCAAATGCCTATTGACAAAGATTATCTCCCTTGCTGATTTAGAGAGAAATTTTCGTTTCATTATGCCCCCCCCCACTACCATGTGCCATCAGAAAATACACAAGACAAGAATTCTACACTTTGCTCATTTGTTTTTAGTTTTTTTTTTAACACCCTGTTCAAACAACCCAGTTCTCAAAATTTTTGTTGTTGTCGTCATTCAGGCAAATGCATGTACACACCTATGCAGAAAGAAAAAGAAAAAAAAGCCATTACAGCACATACTGCTGGAATAGGTAGACGGGAGAATAATGCCATTTTTAAGGAGCAAAATGCTAATGCCAATTGCCATATGTTGAAGTAAGGAACTTATTTTCCTTTGCACCAGATGCAAGCCACTCTGGCTCACTTGCTTCTATGTGACTGTTCATCACAGAATTCAATTCAGTTTCATTCCTAGATTTACGTTCAGGCAATATTTGCTCTAGGCCTATTGAAAATTTGAAATGAGTTCCTTCCTTTTCTCAACTTGCATTTTATACAAAAAGGAGAGACAGAGAGGGTGTTTCAAGACCTGAATTCACATCAACAATTTTTTTCCCCAACCAATTTGAACTCAAGGATTCATTCAAGTTTTGTTCCCATAGTCTATATTCTAGAAATGAAACAAATCTTTAATCTGCAATGGGTCCTAATTTTTTTAACTTCATATCCTCACCTACAAAAAAAGAAAAAAGAAAAAAAAAGAAATATCTGACTACATACATTCATCAGCTAAACGATAACATGATAATGCCTTTTGCTCTTCTCACCAAAATTCCAAATTATTCATACAATATTTAGAGTCATTCTTCAACAAATTCATGCTCTCTTTGGTGAAGGTTACTTTACAAGAGCCCTATTTATTAATTAGAAGACATGGACGTAGAGAAATAAACTAACTTTGTCACCTAAAACTAATCAAAATGTTACAAGAGGCTGAATATTGGAAAATGAAAATATAAATTATTGAAACAGCTTCCTCCTGGATGTAAATTTTTATATACCGTGCATTCTCCAACATTGTTTATAGCTATATTGACTAAAGTCAGTTTCTTCTAGAATTTAACCAACTGGTGAGACTAAAAGGAGGAATATGCTGGACTAATATTCCAAGTGGGTAGGGCCTGCCTAGAAAAAAAAAAAAAAATTCAGCGGTCTGAAATTCTGTCTTTTACCTGGGTTTGAAACCCAATATCTTCCTTTTATGTGCCATGACCATTCAGAATGTAGGCGATCATAGCCACCGCCTTGTAGCTCTTAATAAATTGTTATTATTTCTCCCAGACCCTGCTCTGCCATCCATTTGCTTAAGCCATTAAGTATATCACGCGTTGCTTTCCCCTGTCCCTCTATCCACCCTGAGAGTATCAGATTTTCAAAGCCCTCCTTTCTCATTGTGAATTCCGGTAATTTCAGCTGCGTCTTCCTGTTAAGTATAAGTTTCCTCTTTGTTTTCATTATCTCCAAGACCCCGTTGCTTGCATGTTTGGCCCATGGTATCCTTGGCATCCTTCTGTAGAACATTTGTCACCTGGAGTCTCTTCATCATCTGAGGAGATTTTCCAGCATTCGCATTTTTGGTAGTAGGTCAGGCCAATTACTTTTCAGCACCCACTCCCAGCATGTGAAATGTTTGTGAACAGGATTTGAAGACCAAAATTATTTTGGCTAAAAGAACCTACATGACAAAATTAATATTTATCAAATTCAAATTGGTCTTTCAGATTTTTTTTTTTTTTTTTTAAAGAAAGTTAAGAAATCAATTTGAACTAAGTAATTTTGATAATGGAATAATTTTTTGCAGAGTATATTTTCTAAATGCTAAACTGTTAAGGTCATCTGGAAAATGAAATCTGTTAGGTTGTCAAAGGCAAAGACATTATTGATGGGTAAAGGAAAAGGCCTTCCTATCGGTAATAACAGAAAATCTGTTAAGACTATACATTAATAGTATATTAATTATTATTACTAAATTAGACTTTTCTATTTCTAGATTATCATCAGACAACATTCAACCTGGAAATATCAAGCACTCTATGTTTGTGACAATCTTCATCTGTACAGAAATTAGATTTTCCATTGGGGAAAAACTCCCTTTTGAAATTGTCATATTTTGACAAGACAAATCATTAGATTTTATTTTGCCACAGATTCTTCATTTGCTAATCATTAACTTTAGAGATTTTGTTTCAATAGGTTTCATATTTTGAATTACTAGTTTAGTTTTTTTTTTTTTTAAGATCAAAAGCATAAACAAGATTTTTAAAGCTGCAGAAAAAAGATCTGAAAAAAAATTAGCCCTAAGAGTAGATTTGGGAGATATTTAAAACAGGGTCCATCATTATTTACAGGAGAAAATAACTGAGTAGCAATGGTAATTTTCTTCTTTTTTTGAGGGGTAGGGTGAAGAGAGGCAAGTATGTATTTTTCTAGCACCCAGAGCTTTTTTTTTAAACTAGTTCAAATTTTTAAAAACTTATTTTCAACCAATTTAGACACAGCATAGTACAGCAGTGTACATATTATATAAATTGTACATGTATACATACACAAGACAAAGAGACGAGATGGGACAACATACATGAAGACATTTCTCCCTGCAAACACTGGTTATCAAAAGTACTTTCCATTTGTTTCTTTTTTTAACTTTTAAAAAAACAAGAGTCTATTTGCAGAATTTGCAGTGATCAACTTAATGGGCCGTCTCCACCAACAAACAAGACCAGTATCAGAATGCTTACATAGCAAGCAGGATTTCTGCTGTCCAATAAAATAAGGCAGCTGCTTTGGAAGTTGTAGCTAATTTTCCAGTACATTTTGACAATTTCTATGGTTCTTCATCACCTGAAAAAAAAAACAAAAAAACAGAACAAATTTTAGGCATTGAGTTTCTGATTGTATTGTTTTGTTAGGGACAATATTTTGGGGAAGTTACTATATTTTTAGAATTAGTGTGTAGAATTTCCCTTTCTCTCTGCTGTGCGCCAATAGCTTAGGGGTAGGATCACCAACAGATGCCAAATTGGTAAGGTTTTGATCATGGATTGAAGCAACCGGATGAGCTGTGATACAGCGAAACAGGCCTGTATGTGGATGACCATATATATATATATATATATATATATATAAATAAAAGTGAATTTATATTTACATACGCTCTATGTATGATATTGAGCACTTTATCCCATAAATATAGCATACCTTTTTATTATATATATATATATATATATATATATATATATATATATGAGAGGCATGGTGGAGTAGTGGATAGCAGCTCGGATTGAGTAATCAGAGAGCAGAGTTCAAATTCCAGTTGAATCCATTACATTCAATTACACGCTAAGACCATTGGGAAAGGTATTAATGTCCCCCCCCCCACCCATGGGCAAATTGCGGGACAGACTGGGTTTTATAGCCTTGGATGGCAACTGGTCTAGGAGATGGACAACTTTTTATTCAAAACCTGTGAAGAGTCATTTGGGGATGTTGTGCACATCTGTATTTGGCTCTTCAAAAAGTGTGGTTGGTTCTGCACAAAACCTTCACCACTATAATCAAATCATAAGTGCAGGTTGTTTGGCTGTCGGTTCCTAGGAATTGAGGTGCCTGACCCTCATACATCATAAAAAAAGTGTCCCCGGTAGGTGCAGGTCAACAGTCCGCACTGATCAATGACGGGAGAGTCCATGATATATGTATGTGAACACACGATTACACAAGAGGGTGCTGAAAAGTCCAGTCTGACCCAAATGTTTCTGTATAAGGAAATCTGACTAACACTATTATATTTTTTCAGATATGAGAGTGAGGAGGGAGAGATGGAGGGAGAGAGAGAGAGAGAGAGAGTAGGAGCGAGAGATTGAGAGAGAAAGTGAGGAGGAAGAGATTGAGAGAGAGAGAGATGAGGAGGAGGAGCTGAAAAGTTTTTGTCTTGACTAAGAAAGAATTCTAAATTTGATGTTTGTTCATTTAGGGGAAACATTTGGCATTAATTGACCAAACGGTATTACTGTTGTACATTATTTACGTGGTTGGAATGTCAAACTGAACCCTTTATTTCGCTCACTGGTGTAGACTGTTCTAGTTCCACGTGCCATGTTTAATGGCTGTCAGTTATCTCCTGTTAATTCTCCCTCTCCAATTTCTCCACTGCCTTAACCGGGTATTGAACTCTTTGGGTGTTGTGACTGGATCTAACTAATGCCTCGAGGACACATGGCGCAGAGGATAAAGGCGTTAGTTAGATCCAGTGACAGGACCCAAAGAGTATGAGTTCAATACCCGGTTAAGACAGTGGAGAACTTCCAGAGGGAAATTTAACTGATAACTGACATCCATTAAAATATGGAATTAGAACAGTCTACCCCAGTGAGCGAAATAAAGGGTTCAGTTTGACATTCCAACCACCTGAAGAAGGCCGGAGCGTACAACGGCTGAAACGTTGTAATAAATATGGCGACAAAGATGAGGACAATAGTCCGAATAATGTAAATAGTGTAAAAAATAACCTGTTGAAATAAAAAATTATTGCCTGCCAAAATAGGCATTACAGACAAAAGAAATGCAGTTCACACTATTATTGGGTTTAAGCAAATGTCTTTAGTGTGTGAGCACATGATAGAGTATATTCAAGAAGAGGAATTCCAAATCATTACTTACTTGCAAAGATGTCACTGTCACTGTTATGATGGAGGAATTTATCCACTGAAAAAAGCACACGATCAAAGAGATTCGCTACAAAAGAAAAGGAAATGCTTGGATAATCAAGTGGATTGGTTTGGTTTCTTTTACGGCATATCAACCACAATGGGTTATTTAATGCCAATAAAATTTACATTTTTTTTGCAAACATGTATAGCTGGTAATTTTTTCAGAAATGTATTGTTGGTAATATTTTTTTAAAAAATGTATAGTATGGTTTGTTTTGTGGCATATCAACATCTCAATGGGTTATTTAATGCTGACAAGATTTTTATTTCTGGTAATATTTTCTTTTTTCAAATATTTATTGCTGATACTAATTTTTTTTTAAAGTATTTCTGGTATTAAAATTTATTTTTACATGTTCAGTGTTTTGAGCCGGGTTGTGGGGTCAACTATTTGCCCATAGCTGGGACCCAAACAGGTGCTACCACGCCGGGGTCAGGGTGGACCTGGGAACACCAGCAATTAAGAGGTAGTTCCACACTCCTCAAAACCTACTGATCAGAGGCCTTGCTGTTGGATGTAGTTTATTGTCTTACCCAGGACATGGATGCAGTTTATCATCATACCCAGGACACGATAATCAAGTGAAAACTGAAGACAAAAGAAATAAATAAATGAACCCTCCCCACCAAATACGTGTCAAAGGTCATCATAACTCACCATCACTATCCTCACTGTCATCAATTTCTTTTGCAATTCCTGAATCTGATGTCAAATCTTTGGTCCTGAAAAATGAAGAAATCACTGAATATTCAGCTTAAATACAATGAGACAGTTTTAAAGTAAGCAACATTCTAAGCAAACAGTACTATATGGGTGACCATTTAAAGATTCTTATAATGCAATAAAAATGAACATTTAAAACGGAGTAAAAGTTAGTTTTGTAAATTCTGACCCCCCCCTTGAATCTCAAAGCATTTACTAAATGTTGTAAATATTAAATTATCAGCCAAATTCCTGATACAATGAACTCAACTTTTCTGTCTATATTATTCAATAAACCAATAAATGTTCTAATTGATCAAATCCAGAATTTCACGACAAATTATATATAACATTTAACATCTTCCCATGATTGGCAGGGGGGGGGGAGGGAGGGGAGTGGAAGAGTTCAGTATCAGGATAAAGCATATAATATATACATAAGTAAAAGCAGTGCGAATATAGAAATCAACAGGGTATGGTGACAAGCAGTTTCACACAGTAAGCAATCATCAGACCCTGTGGTACTCTTTGTGTGAAAGTGAATGCAACAGGGTAAACTTTACACTATTTGCATATCCCTATTTTAATCATTTCATCCCAAACAAGGCAATAAATCCAATAGGACACAAGGGGTTACGGAGTGAGAAAATATGAGAGAAAAAAAAAAAAAATCCCGATAAACATACCATTTGAGAGAGAGAGAGAGAAAAAAAACAAGATAACAATTGAGATTGATCTTCAAAAATTTAAATGCAAAGTTGACTGGGAAGCAAGAAGCCAGAAGATAGTTCCACAAGTAAGAAGTGCAAGAGAAGAAACTGTTAGCATAGAACTTACGGTTGCATCTAGCCATTTCAATTGTAAAATGATGTGAATTTGACACCAATCTAGTACCATGCTTAAATTAGGTAATTCTAGGTACCATAGAGTAAGGTTCATCAGAACAATTAACATGAAAGAATTTATAGAAAAGGCACAAGTATATCTATATTATGGCAATGGGAAAGTGACTGAAGCTGAAATGCCAGGTCGGGACCAATAACATTATATAAAATACAATTTGCATGCGTGTGGTGGGTAATTTTTCCATAGCACATTCTGATCCCAAGTAGAATGGCGGTGAGTCCCAGCTTGATGAATGCACAGATTGATCATAATCAGATTCATCCATAAATGAGCCTGCCATTTTTTATGGGTAATATACTAGTGATGATATAAATAGCAAGTGACTTGAAACCAAGTGAAAGCTGCTGATGACAGTATTTTTAAGCGAGACATATCAAGGGAAAATTTACTTTCATTTTTGACTGTAAAAAGAGACTAATCCTACATAAAGCAAGTAAGTGAGTACGATCAAAAAAGAGGTCATGAAACTCTAGACATAGTTTCATGTAATTTTATCAAATTACATGAAACTATACATAAATATGAAAAAAATTGAGAAGTGGCAACAGAAGCCAACAACCCTGAAGAGTGACGGTATTTACTACAATGCACTCACAATTAAGTGAGAAGTTTTCCCCACATTATATATATATATATATATATTATATATATATATATATATGCAAGTTTTGTTAAAGATGACTGACAAGGGGCTGTATTTAAGCTTTCTATTTAATTTTTGTTGTTTTTGTGCCACAATGTACTGTGTTTGGAAAATAAAACATTCATATAACATCAGGCACATACATAAAAAACAAAAACACATTCAGTTAAAAATAACAAAATATAAATCATCCTTGATAATGGCTAAAAGAATAGCCGAAAGTGCTCGCATATGAAGAGCTTTTGGGCAGTTTTTATACACTTTGTGTGCAGAAAAGAAAACACTTCTGTGAACACAAAAAAAGTTAAGTAAAAAGCTTAATTGCAGTACCTTGTCAGTTGTCTTTAACAAAACTTGTATAAAAGAGGGATTGCTGCCTAAATACACAATTGTCATTTTATATATATATATATATATATATATATATATATATATATATATATAAAACAAATTATGATTTTCTGGCCTAGCAACATATATACAAGTAGTTACATGCATAGTTTTAATATGAGGACAGAGTGAACTAGGATTAGGTCAATGATTACTTTTTAAAGACATGCATTCATTTGTACATTTCAGCAGAATGGTGGGAAAAAATTATAGCAAATAATAGTCATATGTGGACTATTGTTCTCATCTTTGTTGGTGTTATCACAGCATTTTGGCTGTTGTGCCCTCCAGCTTTTATCAGGTGTATACCAATCTGGTAAGCTTCAGAGAATTTAAAACTGAAACCTTTATTTAATCTACACGGATAGATTGTTCTCATTCCACTGCTTGGTTATTGCTTGCCCTGTTTACACTGACTCCAAATACACACTGCCTGGCCCGGCCTGGGGGATTGAACTCACAATTACTAGGTCACCAAATCCATGAACCAAACACTTTATTTCACTACACTATTTCCATCCCGTGTGCTGTCATTTGTCTTTCTTTATTACTGGGTCCCATATTGTATTTATTTCTATGCTAGGCCTACTAAGGGGGTCCTCATAACCTAAGCATGAATGCATGGATTCTTTCATATATTATAATATTTATTTTTAAAAATATGATTCCTTCACTACATAAGAGTTCTCATGTTTCAAAAGCGAGAGCCGAGATCCTCAATATAATTATTGAAATTAAGTTGAATTAAGGTATCTGGTCTCGTTTCATCGTCAAGCGAGTGTTCTTCCCCATCCAGCATTTTCACTTCATTTCACAGGGGGTTGATGACTACACTTTTCCCTCTATACATGATCAGCTATGTCTGATTTTGTTGTCTCTCTCCCATCATTACAGTTTTTTGATGTTCTGCCAGCCTTACTTTTAAGAGGCAGCTAGTTTTATCTTTATATCCTTTGCTTTCAAGAAATGATGGAATATACGCAGTTCTTGGTCATCTTGATCATTTCCTGTTGCGATGTGTTGAGGTCGCCACTTATAATTTTTGCAGATCTCTTCAACAGCAGCAGCAGCAGCTGTAACAAAATAGAAAAGCTTCAGTGAGGTGCAATCTCAAGTGTGGCAAAGCAGCAGAGGCACTTATCAGCAGGCTACAAGGTTTCCACAAAGAACTGTTGCACAGCCAATGGATTAATGGATTTGGTGACATAGTAATTGTGAGTTCAATCCCTGGACCAGGCAGTGTGTACTTGGGCTCAATAGAAATGGGGCAAGCAATAACCGAGCAGTGCCAAAATGATTGAAGATATCCCATGGATAGTGGAATGAGAACATTCTACCCCTGTAGATTAAATAAAGGTTTCAGTTTGAAATTACATGCAGGTTACTGTATTGACGTACACCTGATGATGACCAGAGGGAACATAGGCCAAAATGTTGTAATATCAACAACAAAGATGATGACAGTAGTCTGTGTGTAAGTAATGATAATTCCACAAAATTTAAAACTCCAGCAATTCTTACATATTTGTTTTTATAACAGTTGACAGAGAATCATTTTTGTTTGGGGATGGAGAAATCCGTCGAATTTTATGGGCGTTTTCATCAAATATAAAGCAAACGAGCCCCGAAGAGTCACTGGTCTGGCTTTCTTCTTTTTCCTCCGTTTCTTTTAAACACGAAGGGATTTTTGATTTGGGTTGATAGTAGGACAAAATCGACTTCATATTTAGAGGTTTCTTCTTCCTCTTCTTCTTACTGCTGCATTCCTGCCCACTCTTGCAGCAGGGACTCTTCCATAGCAACTTTTTATTGCCAGCTTCAGGTGAGCAAGCTTCTTTAGCTGTCACAAATTCAAACTGAAAAAACAATAGACAGAATTAACCTAAATATATTTTGATAATAAAAAACATAAAAAAATTAAGTTATAAATTTAATCTAAAACAGAAAAAACAAACAAACCTTGAAAGAAAATTGAAGATTATAAAAGGGAAATCTGTAAAAAAAAGACATTTCCAATAAGGAAAAAAATAAACTATTTCTCAAGCAAAAATAAACGATTTAAAAGTTAAAAAAAAAAAAAAAGAAGTAAAAGATCAACCATTAAAAGTTCTATTGTTTTCTCATTCATCTGTTATGGTCAGTGCAAGTAATCACCAAGGAAGACAACTCTATCAGTTTTAACATAAACCTCTTCTGCATGACAGCCAGTATTAAATGTTTTTCCTTCCTTACTTTAAAGAAGAATACATTGTTTAAATTAAGGATTTTTCTTCAAATTAATTTGTTACATTGATTTTATAATTTTACTTTGTTTACTGATGAATTTGCATGTTTGTAAATTTGAATAAATTCTCAATGAGACAACGAGATAGGTAAAAGAGAAAAATGTTTATCATAAATAGAGAATTTGAAGAATTTGGAGAGATGCTAAAACAAATATTGTAAGACAAAAATCATTCAAAATCTGTTTATATTTCTGAGATGAGGTATTGTAACTATTTACACTATTTACATTGTTCGGACTGTTGTCCTCATCTTTATTGCCATATTCACCGTCTATATTTCCGAGATGAGGTATTGTAACTATTTACACTGTTCAGACTGTTGTCCACATCTTTATTGCCATATTCATGAGGTTTCGGAAGTGCCAGTCTTCTTCAGGTGATATATGTTGGAATTTCAAACTGAACCCTTTATTTACTACAAGGGACTAGATTGTTCTAATACCACATGCCATGCCTTTGAATATCTGTTTCTGTTAATTCCCCTTGGCAACTTACCAGGTATTGAACTCACAACTCTTTGGGTTAGGTCACTCAACCAACGTTTTTATCCACTGGGCCAAGGATATGGCAATAAAAATAAGGACAACAGTTCAAATAGTGTAAATAGTTACAAAAATCTTTTAAAGTAAATCTCAAAAGAATTCAGGGTTACCTTTAACATATTTTGTGTAGCATATTTCTTGTAAATTGTTACAAATAAACATTTAATCAAGGACATGAATAAGAGAGAAAATCTTCTACAAAGGAGATTTTAAGTGTGTGCATATGTGTCTGTATTGGTTATTGGACATTTTTTTTAGGTCACATGACCAAACAGCTCCTCTCAAATTCTCTACAATAGAGAGTATATGAGGAACAGGAATGTAAAACACACACACAAACTGTTTCATAGTCAATATTTTAGAATGTTCTATGGATGGAAAGAAATGGCAATCAAAATGAATATTTTAAAAATACTTACAATGAATTGAAATTCTGATTTGGGTTGTCTAGCTAAATTGCCTGGTTTAATGTTGAAGCCATTTAAGTGTCCAAAATTTACTTTATCTCCAGGACGCAACATATGACCATCAGCCGTCAACTAGAATTGATCAAATGAACAAGAAAGTATTCAATTTTAAATCATGACTTGTATGAATAATTTTCAAAGTGGACAAATAAAAAAATTGTCTTTAAAATATTTCATTTTTTAAAAGGTCTTTAGATATGTGTGAGAATGCTTTGAACAGAAGAGAGCAAAAGATGGTTGATTGGAACCTGGTTTCATCCTATTTCTAGTGAAATATGCTTGTCACTTCAGCAAAAATGTTTTAATGAATGTCTTAAGCACAGTAGGATTTGATTCGTTTGATTTTTTGTTTTATGGCTTTGTGGTTTATTTAAAGAGGAAACATTTTGGATTCTAAGAGTAATTCTTTGTGGAGAATAGCAATGATTTTTTTCCAGATAGAAGTCCTACTATTTAACCCATAGCTGGGAGGAGAATATAGATTCATACCTTTCCCAAGGGTATTTGTGCGTAAGTGGATGCAATTAAACTGACTAGAATTTGAACTCTCCTCTCTGACTTCTCATTTTGAGCCATTATCCCTTACCCCACCCATACACACTAGCACAGTATGAATAAAATATAATTTATTATATGCTAATACCTTTAATGAAAAACAAAGTATTAAAACCCTTAAATACAATAACAATTTTACTTAGTACATTCTTGTAAAGAATGGATTTGGATAAAAAAAACAAAACAAAACAAAACAAAACAACAAAAAAACAAAAAAAAACTTGTATCCCAAAATAAAATCTTGCTAATTTCCTCATCAACTATCTTCATATTGCTTTATAAAATTTGCCTTAAATTTATTTTTTTACTAGTTTTGCAGATAGCTTTAGAATCTTAAAAGAAAATTCAATCATCAAATAGTGATATAGTGACTACAAGAAAAAGACTGAAGTGTAAAATAAAAACTTCAAAGATTGATTTACCCGATAGTCATTAACAAACGTGCCATTCAAGCTGGTATCAAAGATTTTGTACTCCAGTTTACCATTTGACGTTTTGCTACATTCCACTTTGCAATGGAACCGAGAAATGAAGTTCTTAAGGAAATTAGAATCCAAAAGATAGTCATTCTTGGGGCTTCGGCCAAATGTTGTGATTCCATTTTCCTTCAGTCTAAAATTCAAAAACAAGAGAAACCATTAGTTTATTGCAGCAATGTTAAATTGATCTCAGAAAATATAAAATATAATTAGTGTACAAGATTCAAGGGAGATAAACGAGTGGATCTCAATCAAAATCATTCATTCATGATTTCAAAGATGATTTATTATTTCTGGTTTTTACTGATTTTATATAAAATTTCTTAAGATTGTTGACAAGGCCTCAAAAGTTGATTGATGCTACTAATAATTTTATCTTTAACCAATGAATGAAAAGTTGACTAAGTCAGGAATCATTGAATAAATCACTCTTCTACTACAACACTCACTAGGGAGGAGTTTTTAGTTAGAAAGAGTTTAATTACAAAATGAATTTCAACATGAGTTTTATAGATTTTTTGTTTGAATGTTTAGAATCATTGTTACATGAATCTTATCAGCAAACAATTTGATCAAACCTAATAAATCTCCCTATTTCTGATGACTACTGATTTGCTTAAAAAAAAAACAAACAAAAAAAACAAACATAAAATTGCTATTTGACATGAAGCAATTTAACACGAGTCATTTTACATGCAAACACAACTATATAACATACACACATACATATATATATATATATATATATATATATATATATATATATATATATATATATATACACACACACACACAATTGTGCATAAGGTACAGATAAATATTCTGCTGTTTGGTCATTGAAATATTGATTTTGGGATGTGGGGTCAGGTTGAAAATTCTGGGGTACTCATTTGGAAGATTTTATCAACATTTATGACAAGAGCCAAAAAGTAGTAGCCTGTATTTACCATTTGTCAAATTAAAGTTGATTTTATATCCAAAGTATAAAATGAAATAAATATGTCCCTTTATGTATCCAGCAATTTCTAGACATCAGAAATTTCATCATTTTTATCTGACTTATAGCAAACACATACAGAATAAAGAGAGGAATTCCCATAAACGGAAAACTTGTCTGTTCATAATTTTGATTGAAACAAAAAAAAAAAAAAAAAAAAAAAAAAAAAGGTGTGATTGGTTGTGTGTTCATTTTTAGGTTACATTCATAGTTGTTAAAAAAATTATCATTTCGAAATATTTAAAATTTAATCTAGTATAAGGTTTTGAATAAACAACTTATTATGTGCCATGTCCTGAAGGTACATGAACGATAATGGCTCTCCACAACTTCTTGTCATTTGTTGCTCTAAGTAACTTTTAATCCTTTACCTTCTGTCATTGGTCTACCATTCATTCACAAAAACTCATTAAGTAGGTTGAGGAGATGAATTCATACCTTTACAAAGGATATTTATGCATAAGTGAATGTAATGAACACATGTAACAATACAATTTCTCACACATTCTTAGAAGTAGATAAATTCCTTTTCCAAGTCCACTTAATTATTCGAGTTTCTTAGGAAATTTGTCTCCAGTCCATCTTTGAGTCAACTTAAGTGTCAGAGTTTTCCAGGTAGTTCTTGTGGGATGAAATAGCTATACATATAGGGTATTTTTGAATTTCTCATATATATGTGTGTGTGTGTGTGTGTGTGTGGAAGTGATGGGTAGAGTAAAGTAAAGATTATTGTTATGGAATTGGTGAATCAAATACAAAATTCTGGTTGAAGTTGCTTAACTGGCATACCACAATGATTAGCAAAGAAGAGAGTGTATGACTCACAAAATTACATGCCCAACTTTGACAGACTTCAATGAATCCATAGACAACACTTAGTGAATCAACTTACCATTCTCCTATAACTACTATAGTAGCAGCAGAAAGCTGCTATGCCACTTGTTAACCCTGATAAACTGTTAATACACCCAACTATGGATATAAAATGACATTAACACACAGAGTTAAAGTAATCTTGATGAACATATTTGTGGATAATCAATATTTGATTAATAAACAAATAAGCAAATGAATGTTGAATTTTATTACAACTTTTTCAGGCCTTCAATCTATGACAGTGAGGAAACCGTGTAGATCTGTACTGTTTGCTCAATGCTGTTAAGTTGCAATGAAAAGCAACTAGTCAGAATTAACAATTGGTTGACAGTGCTTCCTAATGAATATTGTTGATTTTGCTATGATTAACGAGTTTCTTTTTTTTAATTTACAGGTCAATATAATAAAAAGGAATGGCTGAGAATATAGAATGTTAAACAACGACATTAAAAATAGATGCAAACACACAATGAACGGCTTAATGAGAATTGTGCAAAAAAAAAACAAAAACAAAACAGCAGAACAAGCAGGCATGCAGAAAGACAAATGAAATTAGGAGTACAGAAAATGTGCTCTTCAACAAGATGCATAAAATCAAAAATGGGAACTCTCATAATAGATAAAAGAAAGAGACTACAAAGATGAGATGACATATACATAGCAGACTTCTCCTATAAAAACAAAGGTGTGAAACCTGCAATACATAAAAACATGTAAGGACCTGTAAATTTTAAAATCAGGAGGTAATATTGGCACTGGCCAAGATGAACAGAAAACATGGCAGAACTAGATCAGATTGTAATAGAGATAATATTACTGAAATAATAAATGAAATATATAACAGTGGTGAAATACCAGAACAACTCAATAGATCTATCTTCCTAGCAATACCAAAGAAGACAGGTGCAAATGAATGTGAACTCCATCAGACAATCAGCTTAATGAGCCACATAAATAAACTTATTAGGATTCTAATGAATAGAGCTTGTAGCAGAATTAGACAAGAAATAGGATAAGAACAGTGAGGTTTGTGTTCAATATACTGGAACAAGAAATGCCATCTTTGTTATCATAATGCTATCACAGTGAGTAATAAAAATGTAGTAAAATCTATACCTTCGTTTCACAAACTGTAGAAATGCATTTGGTAAGGTATGACACAAATAGCAATTTGAAATACTAGAAACGCTTGATTTACATGGGGTAGATATTTGACTAATCCATAACCTCTACAGGGAATAAATAACTTGCATGCAGAAAGTAAATGAGTTTGGAGAAAACACAAGAACAGGAACAAGAGTAAAACAATCTTAAGAGAACTCAAAGACCCACTAGAAGTTATTATTGGCAGACATAATCTTAACAACACAAGATATCTGGATGATACCACTGATAACAGACACAGAAGAAGGAAACTAAAAGGTAAGGTAGTAAATGCAACCAATAGAAAAGGACTATTAACTGTAAAAAGATAGAATGCACGGATGGTTGTCAGCAAAAGAGGTTGTCTAAGGCGTGCGTTGTATATTGGAGATGTCAAAATCAAACAGGTACAGAACTTCAACTATCTGGGTTGTGCAGTAACAGATAATGGAAAATGTGAGACAGAAATCTGAAAAAAGTATAGGAATAATGAAAAATGTCTTTCAGAAACTAATGAAAATATAAGAAACAATAGAAAAGAAGTACTGAACAGTCAGCTGTATCTCACAGTTATCTAATCTCCTATATGACTGTGAATGCTGAAAAATGTGATGCCTTTACATCAAACGAAGCAAAGTATTAAGAGATATGAAAATGTCATTAGAAACAAAGAGTGCTGAACTGATATATAATATCTAATCTCCTATATGGCAGTGAATGCTGAATGATTTCCTCACAAATGAAGAGGAGACTTAAAAGTAACATAAATGTGGTTCTACCAACAAATGCTAGGGACCCGATTTTCTGTTTCAAATTTTCATTGATTCTGTTTCCAATTTTAGTAAATTCCGTTTTTTTCCATTTTCACTTTTGAAAAATTTAATTTTTCCTTTTTTATTTATTTTTTAAAAACTTTTATGAGAAAACTGGATAAATTAAAACTTAAAAAACATAATTTAAGGTTTTATTTCATATGAAGAAATAGCAAATGACTACATCTTTTAGCATGTTAAAAAAATTCAATTCCAAAAATAAGTTCTATTTTTATTTAAAAGCATTCAGATTGATAATTATGATAGTCTGCAATATTAAAATCAACAAAAGAATCAACAGCAAATAACTCAAAGTATATTAAAAACTTTGACTACAATTTTACAAAACAATAATTAAATCATAATTCAATCTGTGTAACAAAATATAAGCATCAATTCAAAATTTAAATAAAATTGATCACAAATTGAAATAGTGCTCAAATTTGAAATTGAATGTTTCCCAAATTACGAAATTAGCAATCATTAAATCTTTTCTCTAAATCTCCATTGAAATACAACATTGTAAGTTGCTTGGTATTCTCAGGGGTTAGATTTTCACGTTGTTTATTCATTAAATGTTTATATTGAGAAAATGAACGTTCAACATCAACACTGGTAACAGGCATCCATATGACCTTATTGGCAATCTGTTCCAGAAGAGGAAATCTGCTCTTCTTTGCTTTCCAAAAATGCTGGGATATTAAAATGATTTGTTAAGTCATCTTTGTAATTCACATAAATTTGAAATTCTTCTATAAGATCAGTAGAAGGATCTTGCAAGTCTTTAATAGCTGCAAAACTATCAATATCATGGCTTATACGGGGTAGCTGTCTAGGATCAAATAGACAAGCTGCCTTGTAAAAGTTATATACAGGGTGGGCCTCCAGGTATTTATTTAGTTTAGAAGAAGATATGCCGAACAAATCTTGAAAATTTGAGATAACTCTCTCCCTCTCTGTGGTATTTAGTTTAGACAGAAGACGATCAGTTTCAAGGCCAAATGTTGATTTTGATATACCAGCATGTGAATATTGTTTCACATCCTCCATCATATTATAAACAACACATGCAAGTGGAGACTTAGTTTCTTCTAAGTCTGTCGAAGCTTTTATTAAACATGTGCAGTTCACATTTATAAAATGTAGATTTAGGCGCAAATTAAGGAAAGAAGCATGATGTAGTTGACCACAAGGCCATGACTATTTTCATAAAATTGTATAAAGGATGAGTGATATCTGGCTGCATTAAACCAGGAATTCCATCTGGTTGCTACTGGTACAAGGGGTAATTTCACTTGTTCTTTGAGCAAGCAATTTTCAAGCCATTTCAAATATCGTTTTTTTCAACTTGGCTTTCTAAAAAGAGTTGACTTGAAAGTGGTGAGCTGGGTAACATTATCAAATGCTGGCCAATTTGAAAATACTTCAACAAGATTTAAAATAAGTGCCAAGAACAATACATGGTAGCTGTTGTTAAAGATATTTGACAACACTTTTCTATGAGCTTTTTTGAAATAGGCTGCCGAATCTGTTAGAAAGGCAATGATATTTTCAAATTCAATATCCACATATTACAGTTCAGATGCATGCTTGACTTACAGTTTGATGATTACATCCTGCCAGGGTTACAACATCAATGAGAAATAGCTCACCACGAATGCTTGCAATGATATTCAAAATGCTGTGGTCACGACAGTCAGTTGTTTCATCTGTTATGATACTAATAGATTCATTAGCAAGCTTGGCTTTCAGAGCAGCAAAGTGACAAGCAAATAATTTTGGAAGATGAAGTTCCCTAATTGACACTTAGAATAGCCACACCTTCCTTACAATGTTTTAATAAGAATGGTCTCATTTTATCAATTTTGTGAAGGGGAATGTCAGATAAAGTGCACATTTTTTAAAAATCAAGAATAAAATCATCTTGTACCTCTTTACTCTTGAACAATGTTGTTACTGTCTTGTTTCACTTGAGACGACCCTTTTGAAGATTTTTTTCTCGTATGAATTTGACTTAATATGGTCTTTGATTGCGTCAACCCTAAAAATATCAACACTATGGAGACAAAATTTGCAAAATAGCATATTATCTTCTGCATAAAAGTCATCAGGAAATTGTTCAACACTGGCTTTAGCACAAATTTTAGATACTGGGGTCATTTTTTTTCTTTTTTGAGGAGCAGGTGCAATTTTTGAACTTGAGGGTGATTCACTAAATTCAGCCATTTTGGCAAATTGTTAATAATTGTATTAGAAAACAAAATATGAAAAAAAATAATCAGGAAGGATTGCAGCGTAACTGTCAGCTTTACTGTAGTCGGATGTTGAAAGAAGAAAACTTTTCTATATTTATAAATTGTATGAGAGAAACGTAGCATTTTATAAAATAACAAGTTATGAAATTAAACTAAAAAAATAGATTTTTAAAATTTATTGCTTTGATCTTGCCTAATAGTTTGAACCTAAAAAACGAATTTTTAGGTTCAAACTATTGTCTATAATTCCCATTTCCACTTTATCAATGGGACCAAGTCTCATTGGGTTGGGGGAGTGGATGCTGTAACCAACTGACTTTTATCTGCTTTGCTACATAAAGTTTTTTTTTTTAATATTCAAAAGTAAGATAAAATTTTCTAGGAAAATCTACTTTTTTGTATGAGTGCAGAATTTTAAAATTCTTTTTTTTAGCTCTTAAGAGGAAAAATAACTAAATATTTATAAAGAATAAATTTAAAGGAAATAACGTTACATTGTTTTATTTATTAAAATATTGAAGAAAACTTAAGAGACAGTTTTCAAGTATTATTTTTATATTTGAAAAAAGGAAAGAAAGAATTAATTAAAGATGGAAAATGATTGCATGAAAAAATACGAGATTACGTTTCACTCAGATTAGCGATTCCGCGATTGCGGAAAATTGGTGTCCCTAAAATGCTAAGAGCAGAATATTTGATCAAAGAGGAAGCCTTAAGAAAAATGTGAGAGAATGTACACTAACAATAAAAATGAGACACTTTAAAAACAGGGGGAGGTGAAACAGAAAATAATCTACTTAAGAGAGTTTGTGTGAATGGATGTCAGAGCAAAAGATGAGGGAAGATTGTAAAGGGTCAAAGTTACTTGGAACCAAAGACAGGCAGTCATAGAGGGTCATAATCACCCACATCCTGAATGGACATGGCAGAAGTAAAAGAAAAATATACATAAACAGAAATGGAATCATTATCCCTTAATTCAGGCTAATTTTTTGTTTAAATCTAATATTGATTATGCAGTATGCCCAATTGATCTAAAATTGCCTGGTGGTATGGAAAGTCGATAAATGGACAGAGATATACACATTACTAACATTAAAATACATCACAAATACATACTGATGATTTGCACACACAAAAAACAATACGACAAATTGATTTCACTTACACGGACAGAGAGAGATAATAGTTGGAGAACTGGTTGAAATATCAGGCTAAAACAAAGATGCAGAGATAATTAGACTTAAATAACATTTTATTTAATTTCACTAATGATACTACGAGTAATAGTAACATTTTTTAAAAAAGCGTATTTAAGAGATAGCAGTTGCGTAAGGCGTAAATAATTTATAACTGTTGTCTTTAGATTATAAACTTTATATAAATAAGATTGTCATAAAAAAAGGTTATCAAAATAATAATTGTTTAATCAAAATGAAGAAAAAAAGTGTGTCGCGTGAAATCACATCATACTTTTGTATGCCACTTCTAAGAAAAGCAACAAATGTCAAAATGAACTAGTAATTTAAAAAGATTTTTAGAATTGTTAAAATTAGTTCCAAGGTGGCATTTATGATAGATTATTTCGCGATTCCTTTGATTATAGCTATTGACATCAAAGTGTACCATTGATCATATTGTTCTCAGTGTAATGGGGAGGTGCTGCTTAAGGGACAGATCTCCAGTAAAGCCTACAGTGGATTCCGATCACTTAAGTGATGTGGTTTATGATCATAATTGGCAAAATACCATATCTTAAAGAAATAAGGTAGCCAATTTTAGCATTTCAAACGATTTTTATTTGTATATCAACCTGAATGTATTATTATTATTATTATTTTTAACTATTTTCCCATAAATTAAATGAAATTTAACTGAACATTTTTGTGACAAGAAGTTTAAGGATTAAAAAAGTAACAGTTGCGCCTGCCTGCACAAAAAATAAAATGAACAAAGTGAGAAATCAGTGGCTGTCATAAAAATCGTTTGAAATGCTAAAACCGGCTATACACATGAAATGATCCTTCAAGCTTTCAAATTATAGTAATTGAGGGGGAACAGATATTATCTGAATATCTATTAGGTCAGCCCATAAGTTCTGTCCAAATTTTAACTTTTTGTTAAAATGAATGAAATTTAAAGAGTATTTTATAATGTCTAATGGAGCTGAACATTATTTTTATGTTTAGATGCATTTGAACTGATCAAATTTTATTTCAGAGAACAATAAAATTAAATTTTGTTTGATTAAAATCCTGCTAACATGGAAGTACCCAAGAATCATTTGAGGCACATAATGCTTTATGAGTTCAAGAAAGGAAACTCAGCAGCCGAAGTGGCTAGAAACATTCACTCAGTTTATGGAGAGGAATGTGTGAATGAAAGAACTTGCAGAAGATGGTTTGAAAAATTCAGAGGTGGAGATTTCACCCTTGAAGATGAAGATTGAACCAGATGTCCAGTTGAGTTTGATGAAAAGCTTTTTGAAGCAGCCCTTGAAGAAAATCCTGCTTTATCAGTTGAGGAATTGGCAGTGGTTCTCAGTTCAAACCATACAACTGTTCATTGTCATCTTCAACAACTTGGAAAAGTTCCTAAACTTGGAAAATGGGTGCCTCATGAATTGTCTGAAAACAACCTCAAATCCCGAGTTGACATCTGCTCTTCTCTCCATTCTCGCCAACTTGTTTCACCTTTTTTGGATAGACTTGTCATTGGTGACGAAAATGGATCTTTTATCGAAATGTTAAGCGTCGTAGACAGTGGCTTGGTAAAGGGGAAGAACTCCAGTCACAGCCAAGAAGGGAACTTCATGGGCAAAAGGTTCTTCTTTCAATCTGGTGGGATTGCCAAGGAATAATCCACTTTGAATTCTTACCACCTAATGCAACAATTAATGCTCAAATATACTCTCAGCAATTAGAGCGTTTGAACCAAGCTTTGAGGAAAAAAGACCTGCTCTAGTGAATTGAAAACGGGTGATGTTTCATCAGGACAATGCGCGACCACACACAGCAAGTAACACGTCACAAAAGATCGAAGAACTTGGTTGGGAGAAAATTCCTCATCCACCTTATTCTCCCGACCTTGCTCCTTCAGACTACCATTTGTTTCGTAGCTTACAGAATCATTTGGAAGAAACAGCTTTTGTAACACAGGAAGAGGTTAAAACTGACATTTGTGAGTTCTTCAAATCAAAGCCAAAAGAATTTTACAGTAATGGAATTAGTAAGCTTGTTAATAGATGGAAGGAATCATAGATAATCAGGGAAAATACATTGTTGATTGAATCTGTAATTAAATGTAACATTTGGTCACTTGTTTTCTTTATTCAAAATTCGGACAGAACTTATGGGATGACCTGATATAAGATAACATTTCAGAAACTGAATGCAGGTGAGGTCAAAATTGGCATTGAAGAGGCACATAAGGGCCGACTCAAGCATTGACAACAATATTTACCCCCCCCCTTTTTTTTTTTTAATTCTTTTTAATATAAAAAAAATCTCCTCCATAATGGTTTTCATTTCTCGTGTACTAGTATAATTAATTATGTTTGGTGAGAAGATATTTTAAATATTCACAAAATCTTTTGACAGATAAAAAAAACAAAAAAACAAAAAAGTGATCTTTTAAAAAGTAAAAAAAATATTAATTTTTTTTTTCTTGTTCAAAATTGTTTCCTTATTTTATTTTTCAATGTTTTTCTTCCTTAAAAGTCTTAAAAAGAGGCAACATTTCAATAATTGCCATTTGATGCATTTGAAGTGAAAATTTTAAAACATTTGCTGGAGTTTCTTATTAAAAAAAAAAAAAAAAAAAAAAAAAAAAAAAAAAAAAGAAAAGAAAAGAAAAGAAAAAAAAAGTAATCTTTCAATCAATATCAATATTCATTTGCTAAAAAAACAACTTTGGAAACATTGCTCGCAAATGTGGAGTTATTCATTGGGGAGGATTGATTTGTTTTCCATGGCTTACCAACCCTTTGCAGAAGATTTAAATCTAGAAAATATTTTTAAATTATCAGAATTTTTTTTTTTTTGAGCTAATAGTGATTTACTAATACAAGTTACTAATTCCTTTCCTAAGAGCATTTGCATGTAAGTGAATATAATGAACCCAACTGGAATTGCAACTCGGCACTCTGATTAACAATTCCTATTGCACCACCTGCCCATTCAAGCACCTGGTATTCCCAGGTAGTCACCCATCTAGGTATTGATCAGGCTCAACATTTCTTAACTTTGGTGATTGTACATGAACTCGTGTTTCAATGGGATATGGTCGTAAGCCTTCATTGAGGATAGGCTCTTTATATTGGTCTAGCAATGTTCTGAACAAAAAACTCCCCCACTAATATTGTTTAGATAAGATCTGAAAAAGTCTGAGGTTCGTAGCTGAAACACTGTCAGCCTGAGCTAAGTATGTACCATACAGAGTTGATAGATTACTGAGATTGATTGAAAACTTGCAGGAACAACAATGTAGCCCAAAATACGATAACATGATTTTACCAAGATCTATTTCATTTTAGCTGCTGTTTACATAGATGTTCCAAATTAGTGAGTCCCTTTCACCAATTCTAATACTGAACATTAATATGCAGTCATCTGAATTGCTTATTTACAACTATGACAATGAAAAAAACAACAGTTGAAAAAAAAAAAAAAAAAAAAAAAAAAAAACTATATATATATATATATATAAATTCAACCTGCTGGAAGTTATCAATGATGTATTGGTAAGATTTGACCATTAATTTATGCTCTCTAAAGGTTTTCTTTGTTCAAAAAGCACATGGCCAGTTTCCCACCTTACCAAGTACAGATAACTCACAAATTCAAAAGATAGGTCTTTAGGTAAACAGCTTAATCTCAAGGGTTTCAAAGATCATTTTTCACTTCAGAAGTAATTTATTACTTGTCATCATTTTCATTCAACTTGGTGAATGTAGCGGGTGGGTAGTTTTTTGTTTTTACCAAGTTATCACAGTTAATATTCAGATTCTATCCTTTAAGAACTTTACAACCCATCTCATTTCTTGAAACTATGTTTCTTAATCGCTTCTTTTTACAGGTTTTATTCTAATCACTTAGATTCTGTCTTGATTCTAGATCAAAAAATTAGTCTTTTCTACACTGAAAAGTGAACCTCAACTTTAGAACCATTCCATTTGATCCTCTTTAACTTTTTCTCACAAATGAAAACTTTCTGAAATATGTGAATGTCATATATTCGAACAAAGCAAAGCTAACATAAAAAGATGTATTTACAGACACTTGTTGAAGAAATGTAAAAAAAAAAAAAAATTAAATTTACTATAGTTACAAATCGGGGGTGGTGGTGGATTGTAGTGCATTTTTCCATTTATGATTAAAGGGTCTAAAGATTTATAGATTAGTGACACCAATTCTTGTAAAAATTCATTATTCATTGAAAAATAATAATGAACTGATACACTTTATAGGAAATGAATAAAATGCTTCTGAAATTTTAAATAACTAATTTATTAAGTTGAAATAGGTACCATGTTGACTGTTCTCCAATGAACCTCTAAATTCTTGATCCCATCTTTAAAAAAATATTCTCATCCTTTGATGTAATAAACAGTTCAAATGCTTTGATTTACCCAGTCCTTATTGAAGAATTGTTTTATTGCGTATGAAAAGCTCAAAATGCTTAAATAAGTGATAATCAGTAGGAGTGATATCAGATGAATATGGAAGGTGAGTCAAAATTTCATAATTCAGGCTGTGCAGCTTTTGGACAGTTGGTTGAGAAGCGTGCAAACGCGCGTTGTTGTGCAGCAAAATTGGGCCATCCCTAGTCTCAAGACTAGGAGGTTTCTTTTTCAATTATTTATGCATACATTCAATTTCTCTACAATATGAGGTTGCTGTTATTGTTTTCCTTTGAGGTAAGAATGAATAATGAATAAACCCCTTTGAAAGACCACCATACAGTAACCATTAACATTTTAGGGTGCAGTGGAGATTTTGGATAATTCTTTAATAATTCACTTACATACTGTTTTACTGTTGTCAAAGAGTAACCATTTCTCATCACATGTAATGATTCAATGCAAAAATGGTTTTTCCCCCCAGTTTGTAATCATACAGTATGATTACTTGACATTGCTTCATTGTAATCATTTTCATTGGGCTTATGAGTAACAATATATTGAAAGAAAACTTATCTGGAAAGAAAAAGAGTTAGGAATAAGTCAAGATTTTTTTATATGCTAAGAAGTTTACTATGTTAGATGACCAGATTATCAACCAAGCAAATGTGGCAACCTAATATTTAATTCATAAAAGTAATTAAAAGCTTTTCTGTAATGGACGGGGGGGGGTCATGTCTGACACCAAAAAATTTGATTTCTGAGGGAAAAATTTCAAAGATTTTCCAAAAAAAAAAAAAAAAAAAATTGATTTGGAAATTCTTGCAAAAATCAAATAACTGGTGGATTTGAATTAAATTTCCAGGACATATTCAAAACAAATTATTTTAGAATTATTTTTATTTTTTTTTTAGAAAATCTTGGTAAAAATATACATTTTATTTTTTAACACCTGAAACTTTATTTGAGGAATATTTAGCTGATTTAAAGTATAATTAATCTGATTTGAAACATATTATTTACTTTAAGTTTAAAATATTGCAGAAATGGACTTTTTAACCTGACAGTAGCTGTTTTGACAGCCTGATGACAGATCTAATGTTGTTCTACAGAGACTTCATCCGTAAAATGACCCAACACTTGATAAAAGCATTGTTTTTAACCAAATGTTGGGCCATTTTTCATTATGGTATGCATCTTGTTTAGAAAATTTGGGAGAAGTACCTAAATCTATTTACCTTGAAATTATTAAAATAAAACTAAAAATAAAAGCGTCGATGAAGATTTTCCATTTTTTTAAAATTCATTTTTATTCTGTATCTCCGGAGGTACATAATCTATTTTTACCCAAAATTTCCAAGGTCCCAAAAGAAAAAATTTTTTTTACATCAAAAAAATCTTTTGATCTTTCCTATTAATTTTATTAATGACACAACACAAACAGATTTTGATAATAATTTTTTTTTTTTAAATCTTGTGCATGTCCTTTTTTCATCATGTATCTTTTTTTTTTCTTTTTCTTTTTTTAAGAAGAGCATCTTTGGAAGTACAAAAGAAAAAAGTATTTTCATACAAAAAATTACCAAAATTTCTGGTCAACAAATGTACTTGTGTCTCTCATATTAAGCAAGAAGTTTGGCCACCTCTGATTAATGTAGGGCCCCCAATTTTCCATTTCAAATTTTCCTTCATTCCATTTCCACTTTTGGTAAATTCCGTCCCCTCCCCATTTTTACTTTTGAGAAATTTCAATTTTTCCATTTTATAGTATTTTATGAGAAAATTGCAGTACAATATCTTATAATTATTATTAAAACTGAAAACAAAAACATAATTCAAAGTTTTATTGCATAAATAGCAAATATCTACAAATCTTTTTTAAAATGTAAATATCCAAGTCCCAAAATAAATGATATGTAAAATTAAAAAAATGTAACATGACTAGACAGTAAAACAATGGAATGTTACAGTGCATAATTATTTTTAAGGTAGAAGTTTTAATCAGAGCTTCTTTCTTTAAAAACACATTCAAATTGTTTTTAAGTAAAAGTATTTAGATTGATTTATAATTATTGATTCATAATATAAAAATCACATTTAAAGTATCAACAGCAAATAATTTTTATCTCAATAATAAATATCTGAATAAAGTCAAACATTTTGACTAAAATTTTACAAAACAGTAAACCATAATAACTGAATCTTTGTAACAAAATATCAAAAAAACAAATTAATTCAAAATTTAAATAAAACAACTTATCCAAAGTTGGAATACTGCTCAAATTTAAAATTGCTAATTTTTTAATTTGGGAAATATTTAATCTTCAAATCTCTTCTCTAAATCTCCATTTTAATACACTGTGAGTTGCTTGGTGTTCTCAGGGATAAGACTTTCAAATTATTTATGGAATAAATTTAAAGTTTTCTGTTATAAATAAAACTACACTTACGGTAATGTGTAGTGATTTCAAAAAGAGAAAAATCTGTAAAAGAATAGTCCAAAATTTATGCTTATGCCAACGGAAGTACTCGGCACTGTTTAGTAAACAATAAACATTATTGGCAGTAATTGCTGACGAATGACCGACAAGAAGTTCGATTTTTTCTTGTCGATAACTCCAAAAACGGTAGGTTTCTTAATTGTTAATTAGGGTTCAGCATGTATTGTACTTTTAACACGGAATTATGACGATTTTCGAAAATTTTAAGAGATATATTTAGCGCGCGGGCGTTTGGGCGTTAAAAAGCAAATTTACCCATATTCTCAGAAAATCGACTACCCACTTTTTTTTTTATGTAAACGTTTTGCTCTTAATTATTTTTCGGGTTTTATTAAAAACAAAACAAAAAACTATATATATTTGTAAAAAAAAAAAAAAAAAATAAAAAAAATAAGGAAAATAACTACGTTAACGGTTAATGGTTATATTTATTAAAAATAAAATTCTTAAAATCGGAGAGACAATTATGAATTATATTTTGAAAAAAAAAATAATCAAACAATTATTAATTAATGTATTGAAAATTACATTAAAAACCCAGATTCCGTAATCGTGGAAAATTGGTTCCCCTATTATTATTAATGGCGTATTTAATTAAACTTCAAATAACCGTTGACTATTTTTGTACAGGTGAAGATTGCAACAGGGCGTTTTGCTTTTTGGACAATTAAGCTCGGTGGGAGTTTGATTAAACTTTAAACAACCAAATCATTATTAATAACCAATCCTTTAAGTATTGGTTAATAAAAAAAACAATTGGTAGATCAAATTAGCAACGATATTCCTTAAGTTTACCTATTTAAAAATGAATAAAATAAAAAAACTTGGAGTAAAAAAAGTTTTTTCTACAAAGAAACTTAAAAATTAGGATAGTTTTACTTTTCTTTCTTCCATTTTAAGAAAAAATATAACTGTAGTGTAGGGACATCCACTAAATTTCGATAAAGTTTCAAATGAATTTAAAAAAATGAAAAACCATTCTTGAAGCTTTCTTTTTTTAACTAGTAAAAACAATTTTGTTTGAGATTGAAATTTAATTTCTCGAAATTTCATGAAATTTAGTGTGTGTGTGTGTTTGTGTAAACAGTAAACAACTGTAACATGTTTTAAAAAAATATTTTTACCAAGATTTTTAAAAAAAAAGTTTGAAGTTTCGTTAAAATCCGACAATTACTTGATTTTTACAATAATTTCTAAATCAATGCGTTTTTTAACAGGGAAAAAAAAAGGCGCTAATCGTAAAAATATTTACGTCGAACACTGACGCAAAAATTAAAAACAAGACTTTTTTTTAACTAAAATTTTGAACGTGCTAGAAATGATTAAAATTTAAAAATTTAATAAAAATACTTTGGTCTTTCCTCTTAATAACAAACATTTTAACGATAAAACTTTAGTTTATTTTTATTAAGTTTGGGGCCGTGATTGCTGTTTTTCAGTGAAAGAGTGGAGGTGCTAAATTGTAATGTTACATTACAATGGTTGATGACAGTTGAACTTGACACTGAAAGCGATGTTTCAAAAATTAAAAAAAAAAAATGAGTTTTTAAACTCAATTTTCAAGATCAGTTTGAAAATCTTTAATAAATCATAAATTGAGTTTTTACGTAGCGTGAGACATCGGTTTTCATTTTTCTTTGTCAAAATAGAATAGTTCTGTTAATAATAGCAATAAAGAAAAACAATGTCAAAAAGTTAAGTTTCAAGATTTTTTTTTTTTTTTTTTTTTTACAAGAAACAAAGTAAATAAAATAATTTTTAAATCGGTTAATATTATTAATGACAGATATTTTCAGAAAAATATTCTTGTGACAACATTAAATACATGAAAGAAAAAAAAGTAAGTAATTTCTTGTAGATTATAACTTTTTTTCCGTTTGTACTTTAAATTTCGGAGAAAGAAAAAATTCATTTTGTTACGAGTTGACAAAGAGGAATATCAAACATATGTTAAGTGCGTATATGGAAAAAGAGTAAACTTCAATTATTATATTTTTTCGATGCTTGTAAAATACTGTATACTCATACTTACATCATGATAGGAAAACATGTGACACCTTGTCCGTTGACAATATTAATACGTCGTAAGCGAACCTTATTGCCACCTTCCACCATTTTACAACTACGCGCAGTCAATGCCGAAGTCAGCAATTTCTAACTTTAGTTTCGTATGTTTTTTCTAATATTTTCTTTTGAAAGATATAAAATGATTTGTGTGACTAAAAAGTCACACAAATCATTTAAAATCTTTTTTTAATTATAAAAAAAAGTAATTTATGCTACATCTTTTATGATCTTAAAAAAATTACGTAAGTACATCACACAAGACAAGAAGTAAGTCTGTAAGTTATATGATAACTTACTTAAAGTTTGATTATATAATATAATCAAACTTTCCCTAAAATTTTATTCCGTCAAAAACGTCTGAAAATAAATTCTTTTTTTCTTTCTTTTTTTTTTTAAATGTCTACTTAACATGCTTTAAACTTGAATAAAGTATTAGGTAAGCTTTTAGAAAACAAAAGCAAAAACATTTTTTTCGCTATTGGACAAAATTTCACATGGACAATTGTGAAGTTACACCTACAAACAAATCATCCAAAAAGTGGAATGGAAGAGACAAAACGAACATACAGCGTGATACAAATAATTAAATAATTAGTATCCGAGTCCCCACTCACCAGGTCACCTGTAGTCGGGAATATCATAAGCTTGAAAAGACCCGTCGCACTGACAGTACAATACACTAAAATTAGAGCGTGTATTCCTCAACAAACGATGCTTGAAGCATCCTAAGAAGATAGTGTGCCGGGCAATTTTTAATTCCTGTTCTCCATACGATGTACGCATGAGGCTTCCACTTTTAAGTTTTTTTTTTATACCATATTTCATATCCATAGAAGGACAAGTAAATAAATACCTAATACTGATAAATAAATAAAACAATAATTTTCGTTTCTTTTCTTCCATTCCGGTGTTAACCGTAATTAGTGACTCATCACCTGTGCCTAAGAATTTGTTGTCCCTGCTATGGCGGACACATCTCTTAGTCCAGGTGAGAAAACTGCCATCAAATCGGCATTTCCTGCTAATTCTTCACCGCCTGAGGATTGTGGTGTTGACATGGCAATGCCTGGCGGTTGTAGCAAGCGGACAAGTGTTCAAATGGACATTGAAAAAAGTCGCTTTCCTTATTGTATAGTTTGGACACCAATTCCTTTTATTACGTGAGTAAATAAATAAATGCGAACCTGCTTTGTTATTGTTTAATAATTAATGTTTATGATTAGAGTTTCTTTATAAATTCCTTAAAGATAGTTTTCAGAAATGACTATATACTTCTTCTTGTGCAAGGAACAAACAATATTTCCATCTTTATTTTCAAAACTTTTTTTATAAACAAATGAATGATTACTTTTTTTTTTACTATGCTTTTTTTAATTTTTTTTTATTGTTGTAGTCTTCAATTCATTATTTTGTCTTAAAGATTGTAGATGACTTGAAATATTTTTTCAGCTTTTCCTTAATTTCTTTGCCCTAAACAAAGTTTTAACAGGTTTCCCTTCCTTTTTTTCAGTTTCAATTTTCAAGCTTCTTTTTAAACAGAATGATTTAAAAATTTACCGAAGTTGCCCTTAAAACTATGAAATTAAAAAGGATGTTTATAATTTTTATTATTTTTTTCTAAGTATAAAGATCCTTTAATATACAATTGTACGCTTAGTATTATTTTAAATTTAAGCTTTTGCATCGTGGCGTTGATTTGTTATTAATTTATTTTCACTTTTGTTTTTAATGATCTTTAAGTTTTCTGTAAGTCATGGACGTTCGGAATAGAAGTTTTTTTTAAACTAAACACAGATCAATAGCCAAAAAAATTACCCTCTTTGCATGTCAAGATGTTTCGTCCCACTCTACTTTAATAGCTTTAAGTTTAACTACATTACAATCACAAATATACTTTGTCAAAAGAAGAAGAAAAAAACAACAAAAAAAGACAATTATCGACGGGGTACGAAATAATACAGATTTCTTGATTTCATTGAATCACAAATTGTTAAAAAAAACTTATATTCATTGGTTTATTACATTTTTAGTCGGTGTTTTAGACTTTTTACAGTACCAACAGTTAAACATTGAATATTTTTCATAGGAAGAAATCAGAAGTCTGTTTTCGCATTTCTTGAATAAATCACCATATTTTGTGAACAATTGATTATTATTACATATTTTGTGTTTCTTTCATCTGATTTCTGTTGTTTTTTTATTGCAACTCTTAGATCGTTATTCAAATAGTCTGAATCAAAAAAGAATAAACTTTCGACAACCTTTGGACTAGCATCCCAATAATAAGCAAAATACTTTTCTGTATTTGAAACCGAATTTAAATTTGATTCGAATGATTTCTTTTTCGTTATTGATAAACAATCAGCCATCCGTCTACTACACAATGTTTCACTTTAAACCTTTAAAAAATAAAATATTCTTTTCTGAAACTATTTGAGAAAGATTTTTTTGCTGATAAAGTTTAATTAATCTTATTTTAAAACAAATATTACGTTTAGAAAAGTAAAAAACAAAAACAAAAAGGTTTTAGTTTAAAAATATCACAGAATCCATTTTTAACACGGAGTTTGTTGTTTTTATGAGGTTTTGACAACTTTCTTGTCAGACTTATGTTTGAGAATTTTTTCTAAAAATTACTTTAATAATGTGAAAACCTAGTAATTTTTAACATTTAGGAAAATATTCTATGTAATCTAATAATTTATTGAATTTTAGGTACTTTGGCTTTAGGCTTTATAACTTACAAAGACGCTTGTTGAAGAAATGTTACAAATTACCAATAAATTTTATCACTTTTTTTATTTTCTGATAATGTCGTGTAATGACGTCCGTATATCTAAAAATCGGCATGTTTATTATACACACAAAAAAAATTCTTTTTTAAATACTGTGGATCTTTGGATTGTCGTGCGCTTTTCCATTATGATTAATAATTTTTTTAAATATTAATAACAATATCAGGTAACTGCTACAAATAGAGAATTTTAAAAGTTTAGAAAAACAATTCTTGTAAAAATTCATTATTTATTAAAAAAAAAAAAGTTTTTCTTCAGACAACACTACAGTGTCCATAATATATTTTATTCATAAAAGCATTTAAAAGCTTTTCTAATTAAATAACGCCCTAGTTTTACTTTTATTGCATATTTTAATTTATTTTACAATTCAGAGCAGATTTTCTGTAACTAGGGGTCCAGTTTTCAAAAAAATAAATAAAAAATTGATGATCTAAATTAATTTCCAGTACTAATTTATAGTCACCCATTGGCAGAACCCCTCCCCCACTCCAGAATTTTGAAGGTTCTAAAGAGTTAAAAAAATTCTTTGGTTTTTCCTCTTAATAATAACCTTAAAATTTTGATGATAAAACATTGTTTTTATTAAATTTTTGTCATTTTTTTCATCATGTATGCTCATTTTTAGCAAATCTTTTAAATTAAAATAGGGTGTAATCATTTCACAGATTTGAAAAAAGTCACACAAAATGAGAATGTGTGTGTATGTATATATATATATATATATATATATAATAATCTAAAATAAGTGAAAATTTGGCGATGAATTACGAAATAGATCATGAAATATTACAGAATTTTCAACCAATTGCTGAATAAATTTGGAAATTGAGTTTCTAACTGCTGTAAACAGATAAATACGAGACTTTGAAACAGGTTGTGGTCAGTCAATTCAAATTTATGCCAAGCAACTCACTCACTGCCAAAGACATGTGAAACCAGCTGGATATTAAAAAATGAACTATAAGCCAAATTTGTTGTGGCTATATTCTCGATATTTTGTCAGGATATTATCCCAAGTTTATGGAGGGTTAGTGCTCAGTCACATGTCACAAACAAGCTGAGCAACAGCTTTTGAAGAGAAACACAACAAACAGTACTATTTAAATATATTTAATATCAAAATAGAAATAAAGAAAAGTATTTACAGATAATGTACATCTGCAGACTTATCTTTGGAGAAAAGGTATCTTGTCAACAGTCCTTCTTGAAGAAAAAATCCCTTTCAGTCCACAGCTAGCTTCTTTGCATAGAAGTAATTTCTCTTAATGTTGTTGGCTCTGTTCTTTTATAACTTGATGGCACTATCTGGGATTTGTGGTAAAAGGTTTCTTCCTGAGTAACAAGGTAGAAGAAAAAAGAGGATTGTTCTTTGAATTTAGTTTTATTTAGCTGATTTTGTGTGACCCTTAATGGAGTAGGGATTAATCCTTTAGTATTCTGTGCTTCATTGGATGTCAGTGTTTTGATTGTATCTATGGTAGCACAAGAGAACAAATGAATCAACAAGTACGGTTAAGGAGGTGAAAAGAAGACAAAAGTTGTTATGATACAATTCTTTGTATTGCTGAATGCTGATACAGAGAATCAAGGTAGAGCGTCTCTTTTTGGGCAAGGGAAGCAATTTGGAGAAAGGGGAAGAAAGTTGGTAAGGCCTGGAGTTGATGTGCGTGTTGGGTCTGTTGACTGAGGTCGCTGGTGATGATGTTGACAGATTGCCCATTTGCCAAGACTGCCGATAGTATCATTTTTCTTAAAAGCAAAAGGGGTGGATTGTCACTTCTTGTTTTTTGTCATGACTTTTGCTTTAGTGGCAACATTTGTGATTGGTTCCTTTGAAATTGTATTTTGTATACTTGGCAGGGGATTTGTTTTGTGAGGCAGATGTAATGCTTGAAATCCCTGTGCAGAGGGCAACTTCTTTATTTTTAGTTTTGCTTTCTTAGCCTTCAAATCTGTCTGAAATGTGTGGAGTGAATTAAAAGGAGATTTTTTTTGAAGCAGAGCATAACTTCAGGTATTGTAATGGATAGAGGCTCGAAATCAGAAAGCCAAGTTCCAATTCCAGTCAAGTTCGTTACATTCACTTAGATGCAAATACCCTTGGGTAAAGTATGAATCCATCTCCACCCCTAAAATAGAAATTTTAACTGAAAACTAGTTATCTTCAAAAAATGCAATATTCATTAAGGGGAAAAATATTGTTAATGCAATATACACTCGAAAAAAATAATTCTTCTTAGAATCCAAAATATGTTTAATCTTTAAATAACAAAAAAAAAAATCATTGATAAACTCTAAAGAACAAATCAATCTGTGTTTGATTAATCTTACCTTTTGATTATTCTAAATTTCAATAGATTCTCAAATTTAATTTGCTTGTGTACTTTGAGTAATGACATTTACTAAAATGTATGAATTTGTTCACACCTATATCTGTTTCTAAAAACGTCTCAAATAATAAAACTGTTTTCTAGGAAAAGAAACATCTGAAAACAACTACTTGCAAACAATTTATAAAAATGATAATAAATTGCAGTTTTAAAATATACAATTATTAGAAGTTTATTTACTATATTATTTATGACTGGCAATTTACCAATGTTGCTGTATATGGTGACCTAAAAAGAACTTTAAATGCAACTCTTCTAATAAAAGGCATCTTGTTTCAGCAGAACAAAAAGTCAAAACAAAAAACAGTTTCATATACTCAGATACCTCTTTAATGTTTGTATAAGAACAATTTGAATATAGAATTAGTGAATCTTCCTAATATTTTTTTTTTATAATTTTAAGAAACAGATGATGAATATACGTCCATGATGCTCCAATGCAACATTCTACAATTAAAGACAAAGAATTTATGGAGACATCAGAAAACGGTCGGCTTAACTATTGACTCTAAAAATAAGACAATACTGCAGAAAGAAGATTAATTTAAATGTAATTACATTTTTAATAAATTTAATTGTTAACAACGTTAATCTTATTCCATTTGTGTGGGAATTAATAATACCCAAATGTAGCATCACTTGGAAAATATTGTGGACATTATCAGAGGACAGATACAGACAACTATAAACATTTTTACAAAGAAATCTCGAGGAGTATCAGCAGAATAAAGAAAAAAGCTTGAAAATTTTAGATTGATAATTCCTAAAGTGAATGAACAAGTCTGCTTGATCTTGTTTCAAAATCTGATGGTCATTTTGCTGATGCTATGGTGATTACTCTGAATAATATTACAAAAACTGTTGAATATCCCATGGCAAATCATTATCATTTACCTTTAAACAGGCCAACAATTGCTGTTTTTTTTTTTTCAAAAATAGACTTAACTTTACCTTATCACCAGGTAAAAGTACATTTTGGAATACTTTCGTACACACCTTTCAGAATGAATAGAATTATATCAAGACAGATTTGGTTACTGCTGTTTTAGGTATATCTCAAACACCTTTGCAGATTCAAGCAAAAGAGGTCGAGAAGCTGACCAGGAGGAGGACTGATGTTTTTATAGGTCTGAAACCGCCAATGACACCAGGAATAGGTATCACTAATGAAGCTTCCTGTCACATCATAAGGATGTTTACTACTAAGACAGTAGTAACCACACCTTTCAAACTCAGAATTATTTGGGGATTAAAAAATGTGGTAGCATTTCAATGTTTTATGGACAAAATATTTGTTAATGATGATTTCATTTAGATTATAATCCTTCTATTTAGTGGTTATGAAATAGCACATGAAAATTATATAAATTGAATGTTTAAAATTTTAGAAGAAAACTTTACTTTTAATGTTTCTAATTGAGAATTTTTGGGTTATAAAATCGGTGCAGAAGGACTTTTGTCCTTTAATAAAGAAAAAGTTAATAAAATTAAATCTTTTCCATATCCAAAAGATTTTAAGAATAATCACAAATGTAAATTCAAACTTATACTCAGTTACATAAAAATTGTACTCACTTTATCTGAACATGTGAGATTTCCAATAGTAAAAAAAAACAAAAAAAACTCTTTTTTAATAATAATAATAATAATAATAATAATAATAATAATAATAATAATATCCAAGAGCATTGTAATGCATCTGCAATCTGAATTTTTGCTCAGTTGGTCACTAAAAGTAGCCAGTATGCTATTGGTGTATCTTTACACTAATTAATAGGTGGAATATTCGTTCCTATTAGTTACTTTCCAAAAAGTTAAACTCAAAGTATTTGACTTTTTAACAGAGAGTTGCTTGCAAACTATTTAGCAATACTTCACTTTTGCTATGTCATCAAAGGTCACCATGTGATTTTACTACCAGCCCCCATAAAACATGATGTGGTGCTATGCACTGTTTAAACCCAGCAAAATTGAATTTCCTGCAACAAGACTTACCAATACTTACTGGGTACATTTCTCGCATATCACAAGATTTCATGATCAAAACAAATCTTTGTGACTTGTCAGAAATCATTGAAATGCAGTCCAATGATAAAAAAATCAAACATTTTAATCATTTGAAAAAAATGTTTTATATCAAGTAATAATTTTAACATTGTTGTATATCCACTTTTTATCCATTAGCAAAATTTTGCAGAAATCTATTTTTGGTAGTTTTTTATTTATTGCTTCATCCTGGTATTGGATTATCTATAAAGTTAAATCCAAATACTAATAGCCAACTATGGATAAAACTGTAAAAGAGTTTTTTTTGTTGTTTTTTTTTATAGTTTATATGTAAAAATTAATAAACATATATCTCCCATTTAAAATTTTGAATTACCTGTCCATATAGATAGGGTCAGATCACTCCCTTTAGTTTATAATGATTCAGATCCATATTTAAACCCTTATAAATATCTTTTAAAGTATATAGAAGATTCAACTGAAGTTACTGCACAATCAGTAGCTGAAGATTTTATAAAGGCATAGATTACAAGAGTTGGACTTCCACTCTATATTGTAACAAGGAAACCATTTTGAAAGTGAATTGTTTTTAAAACTAAAAAAAAAAATGTTAATTTTTTTTTTCTAGTGAAAACTGCTGCTTGACACTCACAGGGTAAAATGGTTTAATAGAAAAAGTACACAGAACAATTAAAACAGTAATTATAGTTTGCAAGGAATCATGGCTCTCAACATTAGCAATTGTATTCTTTACTATATGCAGCACATTGAATAAATTGGGCTTCTCTCTTTGTTGTGTAATGATTCCTTATTTGTTGACCAGTCCATCTGATGCAATGACAGATGATATTCATTAATTAATAAGTTTACTAAGGATTTGTGTAAAACTATTTGGAGCTCAATTATTTTTCTAAAGGAAAGATTCACACTTTAAATAAACCTTACATGCCAAGTAAATTTATATCTTGTGATAAAGTATAGTTTAGGGTGTATTGTAAACCTTTTATATATGGCCTTATAAAGTCCTACAGCCTTAAGCAAAACCTTTCCAGCTTGAAATGTAAGACAGAATCCTTATGCTGAAACATTTTGTAAATTAAAGTATTTGTAATACCAACTGAGATGAGTTGAGTATTTCTAGTTCTAGTAATTTTGATATAAGTGATCACAAAATTTCAAATAATGAAAAACCATCATCTTTAGGGAAGACGAATACCTTGCTTACAGAAGTTGCTCTGCAATTTGGGCAGGGTCTATTTTAGTAATATTATAAATTTAATAATTGAAATAGCATTTAAGGGTTTCAGGCATGTCAAAAAGCAAAGCGAATAGAGGAGCAAAATCTGCAAAAATATAATAAAAAAAAATAAGCAGGCTGCTAAAAATAAAATTGAAAATAACTTTTAGAATTCTGCAGACATATTAGAAAACTGATTTTGAGCCATGGAGAGAATCTAATCTTTGTTGGTTTAATTCGAAAACCTTTTAAGCTTATATCCCTTGAAAACAGATGAATATGAGACTTTGCAACAGGTTGGGATCAGTCAACTAAAATGAATTGCCAGCTAGTTTAAAAATCTATGGCAAGTGATTTCCTTTCCTCAAAGAGATAAATGAAGCCAGCTACAGATCAAAAAACTCAACAACAAGTGAAATGCATGGCAACTTCTAAAAAACAGTAGACATGTACTTCTTTTTCTCCTGCAAATTGTGGGTAATGGCATTTGTTAAAATTTACCATTTTTCTTTGTTACATTAGGCACATGTTCATTTTTGCAAATATTTCAAATAATAAGACTGTTTATTGTGGAAAAATACATCCCAAAAAATTAACTTACACCTTTACATACAGAATTTATTTTAAAAATTAAATAAATTGCAGTTTTAAATGTTATCGCAATTATTGAAAATAATGCCATGACTAATTACGAGCACGACTATACAATAACATTTTGGTAGCATAACAAAAAATTAACAAAAAAAAAACAACCTTATTTATGACTTATTTGGATGAAATCTATGGCTGAAGCTTTGTAACCCAATTAACACAGTACAAGTTCAAAAGGGATGTAAATTTAAATATCAGAGACTTATGATAATTATGATTGATGTTGCTTACTTTAAAGTAGAATAACAATTTGAGAGTAACAGAAATATGAAAGAAACACCAATGAAACATTGATGATGATGATAATAATAATAATAATAATTCATTTTTTTTCTCTCTCTACAGTTGGTTCTTTCCAATTATTGGACACATGGGTATTGCAACTTCGTCAGGCATCATTAGAGATTTTGCAGGACCATATTATGTATCAGTAAGTAGGAATGTTTTTAACTTATTTCCACAAAATTAGAAATGCTTCACTTCACATGAAAATTGGGAAGAGAGACAGAGAGAACACAGAGTGACTTTATTGAAAAAAATGAACTCTTTATATTTAGGGGTTTTGCAAAGGTCATATGTTAAATAGTCTTAATTTTGGAGGTAATGTTACCTTGAGTGGCTGGTGGATGTATGCCAGTACCAAGCAAGCATGTTATCAGCAAGTTTTGTTTCTCATCTACACAAGTTTTTATCATTTTATATTTTGTATTTATAATGGCTTCCAAAATTGTCAGTAATAATGATGCCTCTGATGTCTAATCTCTATGTAAAAGCCAGTGTCCATTGTTTTGTAATGTACAAAACATGTCATAATATGTTTTTGTTCATGTCTAGACAGGATATACTTTCCATATTTTGCTTAAATAACACCAAAATATATCCCAATTATATAATTTATGTGTTGTTGATCTCAACAACAGAACTACCAAGAATGTTACAAATTGTAGCAATGATCAGTTTTTTTTTTGTTTTTTAATATTTATTTTAATAATTTAAATATCTTTGAAGATTTAATTTTGGTTTTTAATTTCAAGAAAAACATAAAATTATAAAAAAAACAAAAATCATTATTATATAATTTAAGTTTTGGATTTTTTTTTTTAAATGCCAGTTTTCATCATCTGAAATGAAGTTGTATCCCCCTACATTGCACTGCTTTCTGACTATTTTACAACCATTTATGGACTCGTCAATGACAGGTTATTTCAGTAGAGGATAATGCACCATGCCATCAGTTGCCCAGAAGAGGAGCATACTAGAGACACTTCTGACAAATAGTGAGGGGGTCACCTCTACATTTTGCCTGGCATATGCCCATTTATACAATGTGATAGTTCTATTTGCATGCATGACCCTCTGCACACCCAAAGATGTTAGGGAGTTGTGAACAGCTCTTGAGACGGCTTGGTTCAACATCTCACCAGAAGTCTTCTAACCACTTGTTGAGCTACTGTACATTGCCAGATTAAAAGGACTTCTCTGTGATACTAACTTAACCCATGACATCTGGTACAACAGTATATGAAGAAAGAAGAAAAGTGAAAGAAACAAGAAGAATAGAGGTGGGAACTGTATTTCATTGAAGTATTATTTGCAATTTGATTAGAAAAGGCAATTTAAAAATTATTCATATCACTGTCTTAATAAGCAAATGTTTACTATTACAGCTTGTAACTGGTTTTTATAATTCATCACCAGATTTCATCAAGTCTAAAAAGGATTTTGGTTCACACTTCTTTTGCTAAAGTCTCCAGATCTTTAAAGCTAGAAGGCTTTCTCACTATTACTTGTGTCTTCAGTTTTATCTAAAAATTCTCAATTGGTTTACAGTCTACATTATAGTTTGGCCATTCTAAAACATTGACATTGATATGTGTTTTTGGTCCATGGACAAAGTTGCTCAAACTTTGGTATCTGTTTTTGAGTCAACGCAAGTTTTTCAGCACACTAATGTTTCTAGTTCAGATTCTGAAGAAACTGATCTTTCTTCATGATACCATCTACTTTAACCAGGTTACCAGTCCCATGGGTTAGAAAATATCCCCATAGCATAATTGCTGCCACGAACAACATGCTTGAATATTTGGATGCTTCACCCCTTTTTTCAACAAATAAGAGAAATACCCTTGTGCCAAGAAACACAATTTTTGTTTCATCTGACCAAAGAATAAATAATCAAAAGCTTGTCAAAATGACACATCAAAAGCTAGATGAGCTTTTATATCTGATTTGGAAATTGAAATCTGTTTTTCCATGAAGGCCAGCCTGGAGTGTCTTCCAAGATATTTTGATGCCATTTAAATTGGCCAAAATTCAATGAACTTTAGATTGATCTGGATGTCTGTCAGGACTTTTCTTGCAAAAATGAAATACTTTGCGTTTCTTACCTCATCTTTCAAGGTTTTTCCAAGAGAAATTTTATAATTTCTTGCTAATGTTTGAACTAACAATTAAAATCACTTAGATGTCTTTGTAACCTTTCCCTTCATGATAGGCAGTCATAATCTTTAACCTGAGGCCCTCACTTTGTTCTTTCATTTTAACTATAGTGACTGATTTCCTTCTGATAAGAAATAACAAAATTTGCACATGCAACCACCTATTCAACTCCAGTGTTAAGGCACACAATACAGCGCTACCATACTGATCACGTTTACATTTGTTTTAAAGGAAGCAAAAGATTTTCTAATGTAAGGGAGAAAACTCAAATTAATTTCTGTACAGTTCATTTCCATTCTGGCTTACATTGCGCCATCGGTCCTTGATAACGGCTTGGAATGAGAAATTGGAGAGCCAAGTTTGAATTTCGGTCGAGTTCGTTACATTTACTTGTGTGGAATTTACCTTTGGGAAATAATGACTCCACTGACCGCTTGGAAATACCAGGTGGTGTAATTGATAATGGCTCAAGAGTTGTTAACCAGGGTGTTGAGTTCCAGTTCTTGTTGAGTTTATGTTCACTTACATGCAAATACTCTTGGGAATGGTATGAATCCATCTCTTCTCCCCCAGCTATGGGTTAATTAGTAATACTCATATCACTAAACCATTATTATCTTAAAAAAAAACAAGAAAAAAAACTTTACAATCTAAAAATATTTTCTAACTTTAAATAACCTGCAAAAAGGGTTGATAAACTGTAAAAAACGAATCAACCAACCAACATGTGTGGAATTGCAAAGTTCTTAGTAATTTCTTTTGTATTGGCTGAAGTCCACCACAGGCAATGGTTAGAACATAGGATAAATAACGTGAATATTATGGCCCCAAGTTTGGTCTGTCATAGAATCACAATAGTTGCACACTCGGCCAGAATTACTAATTTGAGATGCTAATATGCTAACACTTATTTTATGACAGGTATATATAGCACGTTTTTACTCCAATCCTCATTGGGCTTTCAAAATCTTCTACGTCTTTATTTGTTTTTGTCTCTTTTCTTCTTCCTTTTCTTCCCTATTTATGATCACTGCAGCATTTATTATTTATTTTTAGCCATTCTGTTCCCCAATCGTTCTTTGTTTGATGCTGTTTATGTTAATGGCAACAAAATCAGTCAATATATTCGCTACTTAGTAATTGAGTATTTTCTTTTCGTTCGTAAACCAAGTGAAAAAAGATGAAAATTGAATGGCCTTCTATGATAAATAATTATCACTTGTCACTAAAATTGGTTTAAGATTTATTATTTAGAGTAATTATCTATTCTTAAAGAAATTAAACATGTGATAACATCAATGAAAATAGTTGACAAAATTAAATTGCTTTTCTTTTCAGGAAGATGAGATGGCTTTTGGAAAACCCACAAAGTGAGTAAAATCAATTTGTTATTACTTGTTCTGAACTTTATATAGGCAAATGGGTTACATACTGACATGTAAAAAAAAATGTTGAGTCTCAAAATACCAAATTTAACTTGCCTTTTTAGAAAATGGCTAAATTTGGAATTTTGCAATAAAATCCAAAAACAAGCTACAAGTTGGTGCAATGTAGATATTTATGAATATAATAATATAGTTCTTGGACCTGAAATCATATCTTGGATGGGCCTTGAACTTTTCAGCACACTCACAATTCATTTTTTCACATCATTTGTTAATCTCTCAAAAGACTACAAAATGTACTTTATTCCTCAGCAGAATGTTCTGGTAGCCACATCAGTTATAAGTTTGTTTGCAGTATCAGCAAACTCTTTAAATATGGACAAAAGCCAGATTCCCAATATTTAAAACTGACTTCAGTGTTCAAAATTACTTGGTCCCTGTAGAAAAAAAAAAGTATTTAACAGAAGTAGTAAAAAACTTAAAAATTGTTCACAAACTGATGATTCTGTAATGTCAGTAAGCATAGACGTTGTTAGATTTTCTTATGTAAGTCAATGTTTTCACAATAAAATTGGTATTAGTCAACTCATTTTGGTAACATTTTCAGGATAGATTATATGATAAATATACCACAGGAATTTTGGCTTATCTCTTTTGATTGGAAATATTTACAATATCTTATTTGCTAATGTGAGATTTTGTTATGCAATGCGAGCTGATCATTATATTGTTTTATTCATATATATATATATATATATATATATATATATATATATATATATTCAAACATATATTGTTAAATATAACAGACAACGAATGTCTATTATGTTTGATCATGAGCTGTTCTAAGTTTTGTATAGTGGCTTTAATTTCGGGAGAAAATAAAGACAAAAACTGTCCAACATTTGGATATTTTTTTATTATGCTATTCCTTGATCTAAGCTTTCGGCTCACATGAGCCATATTCAGAGCGGTTATTCACCATCAAAGATAATATTCTGTTATGTTGACATAGAAGATTGCTATATGATGATAACGGTTACAGAATAGCAGACGCATGTCATAAATTTGTGATGTGGTTCTATGATGTCATACTACGTGAGAACGAAATATTAACAACAGAACCATGTGTCTAGATGCAATGTAATGTGTTCTGACACACACACACACACACATATATATATAAGAATTGATAACATTTGAAGTAGTATGTAACACTGTAGTTATTGATATTCATTTAATTTCAAATGAATAAAGATTTTCCCATGGGTTGGTAGAAAGATGATATAAGGTGAAAAGAGAAACAAGATATTGTAATTATTGATGGATGGAAACACAATATTGGAAAATGTGAAAAATGTTGAGCAAAAGATGAGAGGAAAAGCAAAAGAAATAAAAAACTTTGTCAAAAACAAGAAAAAAACTGTCTTGAAGAATATTACAAAAAGAGATTTGAGAAAGGTTAAAAGTGTAATAAAGCCAGAAAAATTGATCGATCAGCAAGAAAAATATTTGAAGAAGTCTGTGTTGTAAATAAAGAGAAAAACATGGAGAATAGGAAGAACATCGGTTAAAGGCATGAAAGCAGCAAAACCTATCACACCTTTAAGTAAACATCACAAAGTGAAACCTCTCAGATAAATATGTACCGTATTTGACGGCATATAAGATGCACAGCTGTACAAGACATACCCCAATTTCAGCCAGGCAAAATCAAGACAAAATTAGTAATTAGTAAACCTACATTTGGTATATAAGACGCAGGGGAATTTTAAAAGATATTTTTAGTAAAAAAAGTATGCCTTGTATGCCGTAAAATATGGTAAATAAATGTAATTTTTATAATGTCTTTTGCTTGTATGCAATGAAATTATGGATCTTTTCAATGCTGATGATGGTATCAGGATAAATGCAGAGAAACATTGTTCTCCTTCACATTCTGCAAAGCTGAATATTGCCCACCTTACCAAAAAAAGAATAAATAAAAAATAATGCAATGGCCTCTGGCCTCTCCAGACACTAATCCAATAGGCAACTTATAATCCATAATTAAAGAAATGTAAACGATAAGGGAAAACCATATTCAAGCCGTCTTGGGTAAGACAATAAACTATGTTCAACAGCAAAGAGGTCAGGAATGTGGTTTTGAGGAACGTGGAACCACTTCTTAATTACTGGTGTTCCCAGGTCCACCATGACCCAGGCTGGTAGCACCTGTTAGGTCCCCAGCTATGGGCAAATAGTTAACCCACAAACTGGGGTGAAAACACTATGAAAGTGTAAAAATAGATTTTAATACCAGAAATACATGACTGACGGGGGCAGATTTTTTCTCGCGGTAGGTTGCCATTTCTTTCTGTGGTAGACCAGTTGCCAGCCAAGGCTATAGAATCCGGTCTGTCCTGATATTTACCTATAGCTGGAGGGAGAAGAGGAGGATTCATACCTTTCCCAAGGGTATTAGCACGTAAGTGAATGTAATGGATTCGACTAGAATTCGAACCCTGCTCTCTGATTTCTCAAACTAAGCCGCTATCCATTACTCCACCGTTTTTATTTAGATGATAGATATTTTTCAAATAACATTTTTACCACTGTAAAGTTTATTCCTTTCAATTTTGTTTGAAAGGTTTTGACACTTCTCAAAATCTGTCTTTTACTTTCTTCTAAATTGGAAGTCCTTAACAATGCAAACACATTTTAATTTAATCACTTTCTTCTTCTAAAAAAAAAATAAAGTATTTTAAACAAACGTTTTTTTTCTAAATTTTGAAGGTCCTTATAGAACTGAAGTTGAAGTATTCTTTGTAAGAATTTATAATTAAGGTGATTATGAATATTTTTTTCTAATAGGGGTAGATATTTCGATTATTGATTCACATTATTTTCCTTTTTGCAGATACTGGAGACTTGAACCAAGTAAAGTCTCAAGTGAAAGCTGGGATTGGGCAATTTCTGAAGCATCAGATGAATACAAGAAAAGAATGGTAATTTCAATTTTTTACTCCTTTTTTTTCAAACTTCAAATTTTAACACTTTTCTTTCAAACACAATTTGGAAAATGTTTTGTTTGACTGAAGAACTGACATTATCAGAAAAAAAAAACTACAAGCCAGACAAAAATGGGATTTCGGTCTCTCTTCTGAAATAAAATTCTTTTTCTAATGACACCACCAGTTCATTAGCAAAACATGTCAAAATAGAAGCTTTTCAGTTTGTCTAATTTATTTACCATTTCATCAGATTCTCATCCAAATTTACTATATATATATATATATATATATATATATATATATATATATATAAAAAGAGATGGGTGGTTTAACCGAAAAATCGACTTTTTTCGGTTTCATCTTAATACCGTGAAACTGCATCAAAATTTTTCATGAAACTGAAATCGTTTGTTTTTTGCTGTTTTTTTTTTAAGTGCTATCATTACTGAGTGACTATATCCAAAGAAACACTAGTGAAAAAACTTTCAGATGTTAATTAAATAAAATTATATCATTGTAAGAGAAAAAGATTGAACAAAAATATTAAAAATATTTAATTGACTAGTTTTAGGAAATGTGAAATCTGATTATTACAAAAGAAATAAAGGAAATACGACAGATATGACACTTAGCATGCTTTCAAACAGAAAAAAGGAAAAATACGATGTCTGATATCTATTTGTTTCAGTTTAAAAAAAACAAAACTTTTTGTGGTAAAATTAAAATTAAAACTACAAAATAGCGAGTAAAAATAAAATACAAAGTTTGCCAGTTTTGTCTTAATGTTAAATTTCATGAAGTTGGATTTTTTTGTAAGGGTCGTAAGTAATTGTTTTCTAGTAAACCAGTGTTAGGCCAATAACAAAATAAAGTTATTGTAAACAAGATAAATGAATGAAGATTTTTTTTTTTTAATAAATAAATTTGTTTTTTTTTATCTAGGGAATGCACCTAAATCAAAAGAATAATTAAAATAGTTCTTAATTTCACTTTTAAAATGTGTATATCTCCAGATATGCGAATCTCTAGTATATAAAAAAAAGTTTGTTTTCTACAAATAAAATTGTTTCTATCTAGTGAATATACATCTAAAATTAGATATTAAAAAAATAAAGTAAGTTTTAATCTCAGTTTTAAAATATGTATATTTTTAAAACTGCAAATCATTTTTTTAAAACTCAAAGTAAGAATTATTCTTTTTTAGCCACTATTATTCGGTGGGTGTTTTACTGTTCTTCTGTCTATAAAATTCTTCTAAACAAGGAAAATTAATTCATTTTGTTTTTACAAATATCCTTATGGTTTTTTTTTTATCTAGCAAATACACTTAATTAATTATATATTTAAAATGATTAAAATAGTTTTTAATTTCAGCTTCAAAATGTGTATCTAAAAAAGAACAGGTGATACTCACAGGTTTGGAAATATACAGTGTAACCCGGATATAAGAGAGTTGTCGGGACCGGAGAAGAAGTCTCTTATATCCGAGTTACACTGTACATTCTAAAAATGAAATTAAAAGCTTTTAATTTTAATATTTAATTTTAATTGTTTATTCGCTAGAAAAACATAAATTTATTTAGAGGAAAAAAATAACTCATTGATTTTCCTTGTTTAGAAGAAATTTATTTGCAAACCCCCAATAACAGTTGACTGGCGTACCAGAAAAGAATTGCTGTATTTTTAATTATTTTAAAATTAAGGGGTTTCATTTTTTTGGCCACATCATAATCTAATTTCTGGAGAGATATACCATTTTCTCTCTCGGAAATGTGTTGTCCAAAGACACAAATATAAATAGTTTATGCGACAATTTCTTTCATATTTTACCAATTTATAACAAATATAGTAGAGTTAATAGTTGACAATTTATTTGAAAGTTTAATAAATAAACTTTAATTGAAAACAATCATATTTCGCATTTTCAGCTGTTCAAAGCAAAATACCGTTTTAACTTGCTGTAAAAAAAATAATAATTCAATGTATAAAAGCACATACAAATTACATATTTAGAAAGATTATTTTATTTTAATTTCAGTCATGAATATTTTAAAGATTGGATCAGAAATACACGAGAAATTGCGAGTTGAACTGACTAAGTTTCAAATTTATCAATCTCAAATGAAATCAGACATTGACTGGAAATTGTATCATTACACAAGAAAATGAATGGCTTCCTTAAAAAGCATAAATACTGAATTAAAAAACGAATTGAAAACCGCGGTATCAGTGAATAAAAACTGGAAACTGATACTGAAACATAAATTACCAAACCGACCAACTCATATATATATATATATATATATATATATATATATATATATATATATATATATATATATATACACACACACACACACACACACACACTGCAGCATTCAGTATTAATCATTGCCAAAGGTTGTAGGAGCAATGAAAAGCTTTTATTATCCTCATCATTTGATCTACCTATGGTTGGTCGGAACTCCATTGACAGTCTCTTTCCACACTGGTCCTCCTGCATTAGAAGCACTTTTCACAGCTATTGGCTTCTAGTTGTGAAGAGTGAAGGCATTACTAAAATCCGATCACAAAACTTTGAAGTTGGCCTGACTGAAATAACACCCCTTTGTTAAGTGATAAATTTCTCCACATTAATTGTGTGTGTGTGTGTGTGTGTATATATATATATATATATATATATATATATATATAACTATACTTGTGTTGAAAAACCTTCAAACTCTTGATTTAACAATAGCCAAATCAATCACGAAGGGAAAAAAAGGTTTTAAAAAAGAAAGAGCCAGGAACATGGGAGTCTGTTGAAAATAATCGCACAGATACAGGTTCAAGGCCCAAAGAAAAAACCCCAATACGAGTAAACAACTAACTAAAGAGCTCGATACAAACGTAGAGCAAACCTAGTCAAACCTAATGAGCGAGACAAACCTACCAAGGTTTCACTTAGGCAGATCGTCAGATTTTAACAAAATATCTCGCCTCCTTTTTTCACAGATGGTGTGTAAAACTGGTAATAAATTAATAATTTTCTTTATTTTAGCACAATCTATTCTGTGACAATTGCCATTCGCATGTTGCTATGGCATTGAGCCTTATGCGCTATGATGGCAGCACATCCTGGAATATGGTCAAACTTTGCTTTATGATGCTAATCTGCAGCCACTATGTCAGGTGAGTCATTTTATTTTTTAAGTAAAAGACTAAAAACTGATGATAAGCTTTTGTCTTTCTCTTGATGTATTGCTTGGATTAGGATTTACCATAAGGCTGAAAATATTCCATGTAGGCTACGTAAGTCAAAAGTAAGAGAAACTGGTGGAACACTGAAACTGTTAGCGATTTCTGTGGCCAATTGGTTAAAAGTGGCAGTATATGGAATATATACTATAGGAGAAAATCAGGTTGATTCTTCTCCAAAGCAACTGTTTTATTTAGAATTCCTGTGATTCAGGGATAAACAATAACATTCAGAAAGTTAGTTGTAAATTTTAAGCAAAAATGTGACCTTGAGAAATATTTTGGAAACTAGAAGAAAGACTTATTTTGTAAAATTAATATAAAACCTCAGATAGAATTTGAATTTAGTTCACAAATTCCATTTTCCATGTTGAAAATGATCATTTCCTGATGATAATTTTTCAACTTGATGCTAGAGAACTCTGTTGCACTTGTCAAAAAGGTTTAATTCAGGACTTCTACAAAAATCACTTTGGGGCACCAACAGGTAAAGTATTGGTTAGTAAGTCTTAGGAATCAATACACTAGTGTTTTAAGTTTTGTCCTCATTGCTGCTCCATTACCGTGGCCTTGTGCCACACTAATAAAGCTACACTTAATAAATAATCATGCAAGAATAATTTTCTTTTTTTTTCTTTGAAAATGTAGTGGGACTCAAGATTAATTTGATTTAGATTTAGAATCTGTTAATGAGATTAAATACAAGTTTGTTAATTAAAACCATTAATAATTATTTGGAATTTATATTGATTTTGATTTTTCTTTTCTTTTTAGCATCTGTGCCTTTCTGAAGACCTGGCTTCCTTTCTTGATCCTCTTTGGAATTGTGCTTACTTTGTCTTTGGTTTATTTTAACTAATTAAAAAAAAAAAAAAATCATAATTCCAGTCCTCCTGAACCATTATGGAATGGAAAATATGCAAGCTACAAAAAGACAATCTACTCCATTCCCTAAATTGTTTAACTTTTGATTGTTTATTCAAATTAGTGGTCTCATCACTGCTTTTATGACAACATTTATGTTGGTCAGTTTTCTAGCCTTCTTCAGGTGATTATTGCATTTGCTATAAGGGAAATTATTCTGAATAAAAACTAGCTAGAATAGTATCTCTACATGAGAAAAATAAAATTTCATTCAAAAGTTCCCAGCAATTTATCAGGTGCAATCTTAATCTGGTATTGGTGGCAACAAAGATGAGGATATTAGTCAGAATAAACCATCAAATCACTATGAGACATCATCTCGAAATTTTAGCCATTTGTTGTTCAGCACTATCATGACAATATACAGCCATACTGTTGCGGTTTTGTTTTTCTTTTTTTTACACTGTGTGATGCTCTGGTTGTGTGAAAGAAATTAAATAATTATGATAGAAACGTTTAAAGAATGAATATACTGGAATAGGTTATATTCCATTTCAAACTGATGTCATCATCTTCATGGCTGCAGTCATAACGCTTTGGCTGTTGTACTCTCAGGTATTCTTCAGGTACCTGTTTTAGTTTCTAATATCCTGAAAGAGAATATTGAATCAAAACAGTTTATTCATACCCGAAAGTAGACTTCCGATTGATTCCAGGGGAGAGAGCTCGTACTAGCATGGACAGTAGAATGAAAAGTCTACTCTTGTGAGTGGGATAAAGAGTATAAGTCAGCATAGTGAGAACAATACTAAATAAAACAGGTACTTGAAGGAGGCTGAAGAGTACAATAGCCCAAACATAGTGACCGTAACAACCAAGATGAAGACAGTTCATAAAAGTTAGTGTATATTAATTCCTCATTTCAAACATTCAGAGATTATACAAAACTGCTGCTAACTTTTGTTTTTAAGTTTATATTAATATAAAGATTAAAAATGATTTAGTGTCCCCTAATCTTTCATTAATATGCTGCACTTTCATTTGTAAAGTAACAAATTCATTGAAATATGGTGATAACATCACTTGGAAATTATAAATCTATATACGGCTCATTTCACAGCTATGTTTAAATTAACACACTCATTAATATTAGGGCATAGTATTGTCAATGTAGGTTTTAGTTTTATGGAGGAAGACATCTATTTTGATTTGATTCACAATAAATTTGGACTAAATCAATTGACTGAATCCACTTTAAAAGAATTTCAAACTTATATTGGCTCATCTATTATATGAACATCTCTTTAACAAAAATTTGATTTACGCCAAGATATAGTCTGTCAAATCTCAAAAATCTTTCTTTTTTTTTTCTTGTAGTAGAAACTCATTTTATTCTGGCATCATTCTCCCTATTTTCCCAACTTCCATTAAAGAGTCACTGACAAATAATGATTTAGTCGTTTGTTGGCTGATGTTGTGCATTACCAAATGAATCTTTTCAATGTGGCTGAGAATCAATGTAAAAGATTCACAGTTTAAATCATGAAATAATACTAAAAACATTTGTTGTTTGTAAACTTTACAGCAACCATTTTCAGAGAAAGATTATTTCTTGTCTGAAATGAAAATTGAATTTGGTTATATTAGTCACAAAACCATTCTATAAGTGTTTTTTTGTAGGTAAGTAAATTCTAGTTTTTTTTTGTTTGTTTTTTTTTTAACAATATCAGAGATTGTTATTGCTGTCACATTTTAAAACAGTTTATCAACTTTATACACATATATCTATAAATTTGTTTTAAAATAATTTAAAATTACAAAGAAAAATATATCTAAAAGTTTCTTTTGTTTTATTTTATTTTCCTGGTTTTTTGTTATCATATCCTGGCAATTTGTGCTCGTCGGAATTTGAATATACTTTGTGGGTGTTATAAATTCAACAAAGACTGACCACTTTTTCTTTTTCTCTTTTTGGTCAAGTTTAATGCATGGTGAAAAATTTTACCAGCCTAGTCCTTGAAATAAAACCTTGTGATTATTGGTGCTTTCTTCTACCATAGAACTATACCTGCAAATGAAACATGAATGAAGTCTTTTCATGTCAGTTGGCTGCAAGGTGAGCAAAAAATAAAAATAAAAAAATTCACAAGAATATTGCCTGATGATGAAAGAACATTCTACTCAAAAAAGTTTCTAACAAAATTTTGAAAAATTCTAACAAAGACTCTTGTACCTCATTTTTTAAATATTGAATAAAACAAGGTTGTTTCTCTGTTTTTTTATGCACATTTTTCTTTACAAGTTCATGATGACAAACTGATTGTACCCCCAAGTTGAGACAAAAGAAAATAACCCTTCTGATCCCTGAAATAGTATATATTTTAGTTTTGGATAAGCTTCAAGGGAGGTAAGTCATTCATAACGACAGATTCTGAAAGCTAAGTTAATCTGCTAATTTTTTACCTTTCTTTGAAATGGGTTTATTCATCATCCATTGACTAGATTTATAGAGACATTCAAGTCTTTTACGGTAGTCAATGTTCTTACAGCAACTTATTCATTACCACCAGAAATCTTATTGGTCATTCAACAAACAGCACTAGTCTTTTATTCCCTTGGAACATCAACCATTGGTCAATTTGCATATATTGTGATGTTTTGTGTCCAGAGTATTCATGATGACAGCAAACCAAAGCACATGCTACATAGGCCTGCTTTTCCAATTATGTGAGTTTACATGTTTTCCCACACAGAAAGATTCAAATCCTCAACAATTTAATTTTATCTCTGCATAAAGAAATGCAAAATAAAGTTATAAAAAAAGAATTAAGTAATTTTTAAAATATTGGAATAAAATAATTGACAGAATTTTTTTTTTTTTTCAGAGGTGGGGTTACTAATTAATTATTTCTTGATTAGCTTGATTAATGATTTTCTTACATCACCCAAATGAATTATAATTTAAAGACCAATGAATATTTTCTGAATATATTTTGGTTCATAGAGAATTGTTCTTTTAATATTCTTTTTTTCAATTGTCAGAAAGAACTGTAAAGACTAAACACTTGTCTGCCTTTCTAAGATTTACTCTTAACAAATTTTTCCAAACAGCCAAGAAGTATGCTTATTACAATGAAGAACTTTCCTTTCATGTCTAAAGTAATGATATATTGACGTTTAACCAAAGTACCTCCAACCCGCAAAAAAAAAAGAAAGAAAAAAAGTGTCAAAAATATGGTTTTTCTCTTGCTACTGCTATTACTGTATACTCTCTTGACAATGTTTAATTTTTTAAATGTTTAGAATTTTGATAACAACAAACATATTACTAACTTTTTAGTTAGATATTATAAAAATATATGAATATTTGAATTGATTTTTTTTTCATAAATACTGCATTTGTAGTTTGTTCACATTTTTAAAATAAACCATCTAACCACTAATGTATAGCATTTTAAAACAAATATTTGTTTGTACATTATTCGGACTATTGTCCTCGGCTTTGTCGCCATATTTATTACAACGTTTCGGCCATTGTAGGCTCTGGCCTTCTTCAGGTGGTTGGAATGTCAAACTGAACCCTTTATTTTGCTCTTTGGGGGTAGCTGTTCTAGTTCCACGTGCCATGTTTAATGGATGTCAGTTATCAGTTATCTCCTGTTAATTTCCCTCTGAAAGTTCTCCACTGCCTTAACCGGGTATTGAACTCACATTCTTTGGGTCCTGTCACTGGATCTAATTAATGCCTTTATCCACTGTGCCATGTGTCCTCGAGGCGTTAGTTAGATCCAGTGACAGACCCAAAGAGTGTGAGTTCAATATCCGGTTAAGGCAGTGCAGAACTTTCAGAGGGAAATTAACAGGAGATAACTGACATCCATTAAACATGGAACTAGAACAGTCTACCCCAGTAAGCGAAATAAAGGGTTTAGTTTGATATTCCAACCACCTGAAGAAGGCTGGAGCGTACAATGGCTGAAACGTAATATGGCGACAAAGATGAGGACAATAGTCTGAATAATGTGCATAATACCTCATCTCAGAAATATAAACAGAAACCTTGGTTTGGTTGGTTTGTTTAATGGCATATGAACTTATGGGTCATTTAATGCCAAAATTTAATTTTATCAGGAGCTTTAGCAATTTTTTTTCTCCCCCCCCCCTAATATATTGCTGGTACATTTAATTTTTAATTACTATGAAAATGTATTGGTGGTAATTTTTTCTAATGTATTTTTATATTTTGACCCCAGTTTCAGGTTTCACTATTTGCCCATAGCTAGGATCCTAACAGGTACTACCACCCTCATTGCCGTGGTAGTATACAGTAATAGCAGTGTCAAAAGAAGAAAAAAAAATGTCCCTTTGACAAACTGTATTTTAAAAAAATTTTAAAGCTTTTTATTGCCAAAGAATATGTTTTAGTTTGAAATCAAATAAAACCCTGATGGGAAAAGACAAAACCATACAAAACAAAAATGGTCATTTTTTTTTTTTCTCATTTAAAGAAATGTTTTTGAGTGTGTCAATGGGGAACATTAATTGAGAAATAAGCTGCAGTTTTCAGATTTAAAATTTGAACTACTAGGAAAACTAGATTTATTTGGGAAACATTAGAATAATCCAAAGCATTTACTGGGAACGAACTGCCTGTGGATAAAAAAAAAAAAAAATGAAGCAAGTACAGAAAAATAGACAAGGATGTGTGTCTCTTCTCAACAGAATTTATTTAACCTTTGCAGTGAAGCGATCCAAAGAGAACTAGAATTCTACTGGGATTTGTTATTTGTAGGCACAAATCTTAACAAGAAGATATGAAGATGACACAAAGACCTCCATGATAAAATATTAATCGAAAGAGAAGAAAGAAGTAACAACCATCAAAACAATATATCTGGTTGTTAGCAAAAGGGACAACCCAAGACATGAACTACAAAATGGGGACATCATCAAAATCACGCTTGTACAGAAATTTAACTATCTAGAAAGTATTATAACAAAAAAGGTGATAGAAGTTCAAAGGTACATTGGAAAAGTAAAAGATAGGAAAATTTAATTAGAGACAAAGAGAACACTGAACTGTTGTATCACCTCAATCATCCTACTTGGCAGTGAATGCTGGAGAATTTCCTTACATATGAAAAGAAAACTTGTGGCTCTACAAAAGGATGCTGAAAATATATTGGAGGAAGCTGTCAGGAAAATGGGAACAAAAAGACACTTGTTCTTAGAATCAGAGGGCGACATTTGAAATTTCTGGGACATGTGGAGTAAGAGGGTATGGGGCATTTGACACTCACTGTACGTACTGAAGGCAAAGGCCGACATAGAGTAACCTACCTAATAAGTTTGTGTAAATGAATGACAGAAGGGAGGAATAGTTAAGGAAAATATTATTTAGAGCTACAAAGGATAGGAAGTTGTGGAGAGTCATGAACGTCCACATCCAGAAGGGACATGGCATATAAAACAAAGAAGCAGTCATCAAGTTGATAGATATTTTCTTTATTATTGGACAAAATTATCTGTTTGGTACTTTATCTTGAATGGAATAATTCAAGAAAGTAAAAAAAAGAAAATAAGAGTTCAAAAAATTTTCAGTTTGTCAAAAGCCAGAAGATTTTTCTTATGGAGTAAATTTTTGTATGTTGTCTGAATTTGCTGGATTCGACTCTGCAGGTTAGCCAGTTCAACACATTGCTCAACAGCTGACTTGTAATTTTTCTGGCTATAACGAAGAGCCTGTGGTACAAGGACACCAAACCAATGCAGTGGGTCCTTAGATAGTGTCCCACATTCAGTTTTATTTTCATCCGTTACTACTTCTGTTTGGCTCGTGTCCTCATTTTCAGTGTCCTTTTGACGTCTGCGAGGCGCATCTGATGATGGTTGTTTAAGGTTTTCTGATTCCGAAATCATTAATACAAATGTTGGTTCTATTTTGTCTTTTCCTGCTGATGTTGGGGTGGTTTCATTTGAGACAGACACATGAACTGAAGCTTGCATTTCTTTCTCAGTAATTTTGCACTGGCTAATGGAGACAGTGCCCCGAATGTAACGGGCCCGGGACATGTGAAGGTTTCCTGCTTTCAGGGTCTGCTCTAGTGTTGCTTGACATTGATAAAACTGCTCCAAAGTGTCAAAATATTCCAAAAGTGCAGAGTCCAACTGTTCACATAAAGACTCCATTGTGGTACTAATACGAAGCACTGAAATACAAACAAAAATGTCATGTATTTGCATGTGTGTGAATATATATATATATATATATATATATATATATATATAAGAATCCAAATACAGGGTTGGTATAGATGGAATAAAATTCTGATAACCAAAATCACTATTTTTAAAAAATTGCTTAATATATTCAAAAATTATAAGCATGTTATAACATCACTACAAAAATAGTCATTTTATTTCAACACTTCTGGTGTCTTATCAAGTTGCCATATATATATATATATATATAAGTGGATCCTAGTAATATAAAATATTAAAACTGATCCACAGAAAGAGCTCAATGTATTTATTATTACAGAGCAAATAATTAATGAACAATAAAATCCAAAATCACCTCATATGGGGAATAAGCTTATTTCAACCAACAAAATTTGTCAGTCTTATTCAACCCTGGTATAGACTGAGTTCATGTTGAAATTAGAAATTTAACTGTGACAATTACAACAAAAACCTCTTCCCTTTAAGTTAACATCTGGGTTTAATTTTATAAAACCTCTTCTCTTTAAGACTAATACCTTCCACCCTCCCTGACCACTGACTCATGCCTTTCATTGAAATGAATAAATTCTGTATTAGTTTTTCAACGTTTTTTTTCTTTTGTACCTGTCACACTTAGATTTCTAATTCTGACACGAACTCAGACTAATTTTGGATTTTATTGTGTACTAATTATTTACTTTGTAATAATAAATACATTGAACTGAATTTTGATCATAAATGTTCATTCTATGTGATTATTGGAGAAGGGTTGGGTACATTAACAAGGAGGAGATTATGTTGGAAAATCTTTGTTGTGTAAAATGACTACTTTTCTTCATCCTCATTAAGCTACAGAATGTATAAAGATACGGTACCCTCACAGTAAATTGAAGATAATAAGCTAATTTGACAGAACATTATTGTCAGTGTAAGAAGTTCAATCCTCATTGGGTGTCCTACTTTTGTCATAAATTCCCAAACTGTAGAATAAATATAAGACACTTAAAGAAAGTCTTGATCAAACCAAATGTTCCTCTTACTTCAGATTTAATTAAAAAAATAAAATTAACTTCTGCTGAACATTTCATATCAAACAAGTTTTCATTAACCTTTGTGCCGACAAAAAAAAAAAAAAAAAAAAAAAAAAAAAAAAAAAATGATGTGTCAAAAGGACAGTTATTCTCTTGACACTGCTATTACTCCACCCACTTTTGACTCCCTTGGCAATGTTTATACAGAAGATTATAAAAATATGTGAAACAAGTACAATGCCATATTTATTATTTGTTATTTAATAAAGGAATAAATCTGAAATATTTATAAATATTTGAATAAAAAGGAATCTTTTTATTCAAATATTTATAAAAACTTACAAAATTATCAAAATATGTAAACCAACTACAATGCAACATTTATTATTTACCATTTGGTGTAATGGTTAGCAAGCTTGTCTTGCTAGAACAATTACAACTGAATAGTGAGTTCAATCCTCACTGGGTGCCCTTTGCTTTCAGCCTTGTGCCACATCTAAGCTACGCTTGGAAAATCACTTTATAAAAACTATGAAAACAAGTTTTTTTTTTTTTTTTTTTTTTTAATGTAAACTAATAGAGTTTAATATCTTTGTTTTCAATTCTCAAGAATAAAGAAAATGTATAAATCCATTTTCATGTTTGTGTTTTATTAAAATTCTAATCATCACTTTTCGAAAAAATAAACAAACATTGCCAAGGGAGTCAAACGTGTATACAATAATAGCGGTGTCAAGGGAATAACCATTCTTTTGACACATTGTTGTTTTGCAGGCACAAAAGTTAAACATTGCTAACTTTTCTCTATAATGTATTTTTGAGTCCATAACAATTTGTACACGCATAGGTTCCATTATTAACAGGAGCAACTAATGTTGCAGCAACCATGTAATAAAGCCATTTCTGATGCCAGACAATCTTCAGATGTAAACACAGATATAGTCATGTAGAGTGTGTGCCAATAAGACCGCTGTTAAAATAAGAACCAGGCAATTTTTTGGTGGGCAAGTAATGCCATTTGTCGCAAACATATTTTTGAATTTCTTACATGAAACATTGTCAATTATTATTGACTTTTATTTCTTTCATTTAATTTATAGCGTTATTCAGACTGTCACCCTACAGTTTAATAGTTGGAAATCAAAAATCAAATGAGATTTCATTTTTTTTATTCCTTTCACTGAGGGAGACTGACTTACTGACTGACCAGGGTAGCTATCTTTTCAATTAGACCATGAAGGCCAATGGGCTACAGAAATTCAAATCATTCTTTTTCTGTAATTATTTCTGATCTGGATTTACTAATGAATGTGAAAGTTGCAATAAAAAACAAGAGAAATAAGATGAAAGAAATACCAGTAAACAAAAAAAAAAAAAATGAATAATTACTGACAAAGCTTTAAGAAATTCAAATAATGTTACTGGTGTATACAAACAATGATGGTGGTATATTGCTGTTGTTGGCACCTGATCACATTGGGATCAACATCCTCTTTCCCTATCCAAATGGTGATGATGGCGATGCCTGTGAATCCAAGAGTTTGACGAGGCCATTCACGTGAATTTGATTTTGGTGGACAAATCTGTGTGATGGAGAAACTCCCAACCATTTGGTCAGAATTACCTCCATCACGGTTCAAAGGGGATTGAGACAGGTAAGATATAGCAAACCTGGTTGCATCAGGCTTTTGAGTGCTTGGTCTGATTGATTACGTCAGCCTGACGGGTGCTGCCATCTTCCACTGGTTTGGCCGTTGAGATCATGTATATTTTTGCCTATTCTGCCATTGTGGGGTCTTTGGGAGTTGGTCATGTTCAGTCTGGTCCTTCACCCTTGACCTTACTGCCACGAGTGGTCCTACAGGTGTTGGAACAGACAGCTTTGCTCTTGGGATAACTGGGGAACACAAGCCTTCTACCATGACAATGAACAATGATATATATTTTACACTGGATGTCAGTGTGAACACTTTGTTATCAAATGTACGACATGACCTATCAAGTGCTCAGGAAAAACAAGGAATAAAAGCTATAGGGTAAGATTTGAGCTTCTGCAGGGAACTGACTTTCAAGTACGACTCAATGAGGCAGCATACATCCCCGGTTGAGAAAAGGGAGAAAATTTGAATCTTGTTCAAGGCTTAATCTTTATTTTCTAATTGGCACTGCTTATGACTATAGAATAGCAGTTTGAGAATTGTGATAAAAAGCAACAGAAATAAGAAGATGAAGAATAATAATAATTGGCAATAATTCAGACAACACAAGATTATTAGGTTTAAAAATCAAGAGAAACAAGAATGAAATTCTAGTCCAAAATTATTATTGATAATGCTTTGATTTAAAAATTCTGATAACATTACAGAATAAAAATAAAAAATAATAATTAACAAAATTTCAACTAAATTCAGACAACATGACACATTTACTACTTGGTGGTGTAAAAGCAAAAGAAATAAAGAAAGAAATCTCAATCAAAAATTAATAATGCCATTTTTATTATTATTATTTTTGAGAAACATTTATGGTTTTTTGAATTAAAAAATGTTTTAAAGTTTAACCAAACAAATTAAACTAACCAGATTGAAACCTTCCTTATTTCTGTAAATTCATAAAATGCAATAATATATTTTTTTTTTTTTTAAACAGAATCCAGCTTTGATTTGTAGCAATTTGTGATTTTCAATTGATATGCAAATAGAAAATTTTTATCTTTTCTTACATATAGATTAATTAAAACAGTTTTGTTTGCATTATTTACATTATTCAGACTGTTGTCCTCATCTTCATTGCCATATTCACAACGTTTTGGTCTTGTATGCTCCGGCCTTCTTCAGGTGATTGGAATTTTGAACCGAACCCTTTATTTCATCCACCGGTGTAGATTGTTCTAGTTCCACGTGTCATGCCTCTTCCGGATGTCTCAGTTATTTCCCTTTAACTCAACTCTCCAAGTTTTTGGTTCACTATTGCTGTGGTCTGGTATTGAACTCACAACTCTTTGGGTAGTCACAGGGTCTAACCAACGTCTTTACCCACTGGCCCATGCATCCTTGAGGACACATGGCTCAGTGGATAAAGATGTTGGTGAACCAAAAACTTGGAGAATTGAGTTAAAGGGAAATAACTGAGACATTCGGAAGAGGCATGGCACGTGGAACTAGAACAATCTACCCTGGTGGATGAAATAAAGGGTTCGGTTTAAAATTCCAATTACCTGAAGAAGGCTGGAGCATACAATGGCCGAAACGTTGCGAATAGGATAACAGTCTGAATAATGTAAATAATGTAAGTAATCATAATACGTCATCTCAGAGATATAGACAGATAAAACAGTTTTTACAAAAGTTTTTGAACTAGAAATTAACCAACGACACAATGATTCCCCCAAATAAGTAAAGAAAACAACAAAACATTTTCCGTCTTTAAAAGTCACAATCCAAACAAATGAAGAGGAAAAAAAGGAAGGTTCAGAGAAATACTTGCCTGTTTTTTTTTTTTTTACTAAAGCCATCAGCAAAGAAAGGGTCATTTGCCTCAACTCATTTCTCTTTAAAGGTCGGGGCTGCATTTTTACAAGCAAGTAACAGGAATGATGATTTTGTTTTAATTTTCTCTCAAGATTGAAATTGCCACAAAAAAACAAAAAAAACCTTCAGTTACCCAAGGTTTTATTTAATGAAGTCTTATTCAGCCTTTTTTTTTTTTTTTTTCTTTATGAGCATTCATAAAAAAAGTGTTTATTCTGTGTAGTACCAAAGTTGGAGATCTGAGAATTAACTTGTGAAAGAGACAAAAAAAAAAAAGCAGGCAACATGCTGATTTAAAAAAAAAAAAAAAAGAGGTTAAGTATTTACTGAGAGTGAGAAGCATTGTTTATAAGAAAACAGTGCAGTAGCCAATTTATTATGGAGTGGAATGATGGATCCTTTTATTAAAGCTATGGACGTACAAAGAGTGAAATGTCATATAATGAGGTCATGCAGACTGGCAGGTGCAAACTGTTTATGAACATCTAAAGCTTCATCAGTTGTTGTTTTGTAGGTTTCAATTTGGACTCAAAAAATGAGACTTTCATTTATTATCACATAAAACAGAAATATTTGAAGTAAAATAATCTGTTCTTGATTTTTGTTCAAGTCTCTACAAATAAAATACAAAACTTGCCACAGCTTTTATTTAACCAACTTAAGAAAATCTTGCAAAGAAGTAAATTCAGCTTTTCTTCCATTTGGTAGACAAAGACATTTAGAAACACAGTTGAAATTTTTTTTTTTCTAGATTCCCAAAAGAAGAAAAGCTGATATTGTTTTGCATGGTTTTTGATGTTAAGACCAGAATTCATGAAATCTAAAAATCAGTCGCATCCACAAGGATTACCACATTCAAGTTTATTGTTCCATAATTCTTGCAATTCTTCAACTGAAAGGTCAGGCATAGAGAGCATGTCAGAAGAACAGATTTTGGAACATTGCCAACGTGTATCTTCAACTCTATGGGGTCCAAATGCTGCCATCCAGATCCCCATGGTCACATCTTCCCCTTGATATGTTTTTAGTTGGTCAGACATTTGGACAAGCCCTTGACTAAGAACAGAAGAAATCACATAACCGGAGCCACAGGCAAATTTGGGGTAAACGATTGCGTCATAATCCCATTCTGCCCATTTGCCATGACGTTCGACCACCCAGTTTGTGCGGAAATTCCCAGACCAGAACCTTTCGTGAGCGATACTCTGCACGTGAGTAAGGATCTCCTCTATATTAATATAGCAATCATCGTCCGTTTTCAGAAGGTATTTAAAGGAATAGCTCCCGGCTGCTTCCACTTGAGCTTCGAGAATCTTCCGGGGTACAGAACGATAGGTGTCAACCTCGGGAACAAATAAAATGTCACCAAACTCTTGGTGCTCTTCTGAAAGTGAATCTGCTTCTTCTATTTTCTGTTGTGACCAACTTTGATGCCGTAGATCCTGATCTTGCAGATGAGATGCCAAACCCTCAGGATCCTGCATACGGTAAATAAAATTAATTGCTGGAACTGACCAGCAGTGAATCTTTTGGCTTTTCTGGTAAAAGTGAATTACTCGGCTCCCAACTGGAGGCAAGCAAAAAACTGACGTTTTATTAGCATCGACATCTAGAATGTTATCAATGTTAATAGAACTCTCAAGAGAGAGGGTACCTTCAAAGCCTTTTGGCAAAAAGAATCGCTCAACAGGTTGGTAGAAGAAATGGCTTTTGGGATGTCCTGGATCCACACTGCTAAACTGGACACGGGTCACTTCTTCCTGGTTGACAGTGTTATAAAGTAAAACAGGTATTGACTGGGGACTACTGGAGGATTTTAGAAACATGTGAATGCCTATTTGATGTATTGTTATTGGATGTAGGACCTTAAAGGCCAAAGAAAATTTTTGATATGGAAACTCTTGGATGTCATGATGCGAATCAATGTGATTAGGCTCTAGGGTGTAATGAGGGGCCAATTTTTCTGGGTCATCTATGCTGACCAGTGCTTCATGATAATCACTATTAGTGTTGCTTATGCTGGGTGACCATAAGGTACAAGAATACGGATGAACACGATCCTCAAATGGAATATCACAGAACTGATTACCAACAACAAAGAGAATTTTCACCTGGGCGGTTAGGGTTGGATAATGTCGATTTGCCCAGGTGTCACGTATGGCATTGCGTTGGGCAAAATTCTCACGGGCCGATGTCACTAGAACTAAAAGATCAACATTAACACGTGAAAGACGAATGTACATGAATACAGCCACTACAAAGACAACGATGTTTGACCACACCATTGGCGACATCATTCTTAGACTACACCTTGATGATACAACTTAAAACAAAAAACAAGCAAACATTTAAAGAATAGATTGAAACAAAAATTATGGATTTAAATTAATTCTCGATCATTTGCTACAAAAAAAAAGGAGGTATGGAAAACAATACTGGTGAAATAAAAAAAAGGATAATTTTTTTGTAAATTTAGTTTAAGAATGATTCATTAAATTATTTAAATTGAATGTTTTTTTTAAAAATATTTTGGCTTTTCATTTAAAAGAAAACGAAGATTGCAATTATTTAAAGAAACTCAAGACTAGGAAAAAAAAAAATACAAAAAGGTACTATTTTTTTTTTTTTCAATTTTATTGTTTTCTGTGCGAAAGAGAAAATTTAGTAATGTCTTTTGTTAAAAAAAAACAAAAAACTTTTTATATTATTCCAATTTAAAAACGAAAAATAAGTACTAGTTTAAAAAAAACTTAATTCGTTTAAAAATAATTATTTAATGTTTTTAAATGAATAAAAAGCATGATTCGCTTGTTTGGATACCGAATAAAAAACAATTATGACATTTGAGAAATTCATTAAAATACAATTTAATAAAAATTAAATTAAAAGCAATTTAATAAAAATTAAAAATGCTTTTTTATCAATAAAAAAATGAAGTGAATATTGAATATTTTATGTAAATTTTCTTTTCGTAATTATTTTTCGCAATATTGAAATACATATGCTTTAAAAACTTTTACTTTTAATTGTTTCATTAATTAAAATCTTTTTCAAACTGATTTTTAAATAAAGAAAAATAAAACTAGTTTAAAAATCAAATAATCTATTAAAAATCGTTTTTAAAATAAAAAAGTCTCTTTGCACAAAATCATGAAGTTTTCTTTTTTTGTGTATGACCCCAAAAATTAAATTTCAAAAGATTTTCCTTTTTCTAAAGTATCATGTCGAAGTACAATACAGCAAAAAGGACAATATAAATAGATTATGATATAAAAAATAATTCTGAACTTATTTACTTCTTACTGCAGTGCGGGCAATCACGCTGATACATTTTTTTGACTTACCGTAAAAAGTGCTGAGGCCAATCCGGTGTAAAACCAAATAATCTATTATATACGCAAATAATTCGAAGTTATCTCCCTTTGATTGAAAGGTCAACAACTGCAGAAAGCACTTGCTAGAAAGTTGAATCTACCAAAAAAACTTATTGTGGTCTTTGACACTTAAACAATCTACTATACTACGGCCAAAGATAACTCACTGTTGTTGGCCCTATACCAGACTAAGCTAGGTTTACTGAATTACTACTCATTTTTTATTCTTAGCTGGTGACATCAATATAAAAGAAATAAAAACGAATTGTAGGCTGTTAAAAAATATATCATAATCACGTCATTAATTTCCATAGAAGGGAAGGACATTTGATTATACATTTTTACTGCTTTCATGACGCATCTGTGGCCAAGTTTAATTCCATAAACACCATGATGCAGTTATTCCCACTTAGCTTGAAGGAATCATCTTGGTGTACTTTTTATTTACAAATACAAAATGACAATATAAAAATAAGAAAAGTCAATTTGTCCAAGTTTGTTAAAATCCTTTTTTGTGTATTTGATTATAAAGAACAATTTTTTTTCCTTTCACTCCAAATTTTCCCAAGATAATTACAAAAAAAGGTGACAGGTAAACTGGCCTATGTCTCTTCTCAAATATATTTAAAAATAAGGTCAAGAGTTAGTCATTATAACATGATTTGCCTTTTAGTAGTTTCCTTTTCTGTTTTAAGTTTTATTGCCTTTCATTAATTGAGTGTTCACACCTGTAGCAACAGGTGGTTTATAGGAGAGAATAAATGACAAATTTTCTCAATATTCTTGCATTTTAGCTGTTTTCAGCAATAATTTTTGTAACAGATGTCTTACCATTGACAAAAAATTAAGTAAAATTTACAAGGTTCGAGCATTTGCTCATTCTTGGGAGACTGAGAGTTTGTAAGTAGTATAACACAAGCTAGTTGTCATGATGGAAAAAATCAACACATTTGAGTAGACAAGTAAGATAGATGCATGGGAGAAAATCAACATGCATATGAGATAGATTTGTGGGGGTGGGGAAATGCTCCACAAATTATTGCATTACATCTGTCAAGAATGACTCTCTGCAGCTGTCACTGGCTGAGGATATTACTATTGATAGAAGTGTCTTGGTGTTACTGCTGAAGACCTGGTTAAACTTGTCTGCTGTGGGGTTCATTGCTACTGCAAGCCTAGGTGGATCTCTCTTTGGGAGTGGAAACATTGGTTTTATAGTCAGTCAGGTGCTCAAAATGGCTGCTGCAAAAAACTGAGTGGTTATTTTTTTGATTAGTCAGAAAAGATGTTTTATGGCCCTGGTATTCTTGGACAGTATTCTGGAAATATGTACATGGAGCCAGGTGAAATAAATGTCTGTTTTAGTCATATGAGCTGTGAATTTTGAAGTGAGTAATTCCATTTGAGTTAAAGAATTGAAGTTTCGACAGGGCACAACACTGTCATCTGGATGGCTCCAACAGGTCTTCTGATTTCAAGTTCTATCCTTTTACCTAGGTTATTATGGATCATTCCTAGTGCCCAAATAATGATTGGCATCACTATCAATTTCATGTTCCACAAAGCCCTCATCTTGCTGATAAGGTTGAAGTAAATTTTTCACTTTCTTTTAGTCTGACTCTGTTGTCTGCTGGAAGATCAAAATCCATAATCAGGCATAATTTTCTTTTCTTGTTTATGATTACCAGATCCAGCCTTCTGCTCAAGAATGGGTAATCAAAGTTCCAGAGAATTTTAAGTTTTCTATTCTCTAAGACATATTCTTTTACCATTATGGTTCCAAATGGTTCCCTTTCCTCACCTAATGAATTGATGGCATTATATGCATGGCTCTCATGGCTTCTGACCATAATTGAGTTGACGTGTTAACATAAAATCTACATATGTTTTGTCTTGGTCAATTAAGAGGGGCTGCAGTAAATATCCTGCTCACTGGCACAGTTGGCTGACCCTAACCAGTTGGGTGTGTTCCCTGGTAGCTGAGAGATTTTGTTCATGAGTGGAAGTAGAATGAGGGGATGATGGCCAAGTGTGGAGAGGATATTGTTTGAAAGATGAAGCACACGAAATGACTTGAGTGTCACGTCTAGATAAGTGGGAAGACAATTTATCATAATAAATCATCCTCACCAAGCAAATGCAATCTTATATGTGAACTGGCTGTATGAGAGAAGACTGAAAAAAGTGGGACATATTGGAATCTTTATTTGTAGAATAAAGATGGCATCCAATTGCATAGTTAGGATGAAGATGACCTCATTCAGTGCAAATGGAGAATGATGACTATATCAGCTTGTACAGAATAAAAACTGCCAAATTCTGTGCACATGCAGAATGATGATGGCATCAGTTTGCACAGGTGGGATGAAGATGGCCGCATTCTGTGCACATGGAGAATGATGACGTAATCTATTTGCACAGTTAGGATGAAGGCAGTCTCATCCTGTGCACACGCAGTATGATGACAGTATACATTCGCACATTTAGGATGAAGACAGCCTCATTCTGTGCACACGTAGAATGATGATGGCATCTGTTTTTGCGATTAGGATGAATCACCCAACCGCAAGCCAACAGACATCATGGTTGATTTTGGTCTCTATCACCATCTCGTACCGTTTGAGTTCTTTGCTGACTTTGTCAATCTCGGCTCTGCTTGATACAAGAACCAAAAATGCATTCAATGCTTCATTAGATACAAATGAAAATCAAAGTAAGATGTTACTTTGCGAATGGAGAATATTCTAAAAATGGAGAATATCCTAAAAATCATTTAAAGAAATTTCTCACTTCATATTTTTATTTTATAATAATTTCTGATTAAGTTGCATTTTCTCATTGTTTGATTCTGTTATTATTTTAGACACTAACCATTACAAAAACAGTACATATTGGATTCTATAACCAAATCTTTTACACCTATCTAATTCTTGGTGAGAAAGACCTTATAAGAAAAAATTGATTTTACAAGCATTTCGATTATTATAAAATTAGGATTTTCTAAACAAAGAGAAAGATTCTATTTCAAGGATTTAGAATCCTGTTTGAGTAATTTTTTTAAGAGTCTCAAAGTATGTAACTGAGTTTGAAGAGAATTGCTTTTTATTTAAAATAAAAATGATTTACCTTTTTTTTCTTGTAAAATCACAAAACCTTAGAAAGCTTTGGAGCTGCAGATGTATTGGACAGATAAAGAAAGTGAAAGGAGAAATTTTTTTTATTTCTTTTGAAAAATTATACAAAACAAAGGGGATATTTTAAAAGATTTTAATATAACTTTTTTTTTAATCCTTTCACTCCAAGCAAGGCAATAAAGCCACTAAGACACAACTGGTTTCTGAGTGTGAAAGGATATAAGAAAAGGAAAAACATTATAAGGAAGTGAGAACAATAAAAGAACAGGAATTAAAAAGACAGAAGATAATGATTGATGTTGCATTTAAATTTTTGTAGATCAAAGTTGAATGGAAAGAAAGAAGTCCAAAAGAGATTTCCACAGGCAAGAAGTCTGAGAAGAAACTATTAGCATAGAATTTATAATTACCATAAAAGTATTTATAGGAAAGAAACAGGGAAGCTACGTTACAATGGTGGGAAAGTGATTGAAGCCAAAATGCCAGTTCAGGAACAATGACATTGCAGATTATTCTTGGGATTTTGTCAAAGATCTCTCTCTCTATATATATAGCAAGAGCACCAGACCAGCAATATTAAATTCATGGCCAAATGGTAGTCTCATAAATATGTAAGATATATTCGGGCGAGAAAAATTGTCTAGCACAACACAGTGAACTAACTTTCATAGCAGCAGACCTAGTAATTGATTCAATATAATCTTTCCACTTCATGTCAGTGGAAAACATTAGTCTCAGAAAGTGATGTGAGTCATTCTCCTGGAGGTTAGCATCAGCCATATTGATGGCAGGTAGAACGGCTTCTCTCAGATGATTAATGGAGAGCACTTTCATTTTGGAGGCATTAAAATTAGCAAGACATTGTTTGCGCCAGTTAACAGCAGCTCATATGTTATTTTTGAGATTTGCTGCCATTTTGTTCTTATCAAATCAATCAGACTTACTATTAAGACATAAAGAGTTGAGATATTAGCATAAATGCTGAGTTAAGAATGGATGACATCAGGAAGGTCATTGATAAAAATTGGGAACAACATAGGTCAAAGAATTAATGTAAAAAGATCGAGAAGAGTGGCCATTCAAGACAACTTTCATTTTATGATTTGATATGAAAGATTGAATCAGTTAAAAGAAATACCATAACCTTTCAATTTGTGAAGAAGATCAGCATACCAAACTATTGTTAAATGCCTTTGAGATATCCAAAGCAACAGGCCCAAGTTTCATCATTTTTATCTAAAGATTGATAGACTCCTTCAGCTATAATTGTTAATACATCCATGATAATACATCAGCAGTGGACCTAGAGAAGTGAAAGCGATATTGCTTATCTGAAAGAAGACACTGTGAGGCCAGATGCTAAACCATCAGCTTCTCGTACTTTGCTAAAAGAAGGTACAAGATTTATAGGTCGATAGGTGAACAGTATGATCAGTGTGAGTTAAAAAATGAAACCTTTAAAAAATCTTTTGGTGGCAATGTTAATAAAAGAAATTCAAGCACTGAAAAATCTGATCATTAATTTGTGTTCTGATGGTGATCATTCAAAATTTTGTGTAAAAACTTGTTTATTTAATTATTACTGACTAAAATATTATAATTAACTAATAATAATTTATATCATTTAAATTCATAAGTTCGAAAAGCAGAGAAATAAAAAAATTAAAGAAATTAAAAAAAAATTATTTTAATTTAAATTTGGGCACAAATATAACCAAAATATCAAGGGGAGTAACTCTCATTTTTGACAATTAGTAATAGTGATTTTCCAAGCTATGCTTGGATGTGGCACAAGGCCGAAAGTAAGGAGCACCCAGTGAAGATCGAACTCACTACTCAGACGTAATTGTTCTAGCGAGACAAGCTTGCTAACCATTACACCACCTCGAGGTGCCCTAAACATGCTAGATTCGCAGAAGGTAAATGGGCTCGTCCGGGATTTGACAATTAGTAATACCAAGTAATAACCATAATACAGTGTAACCCAGATATAAGAGACCCGGGTATAAGAGAAACCCGGATATAAGAAAGATTTTATCTGGTCCCAAATTAGAGCCTGTGTTAATAAAACAAAATAGACCAAACCCGGAAATATAAGAGAAACTCGGATATAAGAGAAACCCGGATATAAGAGACTTCTTCTCCAGTCCCGGCAACTCTCTTATATCCGGGTTACACTGTATTTAGGTGGAAATATAAAATAATAGTGCAAATAAAAAAAAAATGAATAGTTTGCCGTTATCTAACTAATGTATTTAGAACCAAGCCTTATACTTATAAAGGTGAAATTATATAAACACATGTTATAAATAAATCGAGTACAGTTATATTATTTATGATGATTAGGCTGGAAATGCACAACAAAGTACAATTATTACTAAAAAAATTGATTTTGGAAGTTGAATATGCAAATTATTTATCTCCATTAAGCAAGAACTGCTAAGTTGGGCCAGATATAAGACACACACTGGTAAGTGTAAATGATAAAACTGCATTTATTTGATGTCACAGTGTTATGTAATACTAACTGAATTACATCCACCTTGCTCCGTGTCACACAGTTCTTTCGAAAAAAAGGATGATTGATTTTAAATCATTCTTATAATTTGTGGAGAAAAATGATGCATTTCAATATTACTCATTGATCTTGCCGATGTGACCTCCATCTTCTGGTTTTTTTCTTCTATATTTTGTATAGAAGTCATTCCCTTGTTCAAATTTAAATTTAATTTAAATTAAAGGGAAAATATTTTCTTTTGGGGGTTTGTGCAAAAACAGCTTGATCTAACCCCTTTGATATGTATTTGATGCAATGCTTGATTGAATGAATTGATGAGCAGATTTCAACATTGATATGACAGTTGAATTGTCGCAACAAATATGTATTGTAATGTAGTACTCACTGATTGGTGATTTCTTGCACAACTTTATGTTCATATTGTCTCATTTTGATCTTGCTGATGTGACCTCCATCTGCTGGCTTTCTCCTTCTATATTTTGGGTAGGAGTCATTCCTTTGTTCAAATTTAAATTTAATTTAAATCAAAGTCAGTGTGAGTTTGTGACCCCCGGGGATCCTCTTTGATCAAAATGAAATATACTTATCCAAGTACCATAGGAGTCATTCCCTTGTTCAAATTTAAATTTAATTTATATCAAAGGGAAAAAAATTTCAGTGGGTGGGGGGCCCCATTTGATCAAAATTAAATATACTTATCCAAGTACAGTGGGTAATGTAATTTCAGAATATATATGGTTATAGGGGTCTATCTCCAAAACCCTAGTTCGATAACAAACAGACAGACAGAAGCTACAACTTTATATATATAGATTTGTGGCCTCCCACACATGGAGAGACAAGTAACTTTTTTTCAGGGTTTTTAAATGTTTCAATTTGGTGACATACACAGAGATTTTGAGTTTTTTATATAATAATCTATCAATACAAATAGATTTTTGCTGTTTGATATTTAGTCTTTTAATCTGCTTTGGCAATTCTTTCAATGAATCAGGTTTAGACAAACTCCTCATTGTTTAAAGTAACTATTTTATTATTGATGTTGCTATATTGCAAAAAGAAAAAAAAAGGCCATAAGTGTTGATAAAAATCTTGGGCTTTAATACATTGTAGAATACTAAAATAGAATTATTTCTAAATAAAGAGAATTTAATTCCTCTACCGAAGTCGAAATGTTTTCTGCATCTGAATCTGACTAAAGAACAAAGTATGAATTCTTATGAGAAAGTGACTTTCATAATCGAGACAGTATTTTTCAAACTAACTTTATTTTAGTCTGGGTCATTATTTGAAAGGCGTTTTCTCTTGAAAATTTTTAAGAATATAAAAAAAAAAAAAAGTAAGAAAATGTTTTTTCCATTATGATTGTTTTTTTTTTGTTTATATTTTGATGAAGAATTCTCAATATTATTTTTCACAGATATGGAAGAAGAACTTTTGGCTTTTTCATTAAATTAGGAATAAAAGGTCCAAAGCCAACAGTATATGTTGGAAATATGATTGAAATGGGTCAGAAGGTAAGGACATTAAATATTTACTTTGAGTAGAATGGTATGGTTTTATTTTGTTTTTCAAATTTTAAGAGATAACTTATCACACTAATTCTAAAATTCTTGAAATCTTAAAAGTATTATGAAAATACTTTATAAGTTTATATAGTCTTTCAGATTTTACTATGAGTTAATGTTGTTTGGACAATAAATTTTGTATTTACCAATTGATATTAGCAAAATTTTCAAACTGTACTTATGTTTATAGAATAAACATGTCATATGAATGCCAGCGGAAAGACTCTTAAGTGCTGTGGAGTTGAAAATGTTAAACTAACCTGAATCTCTTAATCATGGATGAAAAGTTGTTAGATTACAATTTTTTGCAGTGACTCAATGCCATTACAGAATTTGGGGGAAATTCAGTTAACCAAACCAGACAATATATGAGGGTCATTCAATGAATAAGGTGAATTTTTCGGTATAAGGACTTCTAATACAGATAGAAGCTTACTCTTTTTTATTTTTTTTTGTTTTACTTCTTTTTCACATGGATTTAATTTCTTTTGCAGATTAAAAAAAAAACAGTGAGAGTTTTGGTGATTAACAAAGATGGCCGACCAGGAAGCATGCTCCAGGATTGAACAGCGGTCAGTTATCAAGTTTTTGGTTGCTGAAGGATGCAAACCAGTTGAAATTCATAGGAGAATGTCAACTGTGTATGGTGCCACATGTTTCAGCCAAAAACATGTCTACAAGTGGGCTAAATTGTTTAAAGAAGGATGGAGCAGTGTTGAGGATGAGGACAGGCCTGGGAGGCCTACAGAAGTGAGGTCTCCTGAGGTGATCGAATCAGTCAATGACCTCATTCAGTCTGACAGAAAGGTGACAGTGGATGACATTGGAAGGACTTTGAGCTTATCTGTTGGGACAAACACAGGGGTCATCAGTCAGAAGGAGTCATCTTGCATCATGACAACGCAAGGCCTCACACAGCAGCCCAAACGGAGCAGACCATCAACGAGCCGGGCTGGGAACTGCTCCCTCATTCCCCTTACAGCCCAAACCTTGCCCCTTCAGACTTTCACCTGTTTGGTCCCTTGAAAGCGTTCACGAGAGGCACAAAGTTTAAAAGTGATGATGAAGTCAAAAGTGTTGTGAGCGACTGGCTGAGACATCAGTCCAAAGATTTTTACGCTGGGAGAATATGGAAGCTTGTGCACAGATGGAAAAAAGTGTGTGACAGTGCTGGGAGACTACGTTGAAAAAAAAAAGTAAGCTTCTATCTGTATTAGAAGTCCTTATACCGAAAAATTCACCTTATTTATTGAATGACTCTCGTACTTTTTCTCAAAGGACAACATGCCTGTATGTAAGGAAAATGAGTGAAACAAGATCTGGATTGTGAAGTGGAAATGGTTGGATAGCCAAAGGGATTACAGTAGAGAACTGAAAATATGGCTGGAAAACAGCTGGGTGCTGCCATACCCCAAAGAAGAGCTCAGTCTACCCACGTGTTTGATCTTGTTTATCCTGTGATTGACTATTGAGAGCTAAATGGCTATGTTGATACATTTATGGTGAAGGCAGACATTTGTGACCAAAGCCTAGGGAGTGGTGACAGCAAGAGTCTAATGTCACAAAAATCTTCACATGGTACAAGGCCAAAAAGCCCCCGACATAGAGGGTTACAGATTAAGAGTTAATAGGCACAATTTATGTGGATATGTGGGGAAGATAATGGCTAACCCGAGACTTGAACAGGTTAAGGCTGTAGTCATTGGGAAAGCATCCTCTTGGGGGTTGGTTCCACAAAGATTTGAAGAGGACCTACTTAAAGGTCAGTCAGTCAATTATGTGCCATACATGATACATGCTTAGGTGATCATGTATCTTTTGATACATGACTGATGAGGCAGATTATTTCCTGCAGTAGGTTGCCATTTCTCTCTGTGGTAGACCAGTTGCCATCCAAGGCTATAGAACCTGGTCTGTCCTGCTATTTACCCATAGCTGGGGGAGGGAAGAAGAGGATTCATATCTTTCCGAAGGGTGTTAGCACATAATTGAATGTAATGAATTCAACTGGAATTCGAACTCGGCTCTCCGATTCCTCAACCCGAGCCGCTAAGGTACTTGATCATAAATCGCTATGGCCATTCCAAACTGTGATATTTAACGGATGGAGGGGTGCTACTTTCCTACATTGGGGTTTGAACTTAACATGCCACTATTAATCAGGAATCAACATTTTTTAAAATATTACATTCTTTTAGAGCATAAGCAATCATGGCTCTGTTTTTTATCTGTGAATTAGGGAAGACAGGAGAGTAATTTCCCATTGTGTTCTCCAACACTTGTTACCAACAAAAGCTAGAGAACCCAGTCTACTACTCTGTTATTTAACCCATACCTGGGGGACGAGAGATGTATTTATGCATTCCCAAAGTGCATTAATGTGAAAGTAAATGCAACAGACTAGACTGGAATTTGAATTTGAATCACCAGTTCCATTTTTCTGTGCTGATAGCCATTAAACTACCAACATGTCCTTAAACATTTATAAAAAACTTAGGATGACAAATTATAATTAGATTTTAGTCAGTAGATCAGATATTTAAAATCCTAATGTAATTGTAGAGGGCTGACAAAAATGTAACAACAAAAAGTTTAAACCCAATATTCATTGGTAATTTTTGTTTAAGTATTTCTAAAATGTAGAAAGATTTGAAAAAGTGTTTTTGTAAGCTGCTAACATTCAAAGAGCATGAAACTTTTAAAAATATTTCTAGAAACAAAGAAAAGAAAGCTGACCTATTATATAATATCAGTCCTCTTATATGTCCGTAAATTGGGAAGAACAATCTTCTTAAGGAGGAAGAAGAGACACAGTAACTGAAATGTAGATCTACAGAAGAATGCTGAGAACATCATGGACTGAACGTGATTAACGATGAAGTTTTAAGGCAGATGGAAACAAAAAGGAGACATATTCAGAAGGAGATGATAATTCTAGGATACATAATGAGGAAAGAGGACTTGGAGGATTTGATACTCACAGGACATATTGAAGGCAAAAGGAGTAGAGTAACCTACTTAATAAGTTTGTGTAAATGGATGGCAGGACACGGAATGGAAGGGATAGTGAAAGGACAAAACTTACTAAGAGCTGCAAAGAATAGGAAATTTTTTTTTTTTTTTTTTTTTTTTTAAGCGTGTCACCCCAAGCAAGGCTGGTGGCCACTATCACGCATGGGGTTACAGAAGGGTTGGAGGAAGAGCAGATAGGAGTGGTAACGGAAGGGATGTGGAGAAAGAGAAGGACGGAGGGTCGATCAAGGCAAGGGGGTTACAGGAGATTTAGAGCGAGAGCAGATAGGAATGAAAGGTGAAAGGAAGTGGAGAAGGGAAGTGGATAGATCAAGGCAACTGGAGATGACGATTGACGCTACACTTAAACCGTTGGAGATTGTATTTGTCAGGGAAACAGTTGTGAAGAGCTATGATCGTCTTGAATTGATATAACACATGGAAGAAGAATTGAACAGTTTCTAAAATAGGTTCTATAGACATTCACTAAACTCTTGTGAATGTTTGCAGCACATTCTCCTTCTAGAAACAGAAATCCTATGAAAACTCTTTGCTTTCTATGCATGTCTGAAAGCAATCATGAGTAGGACAAAAGAGAGTAATTGCACAATTTTTCTCCTGCGTTTCTAATCACTTTATGGATTATAACAAGAAAAAAATTCTAGAAATTCTGACCAATACTTTTATAATAAAATTTGGGCCAGTATTCTTGATCAACCTTATAGGATCATCTGATTCTATTCTCAGTGAGAATTCTTTTCTTCTGATTGCACCATTTGAATAAATACCACAATTGTTAATAGGAAGACACATGGACAATGAAGGGAGATAACTCATACATCTTCAGTTAATTTCATTGAGCTATAAAAAGTTGGCTTTCCAAAGAGAGACATATTGTCTCCTGATTGATTTGTTTCTTTATTTAATTTTCTTGGGAGCTTTGAAGTAATACAAATATGATCTATGTTATTCTATTTTCACAATTGAATACATGGTAGATGATACTCAGCTTTTGTGAATATACATGTTTGTGTGGACATAATTACTAGAGGCATTGATATGTATTTCATCTTGTAGTTGAGTTAATCTTATATTTTGAAATACAGTTTGATTTCTTTAAAAATTGTAGGATATTATATGAATTAATGTCATGAAAGAGTTCTTTCATGTTGGTTGGTTGATTTTTTTAGTGACATATCAACCTCTATTGGTTATTTAATACCAAAATCTAAATGTTTTGAAAACAATTTTATAGCTTCAACTACATATAAAGTATATTGTTGTCAATTTTTTTTATATAAAAATGTGTTTGCTGATACTTTTACTCTAAAAATGTACTTTTACTCTAAAAATGTACTTTATACTTTCATAGTGTTTTGTTTAGGGAGTTCACTATTTACCCATAGCTGGGACCCTAACAGGTGCTACCACCCCTGGTCAGAGTGACAACAGAAATTAAAAGGGGGTTCCACACTTCTCAAAACCTCCAATCTCCCCATTAGAGGCCTTGCTTTTGGATGTAGTTTAATATCTTACCCTTGATATTAAACATTTTGTTGGAGAATAATATATTATGCCTCAAAGAAGAAAGTTTTTTGTGTTTGAAAATAATCATGTAGCTGCTTAAAAAAACAGAAATCACACTTTAACTTCTAACAAATAAATGAGAATGTTTCGTTAAAGACAGAATACATTTACTGGGATTTGCATAATTATATCAAAATAATTACTTTGCTTTTTGTGACGTTGATTTTATAGAAAATTGATTCTTTTCTTTGTTTTTTTTAGTTTGTTTTCTGGTTATACAATGAACGTGATTGCATCAACTGGATTTGGAATTGAAGTAGATTCACAGGAAAATCCTAACAGCCCTGTTGTCAAAAATGCTCAAAAAGTCTTTGAAGCTGATGTTTTAAAATCAATCCAAGCACTGGCTGGTAAGTAATGTAATCAGCAGTCAAACAATTCTAATATGCATTGTAGGCAAACTTATTGAACCGAATGTATTTTCTGAGGCAAAAGCTGGAAACCAGCTACATATGATCTGGTTTTACTAATCAGATAATGAGAACTATTTAGCAATGGTTCGCTTCTGTCTCATTTAGAGATAAAAGAATTTAGACAGTTTTATTGATATTTTTTCTTCTAATCATTTTTGCAATGTTATTATTGGAAAAGATAATCATATGAAACAATACAGTTGCCTAAGAAAAGTTTTTAGCCAGGAGAAATAAACTACATCCAATTTCAAAATTTAATTACGTAATCCCAACTCAACATAAATAAAAAGTATTTGGAACTAGTATAGAGTAGGTCTTCCATTTGCTAGTTTCAGTGCTTGTATTCGATTTTTCATGGATTTGATCAAGTTATCAACAATTGTCTGATCCATATTTTGCCACTCCTTTAGCAATGTTTCTTTAAGGGTTACCACTGACGTGATTTCGGTTGCACACTCTCAAATGTGCTCTATTAGATTCATATCAGGACTTTAGGCGACCCATGGCAGTGACTTGATTCCTTGCAATTTCTTTCAGGCCTTTGCTACTTTACTCACATGACATGGCACTCAATCTTCTTGAAAAAGTTAAACATTCTTGTCAATCTGATTGTTTTCAAATAGTGGGAGTAGTCCTTTCTCTAATATTTGACAGTATTTTGGACCATTAAACCATTCATCAACAAGAATCAGCTCAGATTTTCCTCCAAACCAGAGAGTGTCCCACACCATTACTCCAATCCCTCCATGTTTCACGGTCGCCTGCAGACATTCAGTGTTCTAAGTCTCATTCTGATTTCCACAAACATAAACCAATCTCGAATTAGAATATTGGCAGAATTTACTTTCATTTGACCAAATTACAGACTGCTGAAATTCATAATCTTTGCTCTCGAATTCTCTCACCCAGTCCATACAAAGATTTCTGTTAACCTCTGAAATCAAGGGCTTCTTTCTTGCAACTCTTCTTTGATAGCCCAGCTCTTTCAGAGTCTTTCTCACTGCATATGGTGACATTTCCATGCTGTTGTCGACATCTTTGATGCTCTGATGACAGTTTCTGATGATTTACCTCTTCAGCGCCCTTTTTGTTTGCTCAGACACAATGCTTGGTCTTCCTGAACATTGTTCCACATGACAATGGGCTTCTTCATTAAATCTCTTGACAATATTATTAAGCGTTTGATGATTAAAACTTAGCAATTTCTCTATTTGACTTGCCACACTGATGCCATTCTATTATTTGTCTTTGTTGAAATTCAACAATTTCCTTACTTCTGCAAACTTTCAATGCAAAATAGTCAACTATCATTCATAGATTAGAATAACTTGTTGCTAACATGGTTGTGACTGAAAAAAAGATATGTTATTACACAAGCCAAAATTGCTGTAATTAAGGGTGGCTAAAAGTTTATCATAGCCCACTGTATGTATAATGAGCTATAGTGGTTATTCTGAAAGTAAAAAAATCAAACTTTTTAATATTAGTTAATATTCATCTTATAGAATTATATTGAATGGGAATCCATCTAAAAAAGTTGAATGTGCGTTTTCTCTTAAGATGTTCTTTGTTGCAATATAGTTTATTTGTTTTACCAAGTGATTCTCGTGAAAGCAGTTGAATATCTGAATGAGAGCCCTTAAAGAGTGTCTGGGTAAGAAAGGTTTTTAGTAGAATATTGTTATATTAAGTGTCTGGAGGCAGAACAACGAAGAAACAATAGAGGTTTAAGAAATAAACAATTGTATTAACGTAAAAATACAACAAATTGTAAATTGGTGTAAATGTCTCTTGTTGAAAGAAAGAGATAAGTAGAATTGTAAAAGTCATCCGCAGAGGTGTACAGTGAGAGAAGAAGGGTGAGTTGTGACTTACTACAGTGACGGCCTTTGGGGAGTTGTCTTTGGAGATGGGAGGTCGCGTTCCGACGAGCGTTGTGAATCCTGGCTATTGTGTCGTATGACTGCCAAAGATGTCCCTTTGATAGCTTTTTTATGTCTTTTTCTTAGGCTCAGATCGGCTCCAATTTTTATTTTGCTTAAGTTAGAGTGGGTGCTATTGGGTGGAAATTATGGATTGTATTTTCTTTTGAGTGTGTAAGTAAAATGGAAGCTATGTGTGGAGCCGATGTGCAGTAGATGGAATTTTTAGTTCAGTCTTGGGTTTCAGAGTGTTCACATCTGGCCAGTGGTGGAAATTTGTGTGACATGAATCAGAAGATCTGGTTTTAGGAAGATTATAACAATATGGGTTGGTCATATAAAAGATATAAACGTTTAAATATAGTCTGTATTTTCCTTTCATCCACTTATTTTATTTTCTTAAATTATACCCACTGTGTGTTTGTTATATAAAGTTGACTATTCAATCTATTTTTTTTAATCTTCTTCTCAACTGTTGTGGAGCCATCTGAAAGTTGATAATTATTTTCTTGTAGGAACCGAACTTTCTAAATGCGAAAATTCCTCTTTCTGTTCTCATTATTTTGTTTTTATTAACTTATTTGTGTTGTTAGCATGCTTCCATGAAGAAATGTGTTACAGAGGAAACAGTTTTCTGAGATAAAATATTTCTGTCTGACTCATTCTTAATGCCAGGAATGAAGGGGCAGGAGAATTAACCCAAGTGAAATGAAAGTAGTTTATTTGTGCTGGAATTTGGTATTTGTATCAACATTTTTATCTTCCAGTGAAGTAGGTTTCTGTTAAATTTAAATCTGTTCAATGTTATCATAGAGGAAGCTAATCAGTAAATGCCTGAGTGTTAAACAAAATCTTAAATTGTTTGCCAAGTTTGATTTGCTTCAATATTTGTGTCAAGAGTGAAAAACTGGAAACATTTTTATTTTTCTTGCATTGATGGATTTAAATTATTTATTTTCTTCACATTTAAATGATTTATTTTCTCCAGATTTAAATTATTTATTTTCTTCAGATTTAAATTATTTATTTTCTCCAGATTTAAATTATATATTTTCTCCAGATTTAAATGTTAATTTTCTCCAGATTTAAATGATTTATTTTCTTCAGATTTAAATTATTTATTTTCTCCAGATTTAAATTATTTATTTTCTCCAGATTTAAATGTTAATTTTCTCCAGATTTAAATGATTTATTTTCTTCAGATTTAAATTATTTATTTTCTCCAGATTTAAATTATTTATTTTCTCCGGATTTAAATGTTAATTTTCTCCAGATTTAAATCATTTATTTTCTCCAGATTTAAATTATTTATTTTCTCTGTAAGCCGAATTTTTAAATTGTTACTGTTAGGATATAATCAAATGCTCTCTGAAAATTTATTTTTTATAAAATGGAAAATATTTTATGCCATTTGTGCCATCAATGTAAACTTAATGCTCTTTTTTGTTTGTTTTCAATTGCAGTATTTTTTCCGATATTGACAAAAATCCTCAACTACATTAACCCTAACATATTATTAGGAAATATGAGATATTTTATTAATTTTTGCAAAGAATTAGTTGAAGAAAAAAGAAGAACTAAAGACACTAGTGTAAGTATTTCAACTGCCTTCAAATATATTTAAATGTTTGTTTATATTTGGGTATTTAGCCGAGGGAAAATTATTGTTTTTACCATATTGTTAAGAAATGTTTTTCCAATATAATTTGGGACATTTGTTCAAGTTTCCTTAATCCACAATCCATCTTATTCCAAAAGACACATAACATTATCTTTTAATGCAAAAATGACCTTCAGTTGAGACATGTTAAAAGTGAGGGACGCAATATTGCAGGAAACGTCTTTTTTTCAAGGTTATATTTGAGTCATTTAAAATTACAGGCCCGCAAAGACCTGCTTCAACTGATGTTGGATGCACAACTTGAAGGACATGAAAAGTTGGACAAGAAAACTGAACAAGAACTCAAACTGGAAAATATAACAGACTGGAGAACAAAAAGAGGTAAAGAAAGATTGGTTATCATAAAACATAATTTACTGGTAAGGTGACCTGATTTTAACTGGCATTAGCTAAACCTAAAATAATTTGATATTGTCAGTTATTGGTTAGTGTAACATTGTTATATATGATTCTTATTCAATTAAATATAGAGAAATACATAGCAAAAATGTTCATAGAATTCTATCATTGAGAATTTATAAATGTTTATCTACAAAACGAAAAATAGTTCTGACATAACTTAAAGAAAGAGAGAATGGCCTGTTTAAAGTTTCTACTTATAAACTGGTAGAGGAAAGAGTCTTATATTTGTCCAGCCTTTGTCCAAATCTTAAGAGAAAGGAGTCTCATACGCTTCCAGCCTTTGTCCAAATCTTAAGAGAAAGGAGTCTCATACACTTGCAGCCTTTGTCCAAATTTTAAGAGAAAGGAGTCTCATACTCTTGCAGCCTTTGTCCAGATCTTAAGAGAAAGGAGTCTCATACTCTTGCAGCCTTTGTCCAAATCTTAAGAGAAAGGAGTCTCATACTCTTGCAGCCTTTGTCCAAATCTTAAGAGAAAGGAGTCTCATACTCTTCCAGCCTTTGTCCAAATCTTAAGAGAAAGGAGTCTCATACTCTTGCAGCCTTTGTCCAAATCTAAAGAGAAAGGAGTCTCATACTCTTGCAGCCTTTGTCCAAATTTTAAGAGAAAGGAGTCTCATACTCTTGCAGCCTTTGTCCAAATCTTAAGAGAAAGGAGTCTCATACTCATCCAGCCTTTGTCCAAATCTTAAGAGGAAGGAGTCTCACACTCTTGCAGCCTTTGTCCAAATCTTAAGAGAAAGGAGTCTCATACTCTTCCAGCCTTTGTCCAAATCTTAAGAGAAAGGAGTCTCATACTCTTCCAGCCTTTGTCCAAATCTTAAGAGAAAGGAGTCTCATACTCTTCCAGCCTTTGTCCAAATTTTAAGAGAAAGTTGTCTCATACTCTTCCAGCCTTTGTCCAAATCTTAAGAGAAAGGAGTCTCATACTCTTCCAGCCTTTGTCCAAATCTTAAGAGAAAGGAGTCTCATACTCTTGCAGCCTTTGTCCAAATCTTAAGAGAAAGGAGTCTCATACTCTTGCAGCCTTTGTCCAAATCTTAAGAGAAAGGAGTCTCATACTCTTGCAGCCTTTGTCCAAATCTTAAGAGAAAGGAGTCTCATACTCTTCCAGCCTTTGTCCAAATCTTAAGAGAAAGGAGTCTCATACTCTTCCAGCCTTTGTCCAAATCTTAAGAGAAAGGAGTCTCATACTCTTCCAGCCTTTGTCCAAATTTTAAGATAAAGGTGTCTCATACTCTTCCAGCCTTTGTCCAAATCTTAAGAGAAAGGAGTCTCATACTCTTCCAGCCTTTGTCCAAATCTTAAGAGAAAGGAGTCTCATACTCTTCCAGCCTTTGTCCAAATCTTAAGAGAAAGGTGTCTCATACTCTTGCAGCCTTTGTCCAAATCTTAAGAGAAAGGAGTCTCATACTCTTGCAGCCTTTGTCCAAATCTTAAGAGAAAGGAGTCTCATACTCTTGCAGCCTTTGTCCAAATCTTAAGAGAAAGGAGTCTCATACTCTTGCAGCCTTTGTCCAAATCTTAAGAGAAAGGAGTCTCATACTCTTGCAGCCTTTGTCCAAATCTTAAGAGAAAGGAGTCTCATACTCTTGCAGCCTTTGTCCAAATCTTAAGAGAAAGGAGTCTCATACTCTTGCAGCCTTTGTCCAAATCTTAAGAGAAAGGAGTCTCATACTCTTCCAGCCTTTGTCCAAATCTTAAGAGAAAGGAGTCTCATACTCTTCCAGCCTTTGTCCAAATCTTAAGAGAAAGGAGTCTCATACTCTTGCAGCCTTTGTCCAAATCTTAAGAGAAAGGAGTCTCATACTCTTGCAGCCTTTGTCCAAATCTTAAGAGAAAGGAGTCTCATACTCTTGCAGCCTTTGTCCAAATTTTAAGAGAAAGGAGTCTCATACTCTTGCAGCCTTTGTCCAAATCTTAAGAGAAAGGAGTCTCATACTCTTGCAGCCTTTGTCCAAATCTTAAGAGAAAGGAGTCTCATACTCTTGCAGCCTTTGTCCAAATCTTAAGAGAAAGGAGTCTCATACTCTTCCAGCCTTTGTCCAAATCTTAAGAGAAAGGAGTCTCATACTCTTGCAGCCTTTGTCCAAATCTTAAGAGAAAGGAGTCTCATACTCTTCCAGCCTTTGTCCAAATCTTAAGAGAAAGGAGTCTCATACTCTTCCAGCCTTTGTCCAAATCTTAAGAGAAAGGAGTCTCATACTCTTCCAGCCTTTGTCCAAATCTTAAGAGAAAGGAGTCTCATACTCTTCCAGCCTTTCTCCAAATCTTAAGAGAAAGGAGTCTCATACTCTTGCAGCCTTTGTCCAAATCTTAAGAGAAAGGAGTCTCATACTCTTGCAGCCTTTGTCCAAATCTTAAGAGAAAGGAGTCTCATACTCTTGCAGCCTTTGTCCAAATTTTAAGAGAAAGGAGTCTCATACTCTTGCAGCCTTTGTCCAAATCTTAAGAGAAAGGAGTCTCATACTCTTGCAGCCTTTGTCCAAATTTTAAGAGAAAGGAGTCTCATACTCTTGCAGCCTTTGTCCAAATCTTAAGAGAAAGGAGTCTCATACTCTTGCAGCCTTTGTCCAAATCTTAAGAGAAAGGAGTCTCATATTCTTCCAACCTTTGTCCAAATCTTAAGAGAAAGGAGTCTCATATTCTTCCAACCTTTGTCCAAATCTTAAGAGAAAGGAGTCTCATATTCTTCCAGCCTTTGTCCAAATCTTAAGAGAAAGGAGTCTCATATTCTTCCAGCTTTTGTCCAAACCTGAAAAAGAAGGAGTCTCCTATTCTTCCAGCCTTACTCAAAACTATGGCTGTGTTCAAGTTGCAACTTTCTTATATTATTGACAGGACTCTGACCATTAAGAAATATATAAATGGTTTGAAAGAGGTGGGGACTGGGAAGGTCACCAATGAAGTCCTACACTTTGCCTTTCAGAGGAGTAATATATGGAAAACATATTGAATATATGTTTTTTGCTTTGTCGATTCTATTTAATGGTTACATAATACATATTTTCTTGCAGCTCTTACAGATGTGGAAATCATTGCTCAGTGTATGATTTTCTTTCTGGCTGGTTTTGACACCACAGCAACCACTTTGTCCTCCTTTGCTTACTCCATAGCAATGAACCCAGATGTTCAGGAGAAACTTTATCAAGAAATAGAAGAAAAACTTGGACAGCTCAGTCATTTTAATCTGCAAAATTGTTTTTTTTTTCCTTGTTCATCTTTAAATGCAGAGATATTTTTCTAAATTAAACAATCAGGATTTTACTTGCAGAATTTCCTGATTTTAAAAGATTCCATTGATTATCAATGAATATCCCAATGTCTAAAGTGGCACTCAAAGCTTATAGACCAATGCATGTTTTTTTTCTTGGCTGCTTTTGAGACTACAGCAGACACTCTGTCTTTTTTCGCTCATTCTATAGCAATGAACCCGGATGTTCAGGATAAAATTTATCAGGAAATAGAAGAAAAAACTTGGACAGGCTGAAATTGCATTGTTTCTTTAAGAAATATATATATATATATATATATGCTGAGTGTTTAGAAAGTTTGCTTTCTGACCAGGAGACCCAGGTTGGAATCGCACCAGGAGATGTTCTGATGTTATCTGACTGGATCGAAGTAAATCCCAGCATGCGTCAAATTTGGAAAGTGCCTAAAACCACACCATGGGTTAACCTAAGCTTTGTGAGTGTAATTGGGTAGATGGGACCCTTGTGGGCTGTCGATAGCTGTGCTAGCATGAGGCCACAAATCATTACGATCAAGGGCTTGAGCGTGCTGGCCTAGTTCAAATTGTTGATCATGCTAGGAGACATGTGCTCTCCCAGAAACTGTAAGTAAAGTCTGCTCAGCATAGTTGCAGTATAAACCACAGGTGGGCTCTATGGGTGTTGAACAAACACAAAATGTGCCTGAGCAAGCATCTGCAATAAGGATTGGCTAGCCGACCTAGCAGACGGATATCCTAGAATATATATATATATAATATACTATACTATAATACATATATATATATATATATATATATATATATATATATAAAATATATTAATATATATATATATTAGTAGACAGATATCCTCGAATATATATATATATATATATATATATGGAAAGTGTTTGTATATAAATATAAATATATATATATATATATATATAATTATTTATTTGAATATTACAACATAAATATGTTATAAAATCACGACAAAAGTAGCCATTTTGTTTCAACACTTCTTGTGTCTTGTCAAGTGATTATATAGAATATAGAATAAATGGTTTTAAAAGTTTCAAATTAAGGATCGTTGATTAATTTGAAACTTTTAAAACCATTTATTCTATATTCTATATCATCACTTGACAAGACACAAGAAGTGTTGAAACAAAATGGCTACTTTTGTCGTGATTTTATAACATATTTATGTTGTAATATTCAAATAAATAATTATATCTGCTCTACTCTGTATTGAGCACTCTTTAAAGAATATTAATTGTTGGTTATTGGATTTCACTCCGTATATACCAATCCTAAACTTGGGTATATATATATATATATATATATATATATTATATGTATATGCAATTTATTATATATATTATTTATATATTATATATGCGTGGTATTTATTGCAAAGCGCTCAATATCAGAGATAAACGTAACATATTTAGTTGGATTGATGTGAGTTTGTGACACTGGGTTTCATGCTTTTGTGATTATCAGTATATATATATATATATATATATATATATATATATATATATATATATATATATACAGGAATCACTTGATTACTGTGGCTAATTGTTCATATCAGTAACTATAAAAAAATCAATTTTCAATTACTATGGTTAAAGTGAAGAATGTTTTACTATACTAATCAAGTATTATGTATGCACTAACTGAATTTTGGTATATAAAAATTTTAGTGCACTAATTGAAAGCATATTAATTGGGATGCCTGTACATATATCTTCTTGCTATAAATGTTATACACATATACACATATATATATAAATATAAAAGTGGAAATTGAAGTCAACACTCAGAGTTGACAGTTTTATGGTAAATGCAATTGTTGATGTCCTGACAATTGCGCTTAAGTGGGAAACAGACTGTTGCCCCTGGGTGTTGACTTCAATGTCCTCTTTTACATTTACATATGCACTATCCCTGATAGTAAGCACTTTAACCCATAAATATAGCCTACCTTGAAACTATATTTTATCATATATATATCTATATATATCTATATCTGTATCGATATATATCTATCTTTCTTCTTGCTATAAACATTACATTTAGTGGATAGACATGTTTTAGTAGATATATAACATTTATATCAATAAGAAATAATGTAGAATTAAAAAATCCATTGTTTCAAAATTATGGATATATATATATATATATATATATATATATATATATATATATATATATATACCAGGTGTATCAGCAAAATTGTCAAATCATGTTACAGCATAATTGGCTATCCCTCAAAATGTATAATATCTAAAAAACCACTAAACTAATTCAATTTCTTTTTTTCCAGGTTTCCAGTTTAGATGGTGAGCTATCTTGAAACCATTTGTCATAAGAATCATTGCAAAACCCTTTGAGTCATTCAGCTAGAAAGAGAACAGGTTAAAATCATTTTGTGTCAGACCCACTGTCTTCCCAAATAACCAATGCTGAGAGGAAAAAGATCATTCAGGCCTTCAGTAATGGTGGCACCATTCATACTCTGGCTTCTGTCTTCAATGACCATTCAAGAACCATCAAGAGAAGGGGGAATAAGTTTAAGAAAGAGGGAACACTAGAGAGGAACAGCAAGAAGAATCATCATTGCAATTTAGAGCTAAAAAGAGCGATTAGAAAAGATCCAACTCAATCTATAACACATTTGGCACATGAGAGAGGAGTTTCAGCTATGACCGTCCAAAGAGCAGTGAAAAAAGACTAGAAAATGAAATCATGTGTGAAACCTGTGAAGCACCTTCATTTCCTTCTGTTCAAAAAGCCTGTGATTGTAGCATCATTTGATATATGGCACACACTGCACCAGTAGAGGAGATGGTTCTATGATGTACATTGCAAGACACTGTCAATTGACCACATTAAACAATTGAGTAAAAACCTTCACTGAACCTATAACTGTCATTCTCAAAGGGAGAATGCATCATATATATATATATATATATATTACATGAATCATTCATACAAAAAGCAAATTAGTGAAGTTAATGATATAAATGGCGAGAATACATCTTTACAAACAAATTTATTAAAATTACATTAACCCACGAACCTCTAGATGAATGTTATGATCCCTGTTTTTAATAAATTTGAGCTGTATAAGGTCTCTTTTTGCTAGTACTTTCATCTGTTCATACAGACATCATCAGGCATGGAGATTGATTTGTTTTTTTTACATCCAGGTAATAACAGGACAATGAAAGATTAGATGTGATTCGAAATATGTTTTTTTTAGAAATGTATTAATTTGTTAACGGTAAGAAATTTTGGAGTGTGCGGTCACAACGCTAAGGTTGAATTTTTTTTAAATTTAAGAGTGTGTGTTTTTTTTACTAATTTGGTAATTGTAGAATTTTTTTGTTGTAGTAGTTTTTTCAGTCGATGTGGCATGAAGTAAATTGTTCAATAAATAGAGCAATGTCGCAGCTATTATCCCGAAAGTTGCACGTCGGATCAGTTCTTTTGAAATCAAATATGTGGTGCAGTTCAATTTATATTACATGAATCATTCATACTAAAAGCAGATTAGTGAAGTTAATGATATAAATGGCGAGAATACATCTTCACAAACAAATTTATTAAAATTACATTAACCCATGAACCTCTAGATGAATGTTATGATCCCTGTTTTTAATAAATTCAAGCTGTATAAGGTCTAAATATAGTGTATTTAGGCAGCAATTCTTCATTTCCTTCTGTTCAACAAGTCTGCGATTGTATCATCATTTGATACGTGGCACACACTGCACCAGTAGATGACATGGTGCTATTATGAAGAGAGTGCACATTGCAGGACACTGTCAATTGACCACACTAAACAATACACTTGTGCAGGTTGTACTGTAAAATCTTAGAATTTACTGAATACTCACCCGTTGCTTTATGTATGTAGAATTCTATTAACAATAAAAATTAGTATGACTACTTTTGTGATGTCAACAAATACTCGTTGTCACTTTCGTAATGCTTGTTGTAGCAGAGACTTTGTAATCGCTGATACAACTATAGTATGCTGTTGAACAATACTGGTGTCAGACGTCTTTGAATAACCCTCCCACGAATAGTACTTGCTTGATAATACCTGCTTGAATAGTAATCTGTATAGTGATCTGAATAGAGAAATAGTATAGTGACTAGAGTAGAGAATAGCGATCCATATAGTATAGAGGATAGACTAGAAATGGAGATCAATTAGGCATCACATAACTTTCTATTTATTTGTATCCTCTATGGTCATGTGATACACTTAATTCAACAATGGGATCGCCTGTGTTTGCTCACTGGTGATCTATGTTCAAACTCAAGTGTCGGCAGTGACACTTTATTCCTATACAACAACTACATATGTTTATGGTCATTATTTGTGATATTTAGTATGTGAAATAATCTACTAGTGAAGCTTTCATTAAATAACACTGGCCAAATGATTTTGCTCCATATATTATTGGTAAAGCTAATATTTAAAGAAACACATAGGTTTTAGGAAAATCAATGACAAAGTGGAAAAATCTTTGTGTTACGCATTTCATTATGATGCTTATACTTATGCAACTGCACATGCACACAAAAGAGATGGAGATGCTGAAATTTTAAACTTTTAAATTAAATTTCATTTTCTTATAAAATGCTTTAAGGTATATAATCTAGCCGATTTTATTTAGGTATGTTTTGTTTTTTTATATATAATGCAGTCTTTACAGATGAAATAAGTGGATTCAAACAAAAGGTCGGTTCAAATAAAAATGTCCTCAGCTGTTTAACACAACTAAATGTAAATACCAGGAAATGAAAGCTAAAATTATGAACACTTGCCTCATATTGACTTTTTGATCATAAACCCTAATGTCTTCAGTGAACAATAAAAAGCAAAGTAAATGGCCTTGGCGTTCCAATACTTTTGGAAGGGACTGTATATATATATATATATATATATATATATATATATATTTTGAATTGGACAAGGTCCAACAATTTATTTAAAGACATTTATGATATGTATCTATAAAAAGAACGTTAAACATATCATAAATGTCTTTATATATATATATATATATACTTGACTTCACTTGTATCGGTTTTCACCCTGGTCGGGTTGAACCGGCTTCCTCCCGAGCAAGTACAGCATCTTGGACCATTGCTGCTCACGCCCGCCGATCCTGAGCCAGGTCACATGAAAGACCAACTACTTGCGGACCCGATAGTACTGCTAGGTCATCCTTGATCGTGCTAGCCCACGTCTTCAGCTGCCCACCGACATGTCTTCACCAGCCAGGAAGAGAAGGAGGGAAAAGTACATCGCTATTTTCTCGTCCAATTTTTGGACTGATTGTTGACATCTATTCTAACGGTTATTTTGCCGGGATTGGTTTGTTAATTTGTTTATTGTTTACTTTATTTATTTATTTATTCAGATTGGTTATTTTTATTTTATGTATTTATTTTCTATTTTTATTTGTTCTATTTTGTCTATTCTAACGGGAGTGGTTTGTTAATTTGTTCATTATTTGCTTGGGTTAATTTATTTTAATTGTTTTTTTTATATTATTTTGTTTATTTTTATTTGTTCTTTTCAGTTTTTGATTTTTAATTAACATAGAAAAATTTGTTTTCATGCCTGCATTTTTCAGATGAGCTCAGATCATTTATTTAGTAATTTATTTTGGTCTGGGAAGGTAATAATAGCTATTTTTTCCTCCAAGCAAAGTTTGAAGGTTTTTGATTGATTGTTGTAAGCTGGTGATCTTTTCCTTATTTTCCATGTTATTTTTAGTGTGATTTGCGTTTTTTTAAAATTTCCCAGATATACTTAGAAAGCATTGTGCTGTTTGCATATTTACTATTTGTGAAAGATGTTTTATGTTTTCTTTGCTTCCAAGGTCCTTTAGTAACTTCTAGTGTCACCAAGAAGGCCCTTGACTGGAATCCCCAAGTGAAAAGTGGGTCGACCAAAACAGACATCAATAAGTTATCCTGAACAGCTGCTTGTCTGGATCCTTTTGTATTAATACAGATGTCCCCCAGATCTCCATCCTATTTTGTTTTTAATTTTCATTAATGACCTTCTTGATGACATCAGTTCTCAACTTTGTATCCATACTGATGACACAAACGTTTACTCCTGTCTCAATACTAAGTCTGATCAGTTTGATATGGTCAATTTGTTTATTTGTTTGTTTGGGGTTTTATGGCATATCAACCACTATGGGTTATTTAATGCCAGATCCAGTATTTACTAGATATATCAAAAACGTATAGTTGGCAACATCATTGTTTCAAAAACGTATAGCTGGCAACATCATTGTTTCAAAAAAATGTATCCCTGGCAACATCATTGTTTCAAAAACGTATAGCTGGCACCTGTTTCAAAAACGTATAGCTGGCAACATCGTTGTTTCAAAAAATGTATCCCTGGCAACATCATTGTTTCAAAAATGTATAGCTGGCAACATCATTGTTTCAAAAACGTATAGCTGGCAACATTATTGTTTCAAAAATGTATAGCTGGCAACATCATTGTTTCAAAAACGTATAGCTGGCAACATCATTGTTTCAAAAACATATAGCTGGCAACATCATCGTTTCAAAAACGTATAGCTGGCAACATCATTGTTTCCCATCACATTTTAGGGGTAAGGTGTTAGTATATTTAGTGTAGGGTTTGGGAGGGAAAGTTAATTGTAAGTTGTAGTTGTTTTGGGATGGGTTAGATATGATGGGGCATGACATGACCAGCCGATTGATTGGATCGATGGCCTTTTGGTTGGACGTAGTTTATCATCATACCCAGATTGCGGATGTAGTTTATCGTCATACCCAGGACGCGGATGTAGTTTATCGCCATACCCAGGACGCTTGATATGGTCAAATTGGCAGCTGATATAAAACTGGTTCAAGAGGTGACTTGTTAATTTGAATGCCTCCAAAACTAAACTACCCTCCATGAGAAACCCTTCTCTGCCTTCCATCAGCATGGCTGATGTTAACCTCCAGGAAAGTGACTCGTACATCTTCTCAGGCTAACGTTCATGACTGACATGAAGTGGAAAGACTATTGAATCCATTGCTTGGTTCGCTGTATCATGCAAGACAATGACAATTTTTTTCTCCAATATCTATCTTGCATATCTATAAGTTATCATCTGACCATGCTGCCATATATGGTCTGGTATTCCTGCTATTTACCTTGAGATAAAATCCAAAGAAGAATCAGCTATATTATTGGTCTTGATCTGGTGTCTCAGCTTCTGTCACTTTCCTACCACCACAAGGTTGCCTCCCTGTGCCTTTTCTAAAAATACTTTCATGGTAATTGTTTATATGAACTCTTTGCTATGGTACCGAGACTTTCTGAATTTAATCACAGTACTTGACTGGTGTCGCGATCTCATCAATTTACAGTTGAGTTGGCTAGATGTAACCATAAATTTTATGCTAACAGTTTTTTTCTCTCACTTCTCACTTCTGGCTCCATGTTTTCCAGCCAACTTTAATCTTCAAAAATTTAAATGCAATGTCAATCGCTATCTACTGTCCTCTTGATTACTCTTATTTTGTTCTCAGTCCTTAGTTTCTGTCTCTAATTCTTCTACACCCAGTAATCCCTTGTGTCTTAGTGGCTTTATTGCCCTGCTTGGAGTTAACTTAATTAAAAAACAATGACTATTTCTCTCATTTTTACCCACTGAAAGAATGATGATGATGATGATGATTGAGGTGATGGTGATTCCTTTCAAGGAAATGAATACCATATGCATGTAAGGAGATTATTTTTGGTGAATAATGCATTGTATTGGTCCAGAAACACTCTCCTTACATTGTATCCAAGATCTAGTGACAAGGTGGGGTCGAGCCGGTGGAGGATTAGTGGTTGTGACTGATCAGATCAAGATTTCATACAAGGAATGCCTTTCTCATAATCATGGTATCAGTTTGAACTTTCAAAGTTTTCCTTCTGGTAAATTGACAACAGCTCATAACTAGGGGGAGTAGAGATAAATTCATGCCTTTTCCAAGGGCATTAGTTCAAAGTGAATGCAGTAGACTCAACAAAATTAATTCTTTGAGATACCATTTTGCCTGACCCTACCATCTGTAAGATGGTAAAAGAATGATGGATTATTGGTGGGAGGGTTCAACATCTACTGTTATATTACCAATATCTATTTGTTTATAGTAGCAAGGTGACCCACTATTGCCTGGAGCAAAATGACTCTTAAATGATGATCCACTTTTGAAGCAAATAGAATTTACATGCAGATTGATATTTTTGTCTTTTTCTAGGAATCCCCAAATTATGATATTGTACAGAAGCTGACATATCTTCAGATGTGTTTGGAAGAGACGTTGCGAATGTATCCAGTTGCTGCCATGTAAGTGTTCTTTTAGAATTTGTTTGTTTCTCATTTAAATGAGATAAAAAAATAAGTTTGTTCATGTTATGGGAACTTACCCATAATAATAATGGACTATTCCGGACATCATAAACACTGCGCCTCAAGAGGGAGCAGAGAGGATAAATTGTAAGAACATTGGAATAGTGATACTTGTCGAGACAACATAGTTCTCCCTAACCAAATCTGATAGTCATTACTAATACTTCTACTTCTTTGTACATATTTCTGTTTGTAATATATCTGTGTTATTCCATACCCGTGTTCGAGTTATTCTTCATTGGTTCTACCTTGGACCATCACCGTGGTACAAGGAACTTGGACCATAACAGTTCACATGACCTTTGTATCAAAATCTAAGAACAGTTAAGGAAAATATTATGGAATTGAAACAAAAAAAGTTAAGAAATAACACCAATTTAATAAAATACTTCATTCTTCATCAAATAGTGCTTCTCTTTATTTAGTGGTAGGTCCTTTGAAATATGACTTGAACAGCTTTATTCTATTTATTTGTTTGAATTATCACTTTATTCCAGAAATTGTGTGAAGGTAGAATGGGAAATTAAGTGAGGAAAGAAGTTTCTTCTTCAGTCAAACAAGGCACTCATTTCATTTGAACTACATGACAACAAGATCTGACCCCTCTTAATTCCATTTACTATTTTTTTCCTGTAAGCTGCTTATCACATTCATTTTCATAGTTCAATCTATGAAATCTATGTAATGATACATATACATAAATCTTATCACATTCATTTTCATAGTTCAATCTATGAAATCTATGTAATGATACATATACATAAATCTTATCACATTCATTTTCATAGTTCAATCTATGAAATCTATGTAATGATACATATACATAAATCTTATCACATTCATTTTCATAGTTCAATCTATGAAATCTATGTAATGATACATATACATAAATCTTATCACATTCATTTTCATAGTTCAATCTATGAAATCTATGTAATGATACATATACATAAATCTTATCACATTCATTTTCATAGTTCAATCTATGAAATCTATGTAATGATACATATACATAAATCTTATCACATTCATTTTCATAGTTCAATCTATGAAATCTATGTAATGATACATATACATAAATCTTATCACATTCATTTTCATAGTTCAATCTATGAAATCTATGTAATGATACATATACATAAATCTTATCACATTCATTTTCATAGTTCAATCTATGAAATCTATGTAATGATACATATACATAAATCTCATCACATTCATTTTCATAGTTCAATCTATGAAATCTATGTAATGATACATATACATAAATCTTATCACATTCATTTTCATAGTTCAATCTATGAAATCTATGTAATGATACATATACATAAATCTCATCACATTCATTTTCATAGTTCAATCTATGAAATCTATGTAATGATACATATACATAAATCTCATCACATTCATTTTCATAGTTCAATCTATGAAATCTATGTAATGATACATATACATAAATCTTATCACATTCATTTTCATAGTTCAATCTATGAAATCTATGTAATGATACATATACATAAATCTTATCACATTCATTTTCATAGTTCAATCTATGAAATCTATGTAATGATACATATACATAAATCACATGAGCAGATTACGTGCTTTAATTTCAATCCACTAGATTTAAAATTGTGCTGCCATAAACTTCTGAGGTCAAGATACACTGTTGAAGATAATGCAATTAACAATATTTTATTTTCATTAGTTTGTAAAACTTGAAGTTTTCAATGATTGAAATCAGTGTGCGAGAGTTTACTGTTACATGTGTTGTTAAATATTTTTGTATTTGTACAAGGCGATAATGCTACTAACATGCAAGGGGTTACTGGGAGTGAAAGCAAAAGAGAAGATTTTAAGAGAAGGAACTGGAAACCCAATCCTAAACAGGAAGCAAGGGATAAAACTCTACTCCTGTTCAAAGATTTTTTTTTTTTTTTTTTAAACGTATCACCCCAAGCAAGGCTGGTGGCCACTATCACGCATGGGGTTACAGAAGGGATGGAGGAAGAGCAGATAGGAGTGGTAAAGGAAGGGATGTGGAGAAAGAGAAGGACGGAGGGTCGATCAAGGCAGGGGGGTTACGGAAGATATAGAGCGAGAGCAGATAGGAATGAAAGATGTCAGGAAGTGGAGAAGGGAAGTGGATAGATCAAGGCAATTGGAGATGACGATTGACGCTACACTTAAACCGTTGGAGATGTGAAGAAGTCTGAACTGGGTGATTGGTGAACCTATCTACTCCCATTGTACCAATTATGTATTTTAATGAGAAGAAAAATGTTTTAATTGTGACTGCATTAAATCCATGTCAATATTATCTATGAATGATTCAGATGAGTAAACCTATTATCTTATGTTTTAATCACTATGTCTCAGCCAAGTTCTCCTGCCTTCTTCAGGTATACAACTGTATCCAATTATCTTTGAAAAGAACCTTTATGAAATCCATCATTTTTCAGCAAATTCTGGATATCACTCCAACCATTTTTTCTTAGTGGCTTTATCACTTTGCTTGGAGTGAAATGATTTTTAAAAAATAATCCAACTTCTTTTTCTAAAAGCATCATATAAAATCAAAACATCATATTTGAGTTTTATTTTTAACAGCTTTTGTAAAGTTTTGTGAAATTAAAATTTAATTTTTTTGTCAGCTAAAGTTAAACTTTTATTTTTAATAACTAATGTCAACTAATGTTAAATTTTTATTTTTAATAAATTTTCTTCTTTCAGGTTGTCAAGGGAATCAAAAAAAGACTGCGTCATTAAGGGAATGAAAATTCCCAAGAATACTGGAGTCATGTTTCCAGTCATGTGTTTACATTATGATCCAAGATATAAGGACTGAACCGGAAAAGTTTGATCCTGAACAGTGAGTATCAAACAGCTAAGCGGTGAGACAAGTAAGCTGGAGGAAGCAAAACTCTAATTGCTAAATTCATTCATCTCAACACTTCTGTAGGACACCCACAGGACCTTCAAATTTTGGTTAGTTCATTTAGTGAATAAAGGTCAAGTGGGTAGCTAATAAATTCAATATAAAATGACAAAAAGCTAATTTATTTAATACCCAAATAATTATTCTTCCATGTCAATCTATACAGCATTTGATATAAATGCCTCCAGTATAGAGGCCATGAGAAAAAGGAATAGAAGGCCTCCTCCATCTACTGAAGATGAACTGACTCCTTAACACTTGGATTCTCCCATAATGTTTCTTTCATTATACTACCATTTACTTTTCACACAAAATTCATACAGTTGTGTAAAATAAAAATGTCTATAAATCTGAAAAAATCTTCTTGACTGATTCCAACAGACTTCTCTGACTCACTTGGTTTTCTTTATTTAAGGTGTCTTGCCTAGTTCATTTGTGTTACTGGTTGTGTCTTATTTACTTCACAACATATTATCATTTACTTTTCACACAAAATTCATACAGTTGTGTAAAATAAAAATGTCTATAGATCTGAAAAGAATTATTATGTTGGTGCAAAATACACACTTTCAATGCAAATTGACTAATCATCAAGAAAGTCCATTTTGTTTATTTTTATCAGTTTGTGGTTTGTATATTTACCTTAAGATTTCTTAGATTGATCCCAATTTCTAAATGGGAAAGAACATCTTTAATTCTTTGGTTAAGCAACTGCCAAATCTGTTTTGTATGGAACAATGAAACTTTAGGAAGAATAGTTTGGAAGAGATCATCAGCAATTGTTTTATTCAAAAACATCTGATGATCCAAAGTAACATTCTCCTTAGTTAAAGAGCTACCATTTTTTTTTCAAGAGAGTCAAAACATTTCCTTGAACAAAGAAATCATCAAAGTCTTTCATAAATATGATGAAAATTTTTGTCATTACAGCTTCAGTGAGGAAAACAAAGCCAAACAAACACCCTTCACGTATCTTCCTTTTGGTGGTGGGCCACGAATCTGTGCTGGAATGCGATTGGCAGATCTTGAATTCAAGATGGCTGTTGTACAGATGCTGAGGAAATTCCGTCTTGTTGCTTGCGACAAAACTGAAGTAAGTTTTCTTAATCTTCACTCATCATCTTCATACGAAATACAGACTCAGTATAAAATTGTACAAAATTAAAGTCCCAATTTTTAACAATTAATTTTTATCATTTTTATTCTTTTTACTTTTGTTCAAAAAAGGTTACTTGGCATTGCCTAGTATGAAAAATTTTCCAAAGTTTATTCTTTATGAGTGAATTTTTATTCATAAGATTTCAATTGATTTTTCTTTCATATTTGCAGAAAAAAATCGAGTTTTCCAAAACAGGGCATCTCAAACCAAAAAATGGAATTTGGATCAAAATTGAACGTCACCAAAAATCTAATGATAATGCAGCACAGGCTAATTAAGAACATCAGAGTAAATCTCACATATGTAAAATTATTGTTTATTCAACTCCAGACTTCATTAATATTGGCAAGTTGATGTATGGCTATTTCTGAACATGGATTCTTCTTCTCATGTGGATTTAAGACACTCTCTTCCTCTTCTCTTGCTCTTTGCTGGGTGCTTACATATCTTTCTGTCATTGCTTGTCTCACATATGCATATACTAAGCACAACTGGGTTTGACCACCTGTTTACATGTTCGAGGCAGCCATTGACATCCTGCAAGATGTAAATCTGCACCTGGTGGCTAGGATGTCAACTTCCCGTTTAACCTGCTGATGCACTTGGCTTCTCTGATGTTCTGGTATAACAATGAGTTCATAGTCTATTATTTGGAGTGAATCCAGTATATATCAGGATCAACACCAATCAGCAGGGTCCTTTATGGGACATTACATTTAAATAATAGGGCACCTTAAATTTAATCCAGACCATTTGGTATTTCCTGGCAGCAATCACATACTACAATACAAACATTTATTGAATGATATCTGATGCTTGATTCTAGGTAATTTGGGTCTGCTGAATATGAATTTCAAATCCGTTTGGCTCTATCAGATCCTGATTCTTGTCAACAGTCTATGTGCCATTTTACAGATTTCTCAAATTAAGGCTAAAAAATTAAGTTTTGTGTTAAAATGTTTTTCAATTTTCATGAATACAAGCAATTCAAATACAGTAAAATTACATTATAACAATAGAAATGACTTTAAATCAACAACACATCTAAAGCTTTCACATTGGCAAAAAAATGTTCTTTTACAAGACTTTCTCGTGTATTTGTTTGTTGCTGGCAGGTCTCTTTTCCAGCACCAGCAGTAATCAGCCATCATGTGGGAATCCTGGTGGCCTTGGTACTTGAATGGGGTAGGTAATGTTGGGTGTTGATGTATTATTCCCCCCCTCCCCAGAGTTATTATTTGTTGACTGCAATGGGGGGGGGTGATATTAGTAACAGAAATTAAAATGCATAAAGCGTACAACAATAACAATAATAAAAACTTGAGACACATGTTGACATAAATAACAAGAATTTGTATTTTCTTTTTTTGATGTGAATTACAGACTATTGGTATGATGTCTTTTTTTTAAAAGTCAATTCTTACTTCGTTTGGTTCCAAGAATTTTGTTTGTGAGGATGCGTTTGAAATTGTCTGTTTTCAGTCTTTCCATAGCGCTGGCAAACATGTGTTTGTGTACTGCTACTTGTCTACTCTACTAATGCTTCGGGTACTCAAGTCTACTCTATTCTACTGACTTTCTTGTGGTAGAAGGATCGTTTTTATAATGATAAGGGTAAGGATTATGAAATATTCTTCTTTTCTATCGTCACTGATGACAAGGTTATTTTTAGAATGATGAGATACCATCTGGACCATAACAACAATTCCTCCATAAATTTTGATATGGTGGAATCTCTCCTTGTGTTTAACACTTACATGACCAAAATTAGTTGGAAATTGGTCAAGATGGTTATTCAAAAAATGCATTTTTACTCTCATATTGCAACCTAACTCTTTGTGGTCTCTTACAATTTTTGTCGGATTTCTTCATAGTTATCTGCTCTATAATTGCCTAAAAAGTTTTCTTTCACCTAAAAGAAGAAAATTGCTGTTTTTAATTAATGTTCTTATTTGTGGACCATTGAAAATTAATGCCTTGATTTTTTCATCACTTAAACTTGGACATTGAAATTATATATTTGAAACATTCAGCATTTGTATCTAAAGCTTTTACATATTGTTTACCAAGACCTAGTTTAGGAGGAAATATGATTTTATTACTGCTCACTAAAGGTGGATTAATTATTTTTGTCTCTGACAGTATGTAATGTTTGTGTTGGCCAGATTTGCTTGAAAGAATGTTTTTCCTTGGCACTGCTGTTCCATAAGCAAAGGAAGCAAGGATATTTAGTATACCCTTCTTGTTGTCCTAGAAGAAAATTAACCCTTTTTAAGTCAACACATATGATCCACTCATGCTCCCTACATTTGATAAGATTTAAAACCTTTTCTATCTGTTCATACTTTTCTTTTAATTTTGTTGAGATACCCAATCAGTACCAAGCCGTATAGATTGCCATTATGAAGCAACATAAACTTAAGTCTTCTTTTCATACTGTCTAAAAACAAGTGCCGATCATTTGCATCATAAGACTCAACTCCTATCTTCTTTAATGAACCAGGTATGTCGCAGCAATATACTTAACTATCGTCTGTTCTAAAATATTTAAGAAGTTCTCTTTTTCAGTAAAATGAAATGTATGTTTTTGAAGTAAGCAAGTTTTTCTCTTTAACTCTTGAAGCTAATATTTCTGTAGCCTTTTTTGACAAATTTAGATCATTCAACTTGGCCTGGTTTGCATTTGCAGATCGTTTTGACTTTCAAAATATGCTGCAGTCAAAATCAGTATCTGATTCTTCAGAGTGCATTACAATATTTTCAAGAACGTCTTCAACTAATTCTTGAGAGAATTAGATCCTTAAATTTTGGAATGGGGATCTCATTTGAATGTAGCACAGGTTGTATCAAAAGTTATCACCCAAAGATGTAAAATTTATATGTTTCAACCTTATACAATATTTGATATTCTTATAAACATTTTTTTATAATTATATTTACATAAATTACAGTATGCTAGTGATTAAATTACAGTTTTATGAAATCATAAACTTGTGGGAATGACAAAAGGTATATTTGAATCTGAATTCTTTGTCCAATGTTGCAGTCTATCAATACATAAAGGTTGTGATAGATATATTGTCGTCTAAATTACAGAAAAATAAAAATAACACTGACATCTCATTTTAACATTTTTCAAAATTACACAGAAATACTAAAAAGTAAATTTATTCAATAAAATCACCGTTGGCTTCAACCACGGCTTCCAGAGTCTCCTGCAACTCTTTTGGACAGTCTCCTTGTTTAAGTTGGTGAATGCTGCCATAATCCTTACCTTCAGTTCATCTTTGGTGTTACAAGGAGTTTTGTTCCACGCATAATAATCAAGGGGTTTTGCAGTCTGGGGAGTTAGATAGCCAGATGTAAGGGGTGAATGTGGGTGGAGAAATTGTCTGACAGCCATGACTGGGTTCTTCTGATTATGTGGTGTAGAGTTCTATTGCCAGATATAGGTTCTTCCAGCAGCCACCCTCTTGACCCAGAACAGCACTACCTTTTCAAGGCACTTGATGTAGGCCTCGATATTGAGTCTGAGGCCCTCACCAACAAATTTGGGAGTTCTTTTCTTATCAGAGCGATCAGAGTGAGTTTTCTGAGCTGCTGTGCCCTCATAATTACCATTAGACTCATCCAACTCTTTCCAAATAATATACACTGTCTTCAGATTGACACCCAAACACTCTGAAATGTTTGTATTGGAGCTTCTGGAGTAAATGCCAAGCTGATTTTATATGGAGATCACGATTTATCTGATAGAGCAAAACCAAATAAAAATTTGTGCTAAGTGCATCCAAATTACATATAACTGTCAAATCTAATTCAAGAGACGAAAATTGAAATTATCAAAAGACAAAACTGATTACATTGGGAAGATCATTGATGAAAATTAGGAACAATGCAGGTTGAAGAATAGGGCTCTGGATGACACCCACATTAATGGAAAAAAATCTAGAAGAGGGGTCATTCATGACAACTTTCATTTTGCAATTTTATAAGATTGAATCAGATCAAAAATCTATCCTTTAGTAGAATATCAATTTTTGAAGATGACCAGCATGCCAAACATGCTAACCAAAGCAACAGCTCCACCATTGTTATCTAAAGCTTGACAGACTCTTTCATCAATAATCATTAACATATTAGGAGTTGATCTAGAGAAGTGAAAGCGCCATATTGCTTGTCTGAAAGAAGACCTGGTGCCGTGAGATGCTTAACCAATATTTCATATTCAATCTTTTCTTAAAGACCTCCCTGATTATTGAGAATGGAGAATCTCATGTTCAATCTTTTTTTAACACGTTGATATTGTTGTATATCTCCTTTTCTCATGCTGGAAGGTCAACATCACCAATTTACTACAATGTTGTATTCTCTCTCTCTCGTCTCTTGTTTTCTCATGGCCAGTTGGCAAAATGTTTTTGGATCCAATGATGAAAGACATCAACAAAGATAATTTTAACTTATCCAGTTCATAAATGTCAATATATACATCTTCTAAGTAGCCAGTCGGGTTGCTCTCTGCCTTCCAGGCATGAAAGGAAATATGTCTACATTTTGACAGTTTACACTCGACTGCCTGAAATCCCTTTCTTTATCTGTCATTCTCACGCTGGCTCAGCCAATCAGAATCGAATTCCTTGTTTTGTCTTCGATCTGACCTCAAAATAGTCTGCTAATCAATTATTTAACACTGATCCCAATGTTCACTTGTTCACACTTGGCAATGACTTATTTGTTAATTGAAAGCAGGAGGATTTGATCTCACATCTGCAGACATCAAAACAAAGCTAGGACTTCATTTTCTTTTTTTCTTATTTCATTCATGTTTATTTTTCCTAATGTCAATTGCAGTGATGTGAATACAGATTTCAGGATTTTAATAAATTTTATATAATTTCTATTTTGAATAAACTATCTAAATTTTAATTGAAATTTAAATAATTTATTAAATTTTGAATTTTTCTTTTGAATCCTTAATGTTTTGCTTGAATTTATCTGAAAAAAGATTTCTTTGTACATAAAACAATTGCACACATCTGAGTACTCTTCTATTGGGATATTTTAAATTATTGTGCTAGAAAACATTGCATTCATTTGTAGAATGAAAGAATAAGTAAAGTAAAGATTATTTAGATTAAATGAAAACAATGCCTTATCTACAAATGACATGCCATGTCTTGTTATCAAGTCCACTCTTGTTAATATTTCTGCAAGTTTGTACTCTGGCATAGCAAGTGCTTGTTTAATAAGTATGAAACTACACAATACATTAACAAATAGAAATATTACAGTTAATAATGTAACACAATTATAAAGTTTAAAGTCATGAAATGAAATCTACTTATTTATAAAGATATTTTGTTTTACTTATTAATTAAATAACACTTTCTTTTCATGTTATATCACAATCTTTGTATTAGATAAATTACTGAAGTTATGACTTGAATAACATTTTGTATGATTTTCACTATGTTTTGCAAGCATTGATATCTTGTTTATCCATTGCATTTTAAGCAGTGAGATTAACAGAGATTACAGATCAAATACAGAAACCTTTTCTTACTAAGTTACCATCAAATAGGTTTCAGGGTAGGTGAAAATATTAAAAACAAAACAGAATTCAATTACACTATCTACTTTAGGACTATTGTTCTCTTTTTTGTTGTTATCACAATGTTTCAGCTGTTGTACCCTCTACTCTTCATCAGGTGCATGTCAATCCAGGTAAACTACATTCTGCTACATTGGGAGTCTCATTTCCACAGATGACAGAATTGATGAGGAGATTGACAACATGCTGGCAACAGCTAACAAAACTTTTGGAAGATTACACAGGGGAATATGGACAAACAGGCTCAAAGCAGAGACCAAGATCAAGGTCTATAGAGCTGGTGTGTTGGCAATTCTTTTTAATGGTTCTAAGTTCAGGGTTATATCACAGTGCCACATCCATCCCCAGGAAAGATTCTACCAGCACTGTTTATAATCTAGCCTAAAGATCCAATGGAGCAATTTCATCACTGAATTGGATGTCCTAAAACAAATCCAAGGTCCCTAGCATCAAGGTCACTTTAAAGAACCAGTTATAGTGGAGAGGGCATGTTTCTAGAATGAAAGATCATTGCCTGTTTTTTTAGGTATCTAAATACATGGCATTCTTTTTTGGAATGGTTTCCAGCATAGGAGATAGAAAATTCACAAACATTTAAATGAAAGAATTATATAAAAAATCAACATGCATTTATATATTTGTTTAAAATGTGACAGGGCCGGTGTGTACTAACCCTGAACCCCCAACCAGGGGGACACAATTCTGATTGGGGTCCCTGGGCACTATCTCACTATCTTATTAATATTTGCGTTTTTTTTTTGCATACATTTACACACGTTACAAATGAAGCTAAGCACAAATGACAATTAAAGGATGTCATTCCCGGGTCTTTTTTTCCCCAAAATCCATGAATTTGTTTCATTCATACGAAGTCTAAAAAAGAACACTTTATAAAATTCACTATTTTTTTATCCATAATGCTGAATGTATGAAAATTATTCAACTTTATAATAAGAAAAATCTCAAGTTGATGTTAAGAATTACTGCAAATAATTGTTGATTTAGTTAAGATGGAAAGATCTATTATGACATTTATTTAAGATGGAATGATCTATTATGACATTTAGTTAAGATGGAATGATCTATTATGACATTTATTTAAGATGGAATGATCTATTATGACATGTCTCAGATTTGTATTTAGATACATTGAATTTCTTTTCAAATTTTCTAGTTGAATTGTTCATTTTTATTGCATATGATTCATTATTGAACATAATTAGGTTACAATAAAATTTGTATTTCATATGACTAGTACCTTATGAAAAGTGAGATGTACTAGAGTGGATAGTCCTATAGCAAGGATTCAGGAGTAGGTACGAGACCCTTGTACTGACCCTGATATATGAGGGACAACCAGAATAAGCATAATTATGTATGAATTTTATATGGGTATACTCTATTATAAATTAGGGAGTAAATACAAGACCCTTGTGCTGACCCTGATATATGAGGGACAACTGGAATAAGCATAATTATGTATGAATTTTATATGGGTATACTCTATTATAAATTAGGGGTTAAATACAATACCCTTGTGCTGACCTGATATATGAGGGACCACTGCAATAAGCATAATTATGTATGAATTTTATATGGGTATACTCTATTATAAATTAGGGGGTAAATACAAGACCCTTGTGCTGACCCTGATATATGAGGGACAACTGGAATAAGCATAATTATGTATGAATTTTATATGGGTATACTCTATTATAAATTAGGGGGTAAATACAAGACCCTTGTACTGACCCTGATATATGAGGGACAACTGGAATAAGCATAATTATGTATGAATTTTATATGGGTATACTCTATTATGAATTAGTGGGTAAATACGAGACCCTTGTACTGACCCTGATATATGAGGGACAACTGGAATAAGCATAATTATGTATGAATTTTATATGGGTATACTCTATTATGAATTAGTGGGTAAATACAAGACCCTTGTGCTGACCCTGATATATGAGGGACAACTGGAATAAGCATAATTATGTATGAATTTTATATGGGTATACTCTATTATGAATTAGTGGGTATATACGAGACCCTTGTACTGACCCTGATATATGAGGGACAACTGGAATAAGCATAATTATGTATGAATTTTATATGGGTATACTCTATTATGAATTAGTGGGTAAATACAAGACCCTTGTACTGACCCTGATATATGAGGGACAACTGGAATAAGCATAATTATGTATGAATTTTATATGGGTATACTCTATTATGAATTAGTGGGTAAATACGAGACCCTTGTGCTGACCCTGATATATGAGGGACAACTGGAATAAGCATAATTATGTATGAATTTTATATAGGTATACTCTATTATGAATTAGGGGGTAAATACAAGACCCTTGTACTGACCCTGATATATGAGGGACAACTGGAATAAGCATAATTATGTATGAATTTTATATGGGTATACTCTATTATGAATTAGTGGGTAAATACGAGACCCTTGTACTGACCCTGATATATGAGGGACAACTGGAATAAGCATAATTATGTATGAATTTTATATAGGTATACTCTATTATAAATTAGGGGGTAAATACAAGACCCTTGTGCTGACCCTGATATATGAGGGACAACTGGAATAAGCATAATTATGTATGAATTTTATATAGGTATACTCTATTATAATTTAGGGGGTAAATACAAGACCCTTGTGCTGACCCTGATATGTGAGGGACAAATGGAATAAGCATAATTATGTATGAATTTTATATAGGTATACTCTATTATAAATTAGGGCGTAAATACAAGACCCTTGTGCTGACCCTGATATATGAGAGACAACTGGAATAAGCATAATTATCTATGAATTTTATATAGGTATACTCTATTATAAATTAGGGGGTAAATACAAGACCCTTGTGCTGACCCTGATATATGAGGGACAACTGGAATAAGCATAATTATGTATGAATTTTATATAGGTATACTCTATTATAAATTAGGGGGTAAATACAAGACCCTTGTACTGACCCTGCTATATGAGGGACAACTGGAATAAGCATAATTATGTATGAATTTTATATGGGTATACTCTATTATGAATTAGTGGGTAAATACAAGACCCTTGTGCTGACCCTGATATATGAGGGACAACTGGAATAAGCATAATTATGTATGAATTTTATATGGGTATACTCTATTATGAATTAGTGGGTAAATACGAGACCCTTGTACTGACCCTGATATATGAGGGAGAACTGGAATAAGCATAATTATGTATGAATTTTATATAGGTATATTCTATTATAAATTAGGGGGAAAATACAAGACCCTTGTGCTGACCCTGATATATGAGGGAGAACTGGAATAAGCATAATTATGTATGAATTTTATATAGGTATACTCTATTATAATTGAGGGAGTAAATACAAGACCCTTGTGCTGACCCTGATATATGAGGGACCACTGGAATAAGCATAATTATGTATGAATTTTATATGGGTATACTCTATTATGAATTAGTGGGTAAATACGAGACCCTTGTACTGACCCTGATATATTAGGGAGAACTGGAATAAGCATAATTATGTATGAATTTTATATAGGTATACTCTATTATAATTTAGGGGGTAAATACAAGACCCTTGTGCTGACCCTGATATATGAGGGACCACTGGAATAAGCATAATTATGTATGAATTTTATATGGGTATACTATATTATGAATTAGTGGGTAAATACGAGACCCTTGTACTGACCCTGATATATGAGGGACAACTGGAATAAGCATAATTATGTATGAATTTTATATGGGTATACTCTATTATGAATTAGTGGGTAAATACAAGACCCTTGTGCTGACCCTGATATATGAGGGACAACTGGAATAAGCATAATTATGTATGAATTTTATATGGGTATAATCTATTATAAATTAAGGGGTAAATACAAGACCCTTGTGCTGACCCTGATATATGAGGGACAACTGGAACAAGCATAATTATGTATGAATTTTATATGGATATACTCTATTATAAATAAGGGGGTAAATAGGAGACACTTGTACTGACCCTGATATATGAGGGACAACTGGAATAAGCATAATTATGTATGAATTTTATATGGGTATACTCTATTATGAATTAGTGGGTAAATACGAGACCCTTGTACTGACCCTGATATATGAGGGACAACTGGAATAAGCATAATTATGTATGAATTTTATATGGGTATACGCTATTATGAATTAGTGGGTAAATACAAGACCCTTGTGCTGACCCTGATATATGAGGGACAACTGGAATAAGCATAATTATGTATGAATTTTATATGGGTATACTCTATTATGAATTAGTGGGTAAATACGAGACCCTTGTACTGACCCTGATATATGAGGGACAACTGGAATAAGCATAATTATGTATGAATTTTATATGGGTATACTCTATTATGAATTAGTGGGTAAATACGAGACACTTGTACTGACCCTGATATATGAGGGACAACTGGAATAAGCATAATTATGTATGAATTTTATATGGGTATACTCTATTATGAATTAGTGGGTAAATACAAGACCCTTGTGCTGACCCTGATATATGAGGGACAACTGGAATAAGCATAATTATGTATGAATTTTATATGGGTATACTCTATTATGAATTAGTGGGTAAATACGAGACCCTTGTACTGACCCTGATATATGAGGGACAACTGGAATAAGCATAATTATGTATGAATTTTATATGGGTATACTCTATTATGAATTAGTGGGTAAATACAAGACCCTTGTACTGACCCTGATATATGAGGGACAACTGGAATAAGCATAATTATGTATGAATTTTATATGGGTATACTCTATTATGAATTAGTGGGTAAATACGAGACCCTTGTACTGACCCGGATATATGAGGGACAACTAGAATAAGCATAATTATGTATGAATTTTATATAGGTATATTCTATTATAAATTAGGGGGTAAATACAAGACCCTTGTGCTGACCCTGATATATGAGGGACAACTGGAATAAGCATAATTATGTATGAATTTTATATAGGTATACTCTATTATAAATTAGGGGGTAAATACAAGACCCTTGTACTGACCCTGATATATGAGGGACAACTGGAATAAGCATAATTATGTATGAATTTTATATGGGTATACTCTATTATGAATTAGTGGGTAAATACAAGACCCTTGTGCTGACCCTGATATATGAGGGACAACTGGAATAAGCATAATTATGTATGAATTTTATATGGGTATACTCTATTATGAATTAGTGGGTAAATACGAGACCCTTGTACTGACCCTGATATATGAGGGAGAACTGGAATAAGCATAATTATGTATGAATTTTATATAGGTATATTCTATTATAAATTAGGGGGTAAATACAAGACCCTTGTGCTGACCCTGATATATGAGGGACAACTGGAATAAGCATAATTATGTATGAATTTTATATAGGTATACTCTATTATAATTTAGGGGGTAAATACAAGACCCTTGTGCTGACCCTGATATATGAGGGACAACTGGAATAAGCATAATTATGTATGAATTTTATATAGGTATACTCTATTATAAATTAGGGCATAAATACAAGACCCTTGTGCTGACCCTGATATATGAGAGACAACTGGAATATGCATAATTATGTATGAATTTTATATAGGTATACTCTATTATGAATTAGTGGGTAAATACGAGACCCTTGTACTGACCCTGATATATGAGGGACAACTGGAATAAGCATAATTATGTATGAATTTTATATGGGTATACTCTATTATAAATTAGGGAGTAAATACAAGACCCTTGTGCTGACCCTGATATATGAGGGACCACTGGAATAAGCATAATTATGTATGAATTTTATATGGGTATACTCTATTATGAATTAGTGGGTAAATACGAGACCCTTGTACTGACCCTGATATATTAGGGAGAACTGGAATAAGCATAATTATGTATGAATTTTATATAGGTATACTCTATTATAATTTAGGGGGTAAATACAAGACCCTTGTGCTGACCCTGATATATGAGGGACCACTGGAATAAGCATAATTATGTATGAATTTTATATGGGTATACTCTATTATGAATTAGTGGGTAAATACGAGACCCTTGTACTGACCCTGATATATGAGGGACAACTGGAATAAGCATAATTATGTATGAATTTTATATGGGTATACTCTATTATGAATTAGTGGGTAAATACAAGACCCTTGTGCTGACCCTGATATATGAGGGACAACTGGAATAAGCATAATTATGTATGAATTTTATATGGGTATAATCTATTATAAATTAAGGGGTAAATACAAGACCCTTGTGCTGACCCTGATATATGAGGGACAACTGGAACAAGCATAATTATGTATGAATTTTATATGGATATACTCTATTATAAATAAGGGGGTAAATAGGAGACACTTGTACTGACCCTGATATATGAGGGACAACTGGAATAAGCATAATTATGTATGAATTTTATATGGGTATACTCTATTATGAATTAGTGGGTAAATACGAGACCCTTGTACTGACCCTGATATATGAGGGACAACTGGAATAAGCATAATTATGTATGAATTTTATATGGGTATACGCTATTATGAATTAGTGGGTAAATACAAGACCCTTGTGCTGACCCTGATATATGAGGGACAACTGGAATAAGCATAATTATGTATGAATTTTATATGGGTATACTCTATTATGAATTAGTGGGTAAATACGAGACCCTTGTACTGACCCTGATATATGAGGGACAACTGGAATAAGCATAATTATGTATGAATTTTATATGGGTATACTCTATTATGAATTAGTGGGTAAATACGAGACACTTGTACTGACCCTGATATATGAGGGACAACTGGAATAAGCATAATTATGTATGAATTTTATATGGGTATACTCTATTATGAATTAGTGGGTAAATACAAGACCCTTGTGCTGACAGTGATATATGAGGGACAACTGGAATAAGCATAATTATGTATGAATTTTATATGGGTATACTCTATTATGAATTAGTGGGTAAATACGAGACCCTTGTACTGACCCTGATATATGAGGGACAACTGGAATAAGCATAATTATGTATGAATTTTATATGGGTATACTCTATTATGAATTAGTGGGTAAATACAAGACCCTTGTACTGACCCTGATATATGAGGGACAACTGGAATAAGCATAATTATGTATGAATTTTATATGGGTATACTCTATTATGAATTAGTGGGTAAATACGAGACCCTTGTACTGACCCGGATATATGAGGGACAACTGGAATAAGCATAATTATGTATGAATTTTATATAGGTATACTCTATTATAAATTAGGGGGTAAATACAAGACCCTTGTGCTGACCCTGATATATGAGGGACAACTGGAATAAGCATAATTATGTATGAATTTTATATAGGTATACTCTATTATGAATTAGGGGGTAAATACAAGACCCTTGTACTGACTCTGATATATGAGGGACAACTGGAATAAGCATAATTATGTATGAATTTTATATGGGTATACTCTATTATGAATTAGTGGGTAAATACAAGACCCTTGTGCTGACCCTGATATATGAGGGACAACTGGAATAAGCATAATTATGTATGAATTTTAAATGGGTATACTCTATTATGAATTAGTGGGTAAATACGAGACCCTTGTACTGACCCTGATATATGAGGGACAACTAGAATAAGCATAATTATGTATGAATTTTATATAGGTATATTCTATTATAAATTAGGGGGTAAATACAAGACCCTTGTGCTGACCCTGATATATGAGGGACAACTGGAATAAGCATAATTATGTATGAATTTTATATAGGTATACTCTATTATAAGTTAGGGGGTGAATACAAGACCCTTGTACTGACCCTGATATATGAGGGACAACTGGAATAAGCATAATTATGTATGAATTTTATATGGGTATACTCTATTATGAATTAGTGGGTAAATACAAGACCCTTGTGCTGACCCTGATATATGAGGGACAACTGGAATAAGCATAATTATGTATGAATTTTATATGGGTATACTCTATTATGAATTAGTGGGTAAATACGAGACCCTTGTACTGACCCTGATATATGAGGGAGAACTGGAATAAGCATAATTATGTATGAATTTTATATAGGTATATTCTATTATAAATTAGGGGGTAAATACAAGACCCTTGTGCTGACCCTGATATATGAGGGACAACTGGAATAAGCATAATTATGTATGAATTTTATATAGGTATACTCTATTATAATTTAGGGGGTAAATACAAGACCCTTGTGCTGACCCTGATATATGAGGGACAACTGGAATAAGCATAATTATGTATGAATTTTATATAGGTATACTCTATTATAAATTAGGGCATAAATACAAGACCCTTGTGCTGACCCTGATATATGAGAGACAACTGGAATATGCATAATTATGTATGAATTTTATATAGGTATACTCTATTATGAATTAGTGGGTAAATACAAGACCCTTGTGCTGACCCTGATATATGAGGGACAACTGGAATAAGCATAATTATGTATGAATTTTATATGGGTATACTCTATTATGAATTAGTGGGTAAATACGAGACACTTGTACTGACACTGATATATGAGGGACAACTGGAATAAGCATAATTATGTATGAATTTTATATGGGTATACTCTATTATAAATTATGGAGTAGGTACAAGACTCTTGTACTGACCCTGATATATGAGGGACAACTGGAATAAGCATAATTATGTATGAATTTTATATGAACATACTGTAAAAATATTCATTAGGTATTCGCAAGCATTTACCGTGTTTTTTTTTTAAAATTAATTAAGAGTAACTAATACATTTATTCATTAATTATCAAAACATTTTCCTTGACACTCTGTGACTTTAGATAAAACTTCTGCAAATGCAATAAAACATTTTATACTTCATTGCATTTTGTTATATTTTAATGAGAATAATAGACTTTTAGTAGTAATATGTGTTGTGATGAAAGAAATGACTCACCCTGGTGATCAAAATTAACATGAAAATATTGCTGCTCTTGTGGGTTCAATTTATGAGTGCTTGTCTCATCTCTAGAAGACGAGATTTTCACATATGCAAATTCTGGCCTGCTTAAGGTGACATAAAAAGCAAGGGTTTTTCTTTCCTGGGCGAATGACATTTGCTAATTTGATGAATGCATTGACAGGAGAAAAGAAGGTGAAAGAGACGCGACTGACTTTGTCAACTGAAAAGTAGCCAGTGTGGGGTGGCGAAGAATCAGAACCCCAGAATCTATTTCCTTTAGGCGAGTGAAGAAAAAGTAGATTCAGTATATTGGTGAACGCCAGAATTGATTTATTTTTTTTACCCCCCTCATTTATTCTTTTCCTACAAGTCTGAATCTCTCAGATGTTAAGATTACATTTTATTGAAATCCAAACTTTCTCAATAACTCAGCCAATTGGTGTGTGTCTGCATGGCCCTGGGCTCTCATCTATCACTGGGGTGGGATTTTATGAATCTATATCTATAATATGTTTCTTTGCCATGTGTGCATACCAGGTACAGTTGGGACAATTGGCAGTCAGGATGCTACCTCTGCTCGTGCCTTCTCTGAAGGAAAACACTTAATGCAAAGTTTATTCTGGTATGATCTGGGGTGAGAGCCATATTACTAATTTTTAAATTCCATCTTCATAAAACAAATCTGGTTCTCAATGCAGTAAAGTTGTCAATGAAATTTTAAACATCGAAAACATTTTTAAATGTTTAACAAGATCAGGAAAGTTGCATTGATTGAAAGACATGATAATCAGATGATGCCAAGTCTGGTAAATATCCCACCAAATACGAACTAATAACATTTTTTTAAAACAGGCTAGGTTTTTGTTTCTGATGCTGTAAAATATCTTGGTTCCATCTACTATTTTTTTAACATTAAATTTTACCCAGTAAAAGTCTCGAGAGACACTCCAATTAGATGGTTACACTCAAAATAGTAATGCTGAACAAGGTTTGTGATATGAATGGAAGAGAAATTGATAGGAAATGAAGATTATGAAAAGGAGGAGAGATAATGATTGACAGAAAGTTAGTTCCACAAAGGAAAAAGCTGTTTGAGTGGAAATTTATTTCCACATTTGAGAGAAAGATAAAATCAGGGTTATTTGAAGTAGCATGGTCTGAATTCTGCCTGCCATCAGCATGGTTGATGCTAGACTCCTAAAGAGCAACACACTATGCTTCAAGTTTTCAAATTACTTGAAGTAGAGTGACAATATCAAACCAATTGTTTTGTCTACTGCAAAGAAATTTAGGACACTGTGCCAAGCCAGAAAATTATTCTCACCAGAGTCCATCTTGCACATTTACAAATCTACCATTCGTCTGTGTGTTGAATACTGTTGCCATATCTGGTTTGGTGCTCCTGCTATTCATCTTGAGATTCTTGATAAAATCCAAAAAAGGATCTGCAATGTAATAGATCTTGACTTGGCATCTCGACTTCAGTTACTTTCTCACAGATATGACGTGGTTTCCCTCTGTCTTTTCTACAAATATTTTTATGGTAACTATTCTGATGAGTTTTTTCCCTGTTGTCTCTACTACATAAATTTAAGGGTGCTACTAGATTGGCATTTAGGTCCCACTCTTTTACTGTTGAAATAACTAAATGCGACTGCCGCTTCTACTCCAACAGTTTCTTTTCTTGCACTTCTTTTAATTTGCTTCCCTGATAAATACAATCTTCATAAATTTAAATGCAACACAAATCGCTATCTTCTAGAATCTTGTTCATGTTTTGACCTTTCCTTAATCCTCCCTATATTCAGTTTTCTCTTTTACTTTCTGTTGTAGAGTTAGTTCCTCAGTGGAAACTGTATTTGGACTAAATTTGTCCTAAATAGGTTCAACGTACAAAAACGTTAGGAACTTGTTATAATAAGTATTACACAGAGTAATCGAGTTGTGGTCACTCACTACTTTCGTATTCGACTCCTACTTATATTAGATGGGAGAGTCTATTATCTATAAACTAGGTGTGTTTCACCATAAAACTTTCATTCCCTGTAACTCCCTGTGTACTTGTGGCATTTCCATTCATCTTTTGCCCTTTCTTCAATCCCCCATAAACTCAGTCTTTCCTCTCACTTTCATTCCCTGTAAACCCCCCTGCGTACAAGTGGCATTTTCATCTTTCATGGGATGAAATGATTAAAAGAAATCACTAAGAACCCATTTTTCCATCTCTGGTGACAATCTTCCAGAAGAAAAGAGTTTTTTTTTATGTCTGGCAAAAAGGGAAATGCAGATGATGAGATTCTGTCCACTGATTCAGTTCTGACAATTCATGTGGGATACATTTTCCCAATGTGTTTTTATTTTTGAAAATATCTTACAACTTTTGAGGAATCAACACCAAATTATTCAGCTAATTCTAACACTGACTGCATGGAAGACATTCTCCAGGAGAGTTTCTATCACTTCCAAATTTGACCAGTTAGTTACTGAGTGTCTTGTCCTCCAAATCAAATCCACCTTAATTTTTGAAAACTATTTCTAATTGATGCAGCTTCAAACTGAACCATTTCGTTATCAAGTCTCTTTTTCACTTTGGCTGATGCCTTGCCGAACTTGAAAACAATCTCTCCTAGTTAATCAGGTCTATAGAGTGGTAGTGCTGGAAGACCCTGTGTCTGGCAACAGAACTCTATACCATACCACACAAGCAGGAGAACCCAGTCATGGCTGTCAGGCGATTTCTGACATCTGACCCCCTAACACCTCAGACTTCAACCCCCTTGATTATTAAGTGTGGGGCACAGTTGAGTATATATGTATGTATATGTTTGTTGTGGCATTCACCCTGGATCGGTTAAGCCGGCTCCTTCCAAGGAATTCACAGCGTCCGGATCGAAGGCCGACCAAGCACGGCAATCCGTCGCCAATACTGAAACGAGCGACAGCCATTCCCGATTCCAACGGCGGCGAATTCTTGAAATGGAGTAACAAGGGAGTTTGAACTTCACACTCGGTCCCCACACCTCGCGTGCTATCTCAGTGGAGGGAGGAATATGCTCTTACTTGCCGCAGAATTTCCACAGACACAGAGGCAGGAGTAACCAAGAGGCCGCCGGATGCCGGTGCAGACGCCGAATGGTTTTTGAATTCAGAGTTGACCTTCTCATAGACCAGTTGCCATCCAAGGCTATAGAACCCAGTCTGTCCTGCTATTTACCCATAGTTGGAGGGAGAAGAAGAGGATTCACACCTTTCCCAAGGGTGTTAGCATGTAAGTGAATGTAACGGATTCGACTGGAATTTGAACTCGGCTCTACGATTCCTCAGTCTGAGCCGTTATCCATTACTCCACCGTGCCTCCTACAGTTGAGTGAGAGACCAACAAAACTCCTTGTAACACCAAAGATAAACTGAAGGCAATAATTATGGCAGCATTCATCATCTTAAACAAGAAGACCATCCAGAATAGATGCAGGTGATTCTGAAGTTGTCTGGAGTCCGTGGTTTAAGCCAGTTGGTGATTTTATTAAATTTACTCTTTAGAATATTTCAAGATATTTTTGTGTCATTTTGGTAAATATATCTGTTAAAATGAGATGTCAGTGTTATTTTCATTTTTGTGTAATTTAGATGAGAATTTATCCATTAAATCGTGTATTTGTTTGTGAAAATTGCTACTTTTAGAATTAGCAGTTAAAGAACCTCTTAGAATATTTCTGTCTAGGTGACTTGTTGCAGATTCATTTTTTGAATTAAAAATAAATATGTATTATTTTATTTACTGTCCAATCAGAGGTATGGGCTCATTCCTTCATAAATTTTGAAGTTAAGAATATATCTGGAGCCTCTCCATTTTCTCTATAAAGAGGCTGGTCAGCAGAAAAGGGCAGAATGTAATTAGATTTTAAGGCAGAGTGCAGTTTCAAAGCAGAAGAGAGTGATAAGAAACACAGAGGGAATGGAACCGGCTAGCTGTGAAAGAAGCTTTCAAATCTAACAAGAACCAAATATTTTAACCAAGACAAACTGATGCAAAAATTTCATCCAGAAGGCAGAAAAAGGACGCTGAAGAGAAATCAATTTTTGGTTGCTTCCTGAGAAGAATTTGCAAAGGGACTGAAACCTATTAACAGAACTTTTCTATAAAAGAAAAACTATAAAAAGTCCCCATAACATTGGTATTTCCAAATTATCTCCCTTTGTGATTTGTAAATTTTTTTTCATCTAAGATGGATACACCTTTTGTATTTTCTGCTTTATCATAAATTTGCATCACCTTTTCAAAGTTTTTTTCCTTTTTTGAAGATTTTTTTTTTTTATGCCTCTTGATTCCTTGTGGAACATAGAGCCTAAACAACACCTCTCCAACAGATGTGGTTCCGGGTGATCCTCTTCAGCTCAGCCTATGTCATGCCAGCTGCCTTCACCTCTGCATCAACACTTCTGTGCCAAGTCTGTTTTGGTCAAGCCATTTTTCACTTCCCTTATGGATTCCAGTCAATGTCCTGACTCTGGTGACACTAGAAGCAGACTTGCAGTGTATGTGGCTCATCCATCCCCATTTCATTTTCTTGATGTCAGTCTTGATTGGGGTTTGTCTGGTCCTGCCCCACAGTTGGCTGTTGGAGATGACTTCAGGCCACCTGATATCAAGGATCTTCCTGAGACATCGGTTGGTAAATGTCTGACGTTTGTGGGTGTTGGCCAGGTTTCTGAGCTGTAAAGTAGTACTAACTTGACATTAGTGTTGAAGATCTGGATCTTGTTGTAAAGTGAGAGGACTGTTGATCTCCAGATTAGCCACAAAGTGTTGAATTTGACACTAGATGTTTTCATCTGTCTCCCCATCATTACTGACAATGCTTCCCAGTTAGACAAACTTATTGACTTCCTTGATGTTTTCTTGGTGTAGTCAAACAGGGTCTTGTTGTCTGTTGCTTACCCTCATGACCATCTTTCCAATGTTGATTTGGTGGCCAGACTTCTCCTGCTCATCTTGGTGTTTGTTGGAGAGAAGGCCAATATCGTCCGCAAAGTCCAGATCTTCCAGCTGCTTCATGCAGGTCCACTGTAAACCAGTTTTCCAATCTGCCATGGCCTATCACATAATCCAGTCGACCACCAGCAAGAAGATTGTCAGAAACAGCAGGCATCCTTGATGAATGCCAGTTTGCATGGAGAATGGTTTCCTGTCGTGGATGACTTGACAGGTGGCATCTTCATACAGTTGTTGGACGATGGTGACAAACTTTGGTGGAAAGCTGTAGTGCTGCATTAGTCTCCAGATGATGTTTCTGTCAACACTATCAAAAGCATTCAGAAAGTTGTTGTAGATTGTTTGAAATCTTTTTCTTTAAATCCCATGTGTATTGTTTGATATGTTATCCTGCTTTCATTTTTAAATAAAGTTATCCTGCTTTCATTTTTAAATAATGTTATCCTGCTTTCATTTTTAAATAATGTTATCCTGCTTTCATTTTTAAATAATGTTATCCTGCTTTCATTTTTAAATAATGTTATCCTGCTTTCATTTTTAAATAATGTTATCCTGCTTTCATTTTTAAATAAAGTTATCCTGCTTTCATTTTTAAATAATGTTATCCTGCTTTCATTTTTAAATAATGTTATCCTGCTTTCATTTTTAAATAAAGTTATCCTGCATTTATTTTTAAATAATGTTATCCTGCTTTTATTTTTAAATAATGTTATCCTGCTTTCATTTTTAAATAATGTTATCCTGCTTTCATTTTTAAATAATGTTATCCTGCTTTCATTTTTAAATAATGTTATCCTGCTTTCATTTTTAAATAAAGTTATCCTGCTTTCATTTTTAAATAATGTTATCCTGCTTTCATTTTTAAATAATGTTATCCTGCTTTCATTTTTAAATAAAGTTATCCTGCTTTTATTTTTAAATAAAGTTATCCTGCTTTCATTTTTAAATAATGTTATCCTGCTTTCATTTTTAAATAATGTTATCCTGCTTTCATTTTTAAATAATGTTATCCTGCTTTCATTTTTAAATAAAGTTATCCTGCTTTCATTTTTAAATAATGTTATCCTGCTTTCATTTTTAAATAAAGTTATCCTGCTTTCATTTTTAAATAAAGTTATCCTGCTTTCATTTTTAAATAATGTTATCCTGCTTTTATTTTTAAATAATGTTATCCTGCTTTTATTTTTAAATAAAGTTATCCTGCTTTCATTTTTAAATAAAGTTATCCTGCTTTTATTTTTAAATAATGTTATCCTGCTTTCATTTTTAAATAAAGTTATCCTGCTTTCATTTTTAAATAAAGTTATCCTGCTTTCATTTTTAAATAAAGTTATCCTGCTTTCATTTTTAAATAAAGTTATCCTGCTTTCATTTTTAAATAATGTTATCCTGCTTTCATTTTTAAATAAAGTTATCCTGCTTTTATTTTTAAATAATGTTATCCTGCTTTCATTTTTAAATAAAGTTATCCTGCTTTTATTTTTAAATAATGTTATCCTGCTTTCATTTTTAAATAAAGTTATCCTGCTTTTATTTTTAAATAATGTTATCCTGCTTTCATTTTTAAATAAAGTTATCCTGCTTTCATTTTTAAATAATGTTATCCTGCTTTCATTTTTAAATAAAGTTATCCTGCTTTCATTTTTAAATAATGTTATCCTGCTTTCATTTTTAAATAATGTTATCCTGCTTTCATTTTTAAATAAAGTTATCCTGCTTTCATTTTTAAATAAAGTTATCCTGCTTTTATTTTTAAATAATGTTATCCTGCTTTCATTTTTAAATAAAGTTATCCTGCTTTCATTTTTAAATAATGTTATCCTGCTTTCATTTTTAAATAAAGTTATCCTGCTTTCATTTTTAAATAATGTTATCCTGCTTTCATTTTTAAATAATGTTATCCTGCTTTCATTTTTAAATAATGTTATCCTGCTTTCATTTTTAAATAATGTTATCCTGCTTTCATTTTTAAATAAAGTTATCCTGCTTTCATTTTTAAATAATGTTATCCTGCTTTCATTTTTAAATAAAGTTATCCTGCTTTCATTTTTAAATAAAGTTATCCTGCTTTTATTTTTAAATAATGTTATCCTGCTTTCATTTTTAAATAAAGTTATCCTGCTTTCATTTTTAAATAATGTTATCCTGCTTTCATTTTTAAATAATGTTATCCTGCTTTCATTTTTAAATAATGTTATCCTGCTTTCATTTTTAAATAAAGTTATCCTGCTTTCATTTTTAAATAATGTTATCCTGCTTTCATTTTTAAATAAAGTTATCCTGCTTTCATTTTTAAATAAAGTTATCCTGCTTTTATTTTTAAATAATGTTATCCTGCTTTCATTTTTAAATAAAGTTATCCTGCTTTCATTTTTAAATAATGTTATCCTGCTTTCATTTTTAAATAATGTTATCCTGCTTTCATTTTTAAATAATGTTATCCTGCTTTCATTTTTAAATAAAGTTATCCTGCTTTCATTTTTAAATAATGTTATCCTGCTTTCATTTTTAAATAAAGTTATCCTGCTTTCATTTTTAAATAAAGTTATCCTGCTTTTATTTTTAAATAATGTTATCCTGCTTTCATTTTTAAATAAAGTTATCCTGCTTTCATTTTTAAATAATGTTATCCTGCTTTCATTTTTAAATAATGTTATCCTGCTTTCATTTTTAAATAATGTTATCCTGCTTTCATTTTTAAATAAAGTTATCCTGCTTTCATTTTTAAATAATGTTATCCTGCTTTCATTTTTAAATAATGTTATCCTGCTTTCATTTTTAAATAATGTTATCCTGCTTTCATTTTTAAATAAAGTTATCCTGCTTTTATTTTTAAATAATGTTATCCTGCTTTCATTTTTAAATAATGTTATCCTGCTTTCATTTTTAAATAAAGTTATCCTGCTTTCATTTTTAAATAATGTTATCCTGCTTTCATTTTTAAATAATGTTATCCTGCTTTCATTTTTAAATAATGTTATCCTGCTTTCATTTTTAAATAAAGTTATCCTGCTTTCATTTTTAAATAATGTTATCCTGCTTTCATTTTTAAATAATGTTATCCTGCTTTCATTTTTAAATAATGTTATCCTGCTTTCATTTTTAAATAAAGTTATCCTGCTTTCATTTTTAAATAATGTTATCCTGCTTTCATTTTTAAATAAAGTTATCCTGCTTTTATTTTTAAATAATGTTATCCTGCTTTTATTTTTAAATAATGTTATCCTGCTTTCATTTTTAAATAAAGTTATCCTGCTTTCATTTTTAAATAATGTTATCCTGCTTTCATTTTTAAATAAAGTTATCCTGCTTTCATTTTTAAATAATGTTATCCTGCTTTCATTTTTAAATAATGTTATCCTGCTTTCATTTTTAAATAATGTTATCCTGCTTTCATTTTTAAATAAAGTTATCCTGCTTTTATTTTTAAATAATGTTATCCTGCTTTCATTTTTAAATAAAGTTATCCTGCTTTCATTTTTAAATAATGTTATCCTGCTTTCATTTTTAAATAATGTTATCCTGCTTTCATTTTTAAATAAAGTTATCCTGCTTTTATTTTTAAATAAAGTTATCCTGCTTTCATTTTTAAATAATGTTATCCTGCTTTCATTTTTAAATAAAGTTATCCTGCTTTTATTTTTAAATAATGTTATCCTGCTTTCATTTTTAAATAATGTTATCCTGCTTTCATTTTTAAATAAAGTTATCCTGCTTTCATTTTTAAATAATGTTATCCTGCTTTCATTTTTAAATAATGTTATCCTGCTTTCATTTTTAAATAATGTTATCCTGCTTTCATTTTTAAATAAAGTTATCCTGCTTTCATTTTTAAATAATGTTATCCTGCTTTCATTTTTAAATAATGTTATCCTGCTTTCATTTTTAAATAATGTTATCCTGCTTTCATTTTTAAATAAAGTTATCCTGCTTTCATTTTTAAATAATGTTATCCTGCTTTCATTTTTAAATAAAGTTATCCTGCTTTTATTTTTAAATAATGTTATCCTGCTTTTATTTTTAAATAATGTTATCCTGCTTTCATTTTTAAATAAAGTTATCCTGCTTTTATTTTTAAATAATGTTATCCTGCTTTCATTTTTAAATAAAGTTATCCTGCTTTTATTTTTAAATAATGTTATCCTGCTTTCATTTTTAAATAATGTTATCCTGCTTTCATTTTTAAATAATATAAAAGGAAGTTTTTGTGCATGCCCATCTAGTAAGAAATTTCATTTGTTTTATTATTTTAATATGTTTTGTAATAAATGTTTTTTCTTTTAAATTTCATGCAGTAGTTGACTCTTGTTTGTTTGTGTCTTTTTAACATTCAGAATAAAAATGGTGACGTTCTCTCTTCCCATTCCATTCCAATAAAAACAAATTCTTATATTTTGCGCAAAAATAAGTTTTTTAAAAGAATTTTTTTCTCATAACTTTTTTACTGTTTATGTAAGAAAACAAAAATGAATGCTGAACACAGAAAACAAAAAGAAAAAAATTTTTATACAGTCTCAAGTTTTCTACCGACTTAAGTTTTCAAAAAAGTGAAGTTTTTGTACCCACCTCATATAAACATTTACCAGAATGAGTAGAGGTTGGTTTTCATTTCATACCAAATCGAAGGATATATATACATATATATAAATATTTATATATATATATATATATATATATATATATATATATATATATATATATATATATATATATATATATATATATATATTTATATATATGTATATATATATTTACATATATATGTATACATATATGTATATATATTTATACATATATATGTATATATATATGTATATATATATTTATATATATATATATATATATATATATATATATATATATATATATATATATATATATATATATATATATATTTACATATATATGTATAATGAGAGGCCACGTATACTTTCTTGATATGTATATAATATCTGGATAAAATAAATGAAAAAAAATTGGGTGTTTTTTTTATGAAAGTATTTATTTCTGTGTTTTTGTATATATTTATATATATATATACAAAAACACAGAAATAAATATTTATAAGTATTTATTTCTGTGTTTTTGTATATATTTATATATATATATATACAAAAACAGAGAAATGAATACTTTCATAAAAAAGCACCCAATTTTGTTTCATTTATTTTATCCAGATATTATATATATATAAATGTATATATATATTTACATATATATGTATATATATATATGTATATATATATTTATATATATATATATATATATATATATATATATATATATATATATATATATATATATATATATATATATGTATATATTTATATATATCTATATATATATACATATACATATATATATATATATATATATATTTTTGAATTGTCCAAATCAAAAATATATGATGTCATTTGTTTACATTTGATACGCTAGAGCAGGTATGAATAGAAGAGATTCATGGAAGATTTAAGTTTAAAGATAGTAAAATCGACCTTGCTAACCAGATGCTTCTCTGTGGCTGAACGGTTAAGGCACGTCACGCGAAATGACGGTTCTGTATAGGATACAGGTTCGATTCCTGTCGGAGAACGAAAATTTTCTATAAAATTTTCTCGGACATTCAGGCCGGTAAATGCTATTTAATACTGTTTATTATAAAACAGAGCATTTGCTTAAATACTTGTATCCATAAAAAGAACGTTAAACATATCATAAATGTCTTTAAATATATATATATATATATATATATATATATATACACAGGGTGTTCATAAAGTTTGTGTGTACTTTAAAAACTTTATAACTTTATTTGTATTTGTGATAGAAATAATCTGTAAAAATATTATAAAGTTTAAGGTACCTACTTTTAAGTATAGCTAAAATAACTAATGTGATTTCAGGCATTACTGTAAATCAGTTGGCAAATGTTTTCCGTGAACTGCAAAATCGTATTACCCTTTGTATTGCTAATGATGGAGGACATGTGGAAACTTAAATAAAATTCCAATAAAACCTTAAAAAATATAGATTTACTTCTTTCTAATCTTTTTTACAAATTATTTCTATTGCAAATACAAATAAAGTTATAAATTTTTTAAAGTGCATATGAACTTTATGGACACCCTGTATATATATATATATATATATATATATATATATATATATATATAAATATATATATATCATTGATTTATATCTAGATTTTCTTTCACATCATCAAAGGATTTCTTATTGCTTACTCATGTTGTCCTTATCATCAGATAACAAATAAACTGTTTCATCATTAATACAGTTTTTAGTCTACTTAAGAATTGAAGCATGATTTATGGTTTTTTCAGATAGTCTATAATTTTGCTTTTTAAATTATCCTAGAAATGCACTTTCATAATAGCATTTGTATATTATGTTTGTAAAATTCTTATTAGTATCTGATTTGTTCAGACAGTGATCTGATTGTGTCGTTGGAGAAATAATTCTTTGGCATGAATAAAATATTGGATAAGCTCAAGTGAGAAGAGGATAGGAGCAAATAAATCTCGTATTTTTTCATCTCTCAATTTGATAGTTGACTCCTAGTTTCAAATAGTCTTCTGAGATTGCTGAGTGAACAAATAAGTGATTCTGATTTACTTTATCGTTAGTGTGTGGATAGGAAGAGCACGAAAAATAGCAATGTTTTTATTTACTTCCGAAAATAATAACAGCAAAATTGACCACCAAATTCACAGAAATTTTCTTTGCCCAACAATGGTGGCCATAAAGGAAATGCTTCTTTTTTTTTTTTTTTTTTTAGTAATGTTCAACCTATATAAGGCCCATGAGCCACTCGATGTAGAGGGTTACTGAAGGAGTTTGTTGCATGATGAGAGTAAGAGTTAAGAGAGGCAGTTTATGAGGATATGTGGAAAAAGAGAACAGTTAACCATAGACATGAACAGGTTAAGATTGTAGTCGTTGTGAAAACATCCTCTTGTGAATCAATTCCATAAAGCAGCAGCTTGTGAGGAAAAGCTATTCAAGTGGAACTTACTCCTCACTAATGGAATATGAAGCAAATTAGAGTGTTTCGCTATAGTGTATGTGTCATAGCAGGTCTTAGCTGTGAAGGTTAGAATTAGCGGAGTGAAAGGAAGTAGCTCATCTGAACATTTAGCATGAAAATAGGGATAGAGTAATGGGAGGCTTGGAACGTTAGGACCTGCAGGATGAAAAATAATTCATCACCCACAAGGCCGTGTAGATGCTTTTGCATTCTATGCTACAGGAAAAGAGTATCAAACAATGCCAATATATAACTGACAATGGTTAATCCTACCAGCCCTAAAGAGATTTCAATTGTTAAATCCCTTGAGTCCTAATGAAATTGTTGAAAAATCAGAATATGTGATGTTACTGTAATTAATATATATATAAACTGTCATGGGTAAGACAATAAACTACCTCTGTGTCCTGGGTAAGATGATAAACTACATCTGGCAGCAAGGCCTTTGATCAGGAGGGTTTGAAGAGCATGGAACCACCTCTTAATTGCTGGGTGTTCCCAGGTCCACCCTGACTCGGGGTGGTAGCACCTGTCAGGGTCACAGCTATGGGCAAATAGTTAAAAAAAAAATGGGGGTCAAAACACTATAAAAGTATAAAAATAGGTTTTAATACCAGCAATACTTTTTTGTAAAAATTAATACCAGCAATATATTTTTTGAAAAATATTACCAGAAATATATTTTGAAAAAAAATATTTCCAGCAATAAAAATTTTGTTGGCATTAAATAACCCTTTGAGGTTGATATGCCATAAAACAAACTAAACCAAACCAAACTATATATGAAAAACCATTGAAAATCAAGCGTTACAAGTTGGTTATATATGAAGGTAAATTGGTTTCTCTTCAAATGATATCAAATTTAGCCTCTTTGGCTTTATTGATTGAGATATGCTTTTGCAAGTCTAAAACTTTTACAAAGTTGTAGTTTTTCAAAATGTTGTAGTGTCCCTACTTGATCATGTATGATGTCAATGCTGAGAATTGAAATACAGTACGAGCTGTGATTGCGGGCACATTCAGGCACTTTCAGCTTCAAAGCTTTCATAAGAAGAGACAGAAAAATATCCGTATGATAACATACTAAGCTTCAAACTCCCACTGCTGGACCATTCGTAAATTTAATTAAAAATTAAATATGTTAGTAAATTTAAATAAAAAAAAGTTACATCCTATTGTCTAAGCTTTAAAAAGGTTATGATTTTAGAATTTCACATGTACCTTGATATTTTCTTGTTATATTTACATCAGATCTTTTGATGGAACAGAACAAAATTCTTAGCAATGGTTTTTCCATGTTTAGAGAAAGTGAATTCCTTCTTCACTAATTGCATTAACTTTGCAATAGTTGACATCTCAGCTTTCATTAAACAACATATAACTTAGAAACAGGAATGAATGCAGATATTGTGGTTAATATGGGGCAAGAAATGGCTTGTAAATTTGAAAACCTCCAGAACAAAATTGCATTCATTTAATCACAATAGAGAACCTTTTCTACCTGCCATTAGCATGGCTAATGCTAACCTCCAAGAATGCAACTCTTTGTATCTTTTTAAGCTTATGTTTTCTACTGACATGAAGTGGGAAGATTATATTGAATCAATTGCAAGGTCTGCTGCTAGAAAGGTTGGTTCACTGTGTCGCTCTAGACAAATTTTCTTGACAGAATTCATTTGTACATTTATAAATCTGTCATCTATGCATTGAATATTGCTGCCTCATCTGGTCTGGTACTCCTACTATATATCTCAGAATTCTTGACAAAATTCAAAGGGGCAGAAATTTAATCAATCCTGACTTAGTGTCTTGACTTCAGTCACTTCCCCAATGCCATAATGTGACTTCCCTCTGTCTTTACTGAAGGGTGTTTCAATAACTTGGACCGATTTTAAATGTGAATTAAGTTTAAGCGTTTAATAATTTTTTTTTTTTCAGATTTGTCAGACATTTGGGCAATATTATTTTCAACACATAATTGTGATGAATCAAATAACATGATCCAATAGAGAAATAAATAAATTTTCACCAATAACACTGATTTATTTACTGCTGACTTTGATCCGTCTTAATGAGACACCTTTATATATAATCCATCTTAATGAAACACCCTTATATATGATCCTTCTTAATGAAACACCCTTATATATGATCCGTCTTAATGAAACACCTTTATATATAATCCATCTTAATGAAACACCCTTTATAAACATTTTCATGCCAATTGTTTTGATGCGCTTTCCTACTCGGTAGCTCAGCCAAATGAATTCAAGCGCACTACTAGATTGGCAACTAGGTTTCACCATTTTACTGTTGAACTAGCTAGATGCAACCGTCTGTTCTATTCTAATAGTTTTTTTTCTCACCCTTGTCACCTCTGGAACTCCCTTCACATTTGTTGCTTGCCTGTCACCTAGAATCTTCAAAAATTTAAATGCAATGCCAATTGCCATCTTCTGTTTTCCTGTTCTTTTATTGTCCTTTCTCCTTATTAGAGTCTTATTATTCTCTTTCATTCCTATTAACCCCTTATGTCTTAGTGGCATTATTGCCTTGCTTGGGGTGAAATGATTAACAAAAATAAAATAAAATATACTTAAAGAGATTTACAAAACTGTATAAATCAATGGCATCTGTGTTGAATAGAAAGGTATTCATTACAAATGCAGATTATGATATTTTGATAATTACATTATTTCTACCTGTGGTTTGAACTTGCTCTGATCAAAAATAAATAAATATAAGAATCTATCTTACTTTTATCTCTTTGATAAGAAAACTGCAGTGGTCTTTTTACTGTCTCTCTCTCTCTCTCTCTCTCTCTCTCTCTCTCTCTCTCTATATATATATATATATATATATGTATATATACAAGAAAATTATATATATATATATATATATATATATATATATATATATATATATATATATATATATACAGGAGAATTTCATTTTTTCAGCAGTCACTGGAACAGGCAGTAGGTAGAGAGACACTTGCTAGAGATAGAAGAAAAAAAAAAATCTCTCTTGTTGTTGCAATTATGGATTTATTTGGAGTTTTCTACATTCCCAACTTTGTGTTGATCCCATTGGCCATTGCAATCAGCCTTTATTTGTAAGTTTCAAGCTCATTATTAATTCTCTTAAAAAATACACATTCTAAGTTTGCCGCACATTTTTATTTCAAAGTTTTTCATTTTTTACCCTCTATAAAAACCTTCCAAGACATCACATAAATATTTTTTCTCTATTTTCAAATCAGTTGTCTATCAGCCCTTTTTTTGTCTTTCATTTAAATTTAAGTCTCATGATTTTTTTTAATATATTTATAAATAGGGAAATACGTATTTTTCAGGTGTCATTTTTCTCGTCAAAGCAATTAAGAAAAATACACATCCTAAGTTCACTGCAAATTTTTATTTTGAAGTTTTTCATTTTTTTCCCTCTATAAAAACCTACCAAAACGTCCTTTAATATTGTTGTTGGCTTTGTGCTTTATACAAAAACAAAAATACAAACATTTATTTTTATTTCCATCTCTGAAAAAGTCTTTGTGCAGAAATAGCATTGTTATTTCGATAAGATTCCTACAGATAGATCAGCTTTTCTTTCAGCTGTTAAATAAGAAAAAAGATAGACACTTGCCAAGTCACATAAGAAAAACAAATCAAAATTTTTTGTTTCTTGTTGATGCAGTTATGGATTTAGTTGGAGTATTATAGATTCTCAATTCTTTGTTTATCACATTGGCCAGTGTAATCAGCATTTGTTTGTAAGTCCAACTTATTGCTTCTTTTTTTAGAGTGATTTAGGTAATGGCAATTTTTCATTTCTTTCCATAAATCTGATATTTTGAATTTTGATCTTCCATAAATAACTCTGCAAAAACTTAAAATAGAAAATCTCAAAATTGTTCTTTTCAAAATCATAAATGATGATATTTTTCTTTTTAATAATGATGATTTATTTTGTTGATTTCACAAAGTTATAGAAAAAAGGATTGAAAAGTTGTATTTCCAGAAGATATAAGTCAATTTGACTAAAGATAAAACTTGAAATATTTAAGAAGGAAATTGCATAGATAAAATATCATTATGTAATCACCATAAAAATTGATTTGTTGATGATCTAGATAAAAATGTAATATGTTAGCTTGACCTGGCCAAACTAGATAAAAATGTAATATGTTAGCTTGACCTGGCAAAACTAGATAAAAATTTATTATGTTAGCTTGACCTGGCCAAACTAGATAAAAATGTAATATGCTAGCTTGACCTGGCCAAACTAGATAAAAATGTAATATGTTAGCTTGAGCTGGCCAAACTAGATAAAAATGTAATATGTTAGCTTGACCTGGCCAAACTAGATCAAAATTTAATATGTTAGCTTGACCTGGCAAAACTAGATAAAAATTTATTATGTTAGCTTGACCTAATCAAACTAGATAAAAAATGTCATTTACTAGCTGAACATGGCCAGACAAGATGGAAATGTAATTATTTAGTTTAACCTGGCCAAACCAGATAAATATTTAATGTATTAGCTTAACCTGGTCAAATTAGATAAAAATCAAATTTATTAACAAAACTTGCCAAATCCATCCTCTCTCTCTCTCTCTCTCTCTCTCTCTCTCTATATATATATATATATATATATATATATATATATTGCTTGCTTGCTTGCACAACTAGAGTTCCTTATATATATATAGATATATATATGCACAACCTTATTATTTATTATTTACTATTTTTTGTATTTTCTCAATGAAACATGACCCAGTTCACATGTTAGTACTTCATATGTCCATTCCACAAAACTGTTCCTTGCAGATTGGCCACAGATTCTTCATTGGATTTAAAGCAGGAGAGATTCCAGGCCAGTCTATAGTACATCGATTTGTTCACTGGTAAGGCTTGTCAGTGTGTTCATGCAGTGTTACAATTTCCATACTCTTCCTTGGAGTAATGTTCACCACAGACAATAGCCGTAAAACAACTAATCGACAGTCAGGACAATAGTGTTTGGGTGTGATGAAAATCTGATGCAATCAGTTGATGCAATATTTTTCAAAGCCAAACAAATTTCATCATACAGCCCGAAAAAAGATTCATTTTACTCACACCACTGCAAATGACCTAATCTGATGATAAAATAGAAATTGATTACACCCTGTCACTCCAGTGGGTCTAAAACTGACTGTAGTTTCAATTAATTTGCACAAGGTTATATATATATATATATATATATATATATATATATATATATATATATATATATATAACCTTATAATAAATATTATATATATATATATATAATAAATATATATATATATATATATATATATATATATATATATATATAATATTTATTATATATATATATATAAAATATTTATTATAATTTTGTCATATAGACAAAAACAGTTTATCCTTGTTGATAACGACGGTTAAAAGTTTAGTTAGGCACAGCATTTCACAAGTTTCCTAAGAGTAAGGGCTGGGGGAAAAAAGGTGGGAATAGGAGATAGTAATACGATGAAAGAGGTAGGAGGGATAAATTCTAACGATAATTACAGTAGGAATGGGAATATTTTTATTGGTTATTATAAAAAACCAAGCTAAAGCTGAATTGCATATATTTAGGTTGGAGTTATCACTACTGTTTTTTATCGACAAGGTATCTTTCCAGACTAGCCATCATTTAACACCTCACCCATTCTTCACCAAACTGCTATCAACAAACACTACACTGTTTCACTCCGTCACCTTTTTACTTTATGTATATTTTTTCTCAAACAAATGGAAAAAAGTGACGTTTCACATATGGCTTGCTTACAAGCAGAATTGTTCATAACCATTTTTGGCTCACACCAGTCAAGAATGAAATGCACTGAAACAAAGCTGCATCTTTGTAGTGAGTAAACTGTTTTTGTCTATATGATAAAAATATATAATAAATAATTATTGCTCTACTATCGGTATTGAGCCCTCTTTTGAATTAATGCTGTGAACATTAGAATTTATATGTTACTTTCATTCTCCTTGGATCATATATATATATATATATATATATATATATATATACACACAGTGGTGCCTTGACTTACAAGTTTAATTCATTCTGTGTCAGAGGTCATAACTCAATTGTATGTCAAATCAATTTTCCCATTGCAATGAATTGAAATGACATTAATACATTCTGAACCTCCAAAAGACACTGCAATTCTTTTTTGTTACATGTTTTTAAATAAGAAAAATATACTTATAAATAATGAATATTGTATAAAAACATGACACAATAGAATGTACTGCAATAAACTGGTTTTATTAAGTATAATGTACTGCATTTACCTTGGAGATGAAGATGACTTGAAGATGCTGACGGAAGCAAAGGAGGGAGGCTGAACTGAATAACTGAATCTTATTCACTGATTTTTGCCTTTTTTGCCTCACTTTCGTCTGTAGGGGTTTTCAATAAAACTCTGACCAATGAGATCTGTTTCATCCTCTCTTTCAGAATGTTTCTGAAATGAGTTTGGCAAGTGTCATTAAATAGTTCCGTGGCATGCCCAGTTGCAACTTTTTCTGGATGTTTCTTTTGAATAAAGCCGGAAAGTTTCTCCCACAATCCCAACATTCCCTTTACCTCACTTGTAGAGATAACCCCCTCCACATCCTTCGCTTGCACCTATTTTCCTGCAAAACCTCCATGTGCAGCTGCGTCTGTTGCACCTTAAGCTACTCCATTGTCATTTCCTTAGAGTGCTCCTCGATAAGCTCAGTGATGTCACTGTCATCCATGTCTGGGGCCATAGACTTGCCGAGGGATACAATCTCCTCCACCATTGCTGCTTCAGGTTTTCAAAATCAAGCACAACCTCAAGTCACAGCTTCTTCCACACAGAGGTCAAAGTCCTCGTTGTAACACCCTGCCATGTCATATCAATAACTCTGAGGCATATCCTGATGTTATAGTGGCCCTTCCAGAAATCTTGAAGTGTAAGGTTTGTGCTCTCCATCACCTCAAAGCAGCAGTGAAACAGGTGCTTGGTGAAGAGCTTCTTGAAATTAGAGATCACCTGCTGGTCCATGGGCTGCAGAATAGGGGTGGTGCTGTGTGGAAGGTAGAGAACGTTTATAAACTTGAACTCTTGAAGGATCTCATCTTTGAGGTTAGGTGAGTGAGCAGGTGCATTGTCCAGGATGAGAAAGGCTTGCAGGGTTAGGTTATTTTCCTTGAGATATTTCTTGATGTCAGGACCAAAGACCAAATTCACCCACTCCACAAAGAACTGCCTGGTGACCCATGCCTTCGGGTTTGTCCTCCTGCAGTTTTTCTTTCAGAATCTTATGTGACTTAAAGGCTCTGGGGTTGTCCGAATAATAAACAAGCAGCGACTTAATCTTGCACTTGCTGCTCACATTGGTGCACAGTGCGAGGGTTAGCTTATCCTTTATAGGTTTGCGACTTGGCATCCACTTCTCCTCGGCTGTTTTATAAGTCCTCCTTGGCATCTTCTTCCAAAAAGTCCTGTCTTGTCACAGTTGAAGACTTGCTGGGGGATGTATCTTTTGGCTGCTGTAATTACAGCAAAAGTTTTGAGGTAATCCTCAGCTGCCTTCATATCAGCACTTGCTGCCTCACCCTGCCTGACAATGAAGTAAATGCCAGTCCTCTTTTTAAAGCTCTCAAACCAGGCCTGACTGGCTTTAAACGACTCGCCTGATGTCCGTCAAAGTGCCTGTGGTCTGCTGCAGCAAATCAGCATGAATAGCCTGTGCCTCTTTCACAGATAATGGCTTCCATCATTGTATCTCCTGTGAGTTCTTTCTCCATCAACCACACCTTCATCAGCTTCTCCATATTTTCCTGGATAGATAGATGTCTGCTGTTTAGAAATTATTTTAATACTTTTGGCTGGCATTTTAGCCTTTATCGATTCCTTCTGCTTCAGTATGGTGCAGTATATATATATATATATATATATATATATATATATATATAACGGGTGTAATAGCAAAATTGTATAATTGTAATATTAAACTTTGAATAATTTTTCTCTTAGAAATGATTAAAGAATTCTCCGAGGATTTTATAAGACTATTCGACTCTACTTTGAGCAATAAGAATGTATTCAGCTCTAAGTTGAAATCAGGATCCATCTTGCTTTTGTGACCTCCTGATCCAGTTTTTCTCTCTACTGTTCCCACTTTTTTAAAACTTATTCACCATTTCCTTGATGGTTCTTGAATGGACTTTGAAGATGGAAACCAGTGTATAAGTGAATGATATTGCTGAAGGCCTGAATGATCATTTCCTTACACCATTGCTCAGTTGGGAAGGCAGTGGGTCTGACACAAAATGATTTTAAACTGTTCTCTTTATAGCTGAATATCTCAAAGGGTTTTTCAATGATTCTTACAACAAACGGTGTCAAGATGGCTAAACGTTTTATCTGAAAACCTGAAAAAGAAACTCATTTAGTTGAGATTTTGAGGGATGGACAATTATCCTATCCTCTCTCTCTCTCTCTCTCTATATATATATATATATATATATATATGAAATTATTAGGAGAATTTTATAATTACATTTAAGTAATTCATCGAGCCTGAAACCTCAACAGAATGCAGAAAGCATATATATATATATATATATATATATATATATATATATATATATGTATGTATGTATGTGTATATATATATATATGTGTGTATATATATATATATATATATATATATATATATATATATATATATATATATATAAATTGCTCTCATTTTATGAGCACATCTGTCTGCTAGGGTGGCTAGTCAATTCCTGTTACAGACAGATGCTCAGATACATTTATGTTTGTTCAACACCCACAGACCCCAACTGTGGCTTATACTAGAACTATGCTGAGTGGACCTTAATTACAGTATCTGGGACATAGCATATAATCTGTGATGATTAGAAGTTTGAACAACATCAATACATTCAAACCCTTGGTCACGATGACTTGTGACTTTATGCTAGCACAAACATTGCCAAATTCCAAACAGTTCCATATACCTAATTTCCCTCACATACCCGTGGCATGGCTTCAGGTACTTTCCAAAGGTGCTGCATGCTGGGATCAATGACCAATAACATCAAGAAGTCACCTTTCTGAGAGATCGACCATGGTGAGATTCGAAACCTGAGTCTAATTCAAATCAAATTTAAATTTCATCACATAAATATCATAAACATTCTCCTTTAAAATGTCATTTAGATTGCTACAAAGTATCATACTTACATTCACATCTCTTGTATTTATTTTATAGATTTCAATGAAAAGAAAAAAGACATTAAAATTTGATTTTTAAAAAAATTATTCAACATCTTTATATAAACGTGACCATATTTAATAAGAAATTAAATTTTAACAAAAAAAAAATTGTCCTTTTGTAGTTATGGAAGAAAAAATTATGGCTTTTTTGCTAAATATGGAATTAAAGGTCCAGAGCCGAGTGCTTATTTTGGAAATTTTAGAGAAATATTCCGAACAGTGAGTATTAAAAATTTTAAAAACTATTTTAACTATAATTTTCAAATCTTTTAGGAACTGTATATAGTCTCTTCCAATCTTTTAGGAACTGTATATAGTCTCTTCCAATCTTTTAGGAAATGTATATAGTCTCTTCCAATCTTTTAGGAACTGTATATAGTCTCTTCCAATCTTTTAGGAACTGTATATAGTCTCTTCCAATCTTTTAGGAACTGTATATAGTCTCTTCCAATCTTTTAGGAACTGTATATAGTCTCTTCCAATCTTTTAGGAACTGTATATAGTCTCTTCCAATCTTTTAGGAAATGTATATAGTCTCTTCCAATCTTTTAGGAACTGTATATAGTCTCTTCCAATCTTTTAGGAACTGTATATAGTCTCTTCCAATCTTTTAGGAACTGTATATAGTCTCTTCCAATCTTTTAGGAATTGTATATAGTCTCTTCCAATCTTTTAGGAACTGTATATAGTCTCTTCCAATCTTTTAGGAACTGTATATAGTCTCTTCCAATCTTTTAGGAACTGTATATAGTCTCTTCCAATCTTTTAGGAACTGTATATAGTCTCTTCCAATCTTTTAGGAAATGTATATAGTCTCTTCCAATCTTTTAGGAACTGTATATAGTCTCTTCCAATCTTTTAGGAACTGTATATAGTCTCTTCCAATCTTTTAGGAAATGTATATAGTCTCTTCCAATCTTTTAGGAACTCTATATAGTCTCTTCCAATCTTTTAGGAACTGTATATAGTCTCTTCCAATCTTTTAGGAACTGTATATAGTCTCTTCCAATCTTTTAGGAACTGTATATAGTCTCTTCCAATCTTTTAGGAAATGTATATAGTCTCTTCCAATCTTTTAGGAACTGTATATAGTCTCTTCCAATCTTTTAGGAACTGTATATAGTCTCTTCCAATCGTTTAGGAAATGTATATAGTCTCTTCCAATCTTTTAAGAACTGTATATAGTCTCTTCCAATCTTTTAGGAACTGTATATAGTCTCTTCCAATCTTTTAGGAACTGTATATAGTCTCTTCCAATCTTTTAGGAACTGTATATAGTCTCTTCCAATCTTTTAGGAACTGTATATAGTCTCTTCCAATCTTTTAGGAACTGTATATAGTCTCTTCCAATCTTTTAGGAACTGTATATAGTCTCTTCCAATCTTTTAGGAACTGTATATAGTCTCTTCCAATCTTTTAGGAACTGTATATAGTCTCTTCCAATCTTTTAGGAAATGTATATAGTCTCTTCCAATCTTTTAGGAACTGTATATAGTCTCTTCCAATCTTTTAGGAACTGTATATAGTCTCTTCCAATCTTTTAGGAACTGTATATAGTCTCTTCCAATCTTTTAGGAACTGTATATAGTCTCTTCCAATCTTTTCATTTTTCTCTACAGTATATTTCTTCTGCATTTTGTTCTTGCAAAAACTTTAATTTAAGAAAAATGAAAATATTGAAGTATTTTATTTTAGTTAATTTGAATTTTCGTCATACTTTTATTTGAAATATTTTTTCTATCATTATTTCTGCAAGATATTTGTGTTCAGGCCACTTTTAAATCTATTTTTTTGATGATTTGTACTTATTTAAATTTTCTCCTCTTTATTCTAGGGAATTAACAATCTCTTTTTTGATTGGGAAAAAAAATATGGAGACCGTTATGGGTAAGGAATTTTCTGCTGTCAAAATTTAGGAGAGTTAGCCAAGAACTAGAATATAATTTGCATCTTAAGAGTTTACTCATTGCAAAATGCAATTTGCAAAAGTTATTTTTGTTTTGCTAATGTTGGAGAAATAAATGAAATTATTCTTTTTGTCAAGAGTTAATTTGCAATGATTTTTCTCAAAATTTGGTTCGACCTGAGAGTTTCTCATATATATATATATATATATATATATATATATACATTGTCATCAACAGACAGACTGTTTCGCAGCTCATCACTGTGGCTAGACATCTGATTTCCTCAAGCCGGGATCAAAACCCAATTGATTTGGTATCAGTTAGAGAATCTAACTCTAAGCCATTGGTGCACAGCAGGGATGACGGTGAATTTAAACATATTTATTTTTAGATAAACACACCAGTGACTGGGAGAACACAATTTGTTTTATCAAAGAGTCTTGCATTATTAGCAGTAATAGTCACTGTTTACAAACTCACTTTTCCTCTCCAAGAGCTTAACCAAAATATATATATATATATATATATATATATATATATGTATAGATATTGATAATATTAGAGGTAAATATATATATATATATATATATATATATATACATAAATCATAAATCTCCAAGAGGCTAGAATCCAGGTAGAGCTCAATGTCCATCACAGAGTAAGAATATAATATAAAAGGCTCAAACACTAATATTCCATGGTTATAATTTATTACATTGGAATCGTAATCACGATCCTATTCATAAGACCTAGCTTTTTGAAATTGTAGGTCTGATGAATAGGATTATGATTACGATTCCAATGTAATAAATTATAACCATGGAATATTAGTGTTTGAGCCTTTTATATATATATATATATATATATATATATATATATATTTATATATACAGGGATGAGTTTAGCCTAAGATAGGGGCAGGCAAAAATTGCTTTGGTGAACCTCTTAAAAATGAGGGCACCACAGCAATTTTTTTCAGAATTTGCAAAATTTACATTTTTTTATTTATAAAGTAATATTCACATTAAATGCTTAAAAAAATGACAAGAAATTGATAAAAATAAATAAAAAGCTTTAAAATCAAATATCTTTATTGACAAATGCCTAGGTTATGATGACTAGAATTATTAACAATGATAGATTGCAGTGGAACATTTTCAAAAAAGGAATCTAACATTACAACATTATTAGCTTATAATATGTTGTAGAAAGAACGAGACTGTTGCATTACAATTACTGTATAAAAATATAAAGCTCTTTCAGCATAAAATCAAAATAATTATTGAAACAAAAAAATTATGTACATAAATGTCAAAATGATCTTTTACATTCTGACATAAATATTAATTAGTAATTTCTTATAGATAAAAATATTTTCATAAATAATTCTTATTGCCTAGCATTCAGAAGAATTCCACTACTCAGGCAATTTGTCAGAATCAAAAAACAGTAATTTTCTATTTTAGGTGGGGGTCCTGTTTACAATATAAATACAACATCAAACTGATTTTTTGACATACATGTAGTTTTCTTTCCTTTTTTTGGGGTGGGGACAGTCTATTTAAATATTTGCTGTTTTAAAATGACATGTATTATTACTGTGTGTGTATACAGATGATGTTCATGTCATTTCCAATAGACAAAAATGTTTCAAGATTGAAATAAACTTGAAAACATTTGTTGAAATGCCTTTCATCTACCTCTTTTCTTTGAAAATATATCTGCATAGGTCTCTGGCAAAATTTTTCTTGGACAACCCCCACAACCATCTTATTAAGAAAAACGTAACATTTTTAATTTTTAATTTAAAAAAAAATGTTTTTTGAAGTTGAAGACAAAAATTGCCGTGGACATGCATTGTTTTTTAAAGACACATTGGCACAAAATATGGGCACCGCTGCATTTTGCCATGGTGCCACGGTCTAAACTTATCCCTATATATATATATATATATATATCTTAAGCATTTCATCCCAAGCAAGGTGAGAGTACCACTGATTCATGGGGGGTTACATAAAGTGAAGATGAGTGAAAAACTGTGAATAGGGAGAATGAGCAAAGGCTAAGATATCAGAACATGGCGATTGAAGTTGCATTTAACTTTTGAAGATTGCAGTTATCAGGGAAGCAAGTAAATGGAAGGGAGTTCCACAGGTGGGAAGTGCAAGAAAAGAAACTGTTGGAGTAGAAGTGGCAGCTACATTTAACTGTTTCAATGGTAAAAGGGTGGGACCTCAATGACAATCTAGTAGCACACTTAAATTTATGTAGTCAGGACACCCGGGGAAAAAAAGCTCAGCAGAACAGTAGCCATGGAAATATTTGTAGAAAAGACAGAGGGAAGCCACATCACGTCTGTGAGAAAGTAACCGAAGTTGAGATACCAAGTCAGGATCGGATACATTACAGATCCTTCTTTGGATTTTGTTAAGAACCTTGAGATGAACGGCTGGGGCACCAGACGAGAAATGGCAACAGTACTCAATGCACGGACGAATGGTAGATTTGTAAATATGTAGGATGGACTTTGACAAGAAGAAACCTTCTGGTGCAACACAGTGAAACAACTTTCCTTGCAGCAGATGCAGCTATTGATTCAATGTAGTTGTTACTCTTCAATTCATTTGAAAACATAAGGCCAAGAAGGTGCAGAGAGACACCCTCCTGGAGTTTAGCATCAACCATGCTAATGGCAGGCAGGGAATTATCTCTATGGTGTCTAAATGAGAGCAGTTTTGTTTTGGAGGCATTAAAATTTACAAGACATTTCCTACCCCAGTTAAGCATTGATTGAAGGTCCTTTTCGAGAGCAGCTGCCAGGTTGACTTTGTCAGCACTGCCGGGTTTACTATTGAGACGGGAGTAAATGGTAGTGTCATCTGCAGAGATGCCTACTTGGGAACTGATGGCATCAGGAAGATCATTGATCAGAAACATTGTAGAACCCAGGATAGAGCCTTGGGGAGTTGTGTGTGTGTGTGTATGCGTGCGTGTGTGTGTATATATGTGTGTGTATGTGTGTGTATGTGTGTGTGTATGTGTGTGTGTGTTTGTGTGTGTGTGTGTGTGTGTGTGTGTGTGTGTGTGTGTGTGTGTGTGTATTTTTTTATGGGATGCAGTTAAAATTGAATATATTTATTTTCTTACAGCATCTTTTTTGGATCCATGCCTCTTTTTGTCATCAGTGATCCTGAAATTATTGGAGAAATCTTGGTAAAAAGGTTCTCTAATTTTACAAACAGAAGTGTAAGTTGTTTTCCCCTTTTAATTGCCATTAAAAGATATTGATATTTACAAGGTTTAATGGGATATAAGTGAAATTAGTTGGGGCGGGGGATGGGAAGAGGAAGATTGTATTGCACATATCTCCCCAGTGAGAAGAGCATGGCTGCCTTGAAAATCAACATCTGAAATACTGACATTGGATTAAGCTTGAACACTGAGAACTTATTTTGGTACCAAACGTGAATTGCTCAGTCACTAATAGGCTAAGAAGAGATGATTATATTATGAAACTATGACAAATGTATGAAATATTCTTATTTACTTATGATTGATTTAAATTATTTTTTACCAATTGGTTAGCTGTGACTGCAACAATAATGATGTATTGTCATATTGTATAAATTCACACTAGCAAATAATATGCATCAAACATCAAATTATACAATTCAATGCATATCAAATTTAACAGAACTTCTGCAAATAGCAAGAATGATATACTGATACAACTATCATGTACGAAGAACATCGAAAATTCTAAAACGAACCAGACGACCGGCTGAGAGCAACACTTAATTTTTATGACAGTCGATATGCTAACGATTGATTAATAATGCCTGCCAAGAGTGTTATCCATGGAACCAAGGTGCAGAGAGTTGGATAAAATTTGAAATAACAATTTGGAGATAAGGTTTACTTAGGGAACGTCTCTGACACAAGCCGAAGAACACAAGGAGGCCATGTGGCCTGTGTCTGATTTTGGATGACAAAGGAATATAAGACTGACTTGGAGAATTTCTCTGCAGAAGCAACAGGTTTGAAAATAATCATTTCTTGACGTCATTTTTATAACAGGAACACATGGTAGTATTTTGACATTTTGAGGAATGACCGTCGCCATGATGCTAGCCGTGAAGCCAGAGGTGGGTGGAATCAGATAAGAATTAAAAACAAAACATATTGTAAAGATAAAGGTTTTCTATTTGTTTTTTTTGTTCAACTCTGAGACCAGGAAAACCAACACTGGTGGCAAGGTAATAATTCTTTTTAATTAACAAACTTGGAATTCGCCTTTGCTGGGTGGTCGAGATGATAGGTGCAGATGAGAAACTAAGGAAGGTGGAGAAGTTGCCCAATGTCCACTGAAGAGTAACAGACACAGAAGAGAGACCAAGGAAGGTGGAGAAGCTGCCTGCAACCACTGAAGAGTGACAGGCACAGAAGAGAGACCAAGGAAGATGTCCATGCCCACTGAAGAGTAATAGGCACAGAGGAGACACCAAAGAAGGAGGAGGAGCTGCCCATGCACACAGAGGGGTATTAGTGGGAGATGCTAAGAAGAGAAGGAAGTTTTTGGGGTGGATTAAGACCTACGACTGTCACCAAGAAAAGGGAGAGACTTCCAAATTTGGAAGTAATTAATTCTCAGAACTCAGGCAATGAAGAAGTGGTTCTTTGTGACAGGTAGATAGCGAGTCACCTACCCACCTTGCACCCACACACCAGTTTTGGACAAGCATCAATAAATACGAATGCCTCAAGCGAGTTTGCAAGAGATCGTCTCAAGAGTTTTTTCCAGCCACTTAACAACTTAACAAAGTGCCACATCTGATTTAAGAGTCGAGTCGACAAACACCTGCATGTTAACACCGAGACCCTAACAACAATTAACCAACTACGTAGTACTTGATATAAAAATAGTATATATATTTTTATATTATTCAAGTGTTATTTTTCACCTTTTTTCTTGTGGGTCTTCACTCTGCTTGGACTAGCCCAATACAAAGATACCTACAATGAATCAATCTTGGCCTCCTTATGATCAAACCAAATCACAATGTGGGATAAGGCAGGTCCAAGATTGAAGAGCTTACTTCAGGCCAGAGGGACTTTCGCTTCCTGAAGGGTTTTCTCATATATTCAATAGTAATATCAAAATTGACACATTACAGAATAAAGTTTCCTTTAAAATTTTAACTCTTTTTGTTTAATCCACCTTGCTGGCTAATGGTAGTCTTAAGGCCGGTGGATTTTAAAATATTTGATGCCATGCACTAATGGGTCATATACTTTCAGCAACCCAAATTACTAGTTGTCAGTTAAATCAAAGAAGATAAGAAACTTACTAATTATTAAAAACTGTCCCCAAACATTTGGACTATAAGGTATTTATATAGGCTGATATACAGCCATCTTGTATATATAATAAGATCAATAAGTGTAAAGATTAATATGTACTTATTAAATTAATTTTGACCTGAAATTTTCACTGTATAATGATGAATTTATATGATTAATATTCATTATACAAATGCATTGAAATGGGAAAAATCAAATTATTCCTTTGTATATATATATATATATATATATATATATATATATATATATATATATATATATATATATATATATATATTTGAATTGGACAAAGTCCGACAATTTATTTAAAGATAACATATCATAAATGTCTTTAAATAAATTGTCGGACTTTGTCCAATTAAAAAATATATGACATCATTTGTTTACATTTGATACGCTAGAGCAGGTATGAATAGAAGAGATTCATGGAAGATTTAAGTTTAAAGATAGTAAAATCGACCTTGCTAACCAGATGCTTCTCTGTGGCTGAACGGTTAAGGCACGTCACGCGAAATGACGGTTCCGTATAGGATACAGGTTCGATTCCTGTCGGAGAACGAAAATTTTCTCTGAAAATTTCTCGGACATTCAGGCCGGTAAATGTTATTTAATACTGTTTATTATAAAACAGAGCATTTGCTTAAATACTTGTATTTATAAAAAGAACGTTAAACATATCATAAATGTGTTTAAGTATATATATATATGTATATATAATTGAATTTTTTAAACATCTCTTTTTCTATTTGAACAGTTAACCTTCTCAGGAAATGAGTATAGCAAAAATATGTTAACTACTGCAAAAGACGATCACTGGAAATACCTTCGTACTGTCTTGGCACCATCTTACAGCTCGAAAAGGATGCGTGAGGTATATATCTCATAAAACATTTCTTTTAAACACATCCTTTTCTTTTGAATCATTTCATCCTAAGCAAGGCAATAAAATCACTAAGACACAAGAGGTTACTGAGTGTGAGAGAATATGAGGAAAAACATCTACTATTAATGAGAGAGAACAATAAGAGAACAGGAATTAAGAAGCCAGAAGATAATGATTGACACAGCATTTAAATTTTGGGTGATCAAGGTTGACCGGAAAGCAGGACATCGGAGGAGAGTTCCACAAGCGAGAAATGGGATAGAAGAAATTGGTAGCCTAGAACTTATGGTTACATCTAGTCATTTCAAATAGTATTCAATTGAATTCCCGAAGTCTAGGTACCAAAGAGGAAAACTCATCAGAACAATTACCATGGAAATATTTATAGAAAAGGCAGAGGGAGTCTACATTACAATGATGGGAAAGTGACTGAAGCTGATGTGCCAATTCAAGACTAATAACATTGCAGATACTTCTTTGTATTTTATCAAGAATTTTTAAATATACAGCAGGAGCAGCAGACCAAATGTGGCAGCAATATACAATGTGTGGATGAATGGCAGACTTATAAATGTCTGAGATAGATTCTGGCAAGAAAAATTGTCTAACATGACACAGTTAACTAACTTTCCTAGCAGTAGACCTATCAATTGATTCTTTATAATCTTTCCACTTCATGTCACCAGAAATTGTTAGCCTGGGAAGGTGCAAGGTTGTCCAAGATGATTAAAAGTGAGCTGTTTTGTTTTGGTGACATTAAAATTAACAAGCCATTTCTTGCTCCATTTAACAACAGACTGTAGTTCATTTTTTTTTTAGATCAGCTGCTGATTTGACCTTATGGAAGCCAATCAGACTTAGTGTTAAGACAGAAGTAAATAGTTGTATCATCAGCACTTGGTCATTTGTTGTAGGAATGGTGTTAGTTTAATATATGAATTAATTTGCTGAATTAATTAATCATGATTAATAATATAAGCTAATTATCCCACATGTGAATCTTAGGGCAAAATGACATTATCAGGAAAGTAGCAAGCATCTAAGATAAAATAATTCAAATGAAATAAATAACCTATTTCTATTTCATCATATTTTCAAATAATTTTGAAAATACTGGATTCAACAATTTCATAATTTTATGAAACCTTTTTATATGGGCCTTAATTTCAGATGGTTCCCTTGATTGAAGATGTTCTGAAGACTTTTGAAAAAAACTTAAATAAGATTGCAGAAAGCAAGGAAGCAACTGATGTTACCATGTGAGTCACTTTGTTGTGTGTTTGTATTATCAAATGGCTTTCATCTAAAATATCTCATGGTACCCCAAAATATCTTATGGTACCAAAATATCTTATAGTACTGCAAAGAGTTTGTCACTAGAATATTTTCTTTTACTTTGATTTCATGCATTCAAAGTTGGATGCATTCTGTTTGACTTAAAGAATTCCAACAAGGTACAACAATATGAAAGATAGATGGTCTTTGGATAAATCATTTAGATAAGCATTGATTTGATTTCTTTTGAGAAAATGATGTTGAAGGAATAAAATATAAAAGTTGATCAAACAAGAAGATGACAAATATTTGATAAAATTATTGTAAACATAACTGGTGTTTTTAAAAATATTTTAGATAAGCATTTATCTGATTTTTTTTAGGGAAATAATGTTGAAGGAATAAAATATAAAAGTTGATCAAACAAGAAGATGACAAATATTTGATAAAGTTATTGTAAACATAACTGGTGTTTTAAAAAATATTTTAGATAAGCATTTATTTGATTTTTTTTTAGGGAAATAATGTTGAAGGAATAAAATATAAAAGTTGATCAAACAAGATGAAAATTGTGGATTGAGGTCAAACATGTCTGATAATGTAAACGGGTGAAGATATAATGTTGGTTATTGTTGTAACCTAGGGAAGGTTATTGAATAGAATAATCACATGAAGGTGGGTAATGAACGATAATACTTAGGACACGAACAACACATATAAGATTCACCAGCAATGCGTAGAAGAAGTAGTCAACTGCTAGAAATGAGTCAAGTGAATTCCAGAATGAATCTCCAACTGCAGGATATCCACCAACCACCCCACATAGTCAGATGTGGCATGAGGCCGAATTTAATGGGGTATCTGAGCCTGTAGGCTTGGCCAAAAATTCCTTGTAGACTTCATATAAAACAGGGTTGGTATATGTTTCTTGAAACGAGACTCTGCCCTTCGACATAGCCTCATCTGGGGATCCTCTCTGCTCAAAGGCAGAGAGTTTGACCAGCACAGCTGGAGACGAATCTCCAACTGCAGACCAACATACAGTATTTACTACTGTATTTATGTGAATGGGGACATAGTCATTATTGTCCGTAGATATGCTACAACAGTTATAACGTGGGTGATTTTTTTTTACACTTAGAAAGAAAAATTGATCTCAAGAAAAATTGGTCCTAAGAAAAATTGATCTCAAGAAATTTGTATATATTCATAGAACTGATGCATTAATTTTGTTCATGCATGTAACTGAATAAAACTGCAGAGATGTTTGTTTGTACAGTGTAACCCGGATATAAGAGACCCTGATATAAGAGAAACCCTGATATAAGAGAGATTGTCTCTGGTCCCAAAGTAGAGCCATACTTACCTAAACAAAATAGACAAAACCCGGATATAAGAGAAACCCGGATATAAGATACTTCTTCTCCGGTCCTGACAACTCTCTTATATCCGGGTTACACTGTAATATCAATTAAAAATTTATCTATTGTCACTCTTCTTTTATGAATGCAAATTTTTGCTACAAATGAAGAGGAATTTAGAGACTAAAACATAATATCCACCTACGACATACAAATTGTTACATTTCACGTTGCATGCAAACTGATTCTTTTTTCCACAGTTTGTTTTCAGGTTATACAATGGATGTGATTGCGTCAACTGGTTTTGGAATTAAAGTAGATTCGCAGGAAGATCCTGACAGCCCTCTCATCAAAAATGCTCGAAAAGTCTTTGCTGCTGATTTTTTCAAATCCTTAGCTGGACTGTCACGTAAGTTGAACTGAACTGGGAAAAATCCATAAGGAAAAATCCTCTGATATTGTGTTTCATCACACTGTTTTTCATTAAAGTTAACTGGGATATTTTCAGATCTTTCGTTGCTGAAGCTCATGTCTCAACTTTCTTAATAAAGTGTTATATTCCATGCTAATAGGAATATATAGTCGAAAAACAAGGTGGATAAAATAAGTAAAGGTTTATTGTAAAAAAACAGTACAATAAGAATAAAGGTAACAGTTATGCACAAGGTCATCACAAGTCAATCCAGTAGTGAGTGCTACTATTGGAAGGTTGGTAGTTCTCACGTAAGTCTGAGTCGTACTCAACAGATCCCAGTTAGTATATCTAGCTACCCCCCCACAAGGGTTGCATGTGGCACAAGGCCCGGTTTAATGTGGGTTTTCCGAGCCTGTATTAACAAACATTTTGCTACACTGAATAAAAAAATAAATAGAAATATATTATTTATTTTATACCTTATACCGTTGGGTCGGTTTGTTTTATTCCAAAGTTTCCAGACAAGAAAATCCTACCTAAATCCCACATTTCCATCAACCCATCAGAATCGGAGAGAAGTGGATGTGGATTAATTCAAATTATTAGACAATTAAGTGTTCAGGAATCAAAGACAGGTTTTGTTTTATGATGAATATTTGAACATTATGAAGAATCTCCTCTTTTGTTTGTCATGTTTCTCTGCCCCCCCCCAATGGAAAGCATCCCATTTTTAAAAAACTTTATTATGTTTTTATTGGTCATTTTCTTGTTTCATGTGTTGGCTGGTTATGCCATTGCCGATGTGTTTCAGGTGTTAGTAACATTGGTGTTTGAAACTGGGAATAACACGCTATCTTCTGAAATATTCACAACAAAATGGAGGACTCAGGATGTGAATCCACATAAAAAAATGAAAAGAAATGACAAGAACCAATGTACAAACAAATGATAATGTATTAACAATAAAGGTATACAAGTGACATAGACAATGATGTGTGTAACAAATGAATGTGAAAACCATTTTGGTCGTATGTGTAGTGAGTGAATATGTGTATGTACATGTGTGTTTTGCTCATGCGTTTCCCCAAAGAAAGTGTGTTTTCTGCAAGAGGTTTACATGTTAGGGTAAGAATAGAGTGAGAAAAAATATTGCAGAGTATTTATAGTCCAGAGAGCGTCCCCTAATAGTTGTTTTTGAAAATTAGGAGGGGTTTTATTATTTTGACCCATCAGAATTGAATATTTTAAGGAAGTTGATAGAAGTCAGAGAAAATTAATTCAAAATTATTAGAAAATGAAAAGTATTCAGAAATCAAAGACAGGTTTTGTTTTATGATGAATATTTGAACATTATGAAGAATTTCCTCTTTTGTTTGTCATACTTCTCTACCCCCCCCAAATGGAAAGCATCCCATTTTAAAAAAAATTTATTATGTTTTTATTTGTTGTTTTATGTGTTTTATGCCATTCCCAACATGTTGCAGGTGTTAGTATCAACAGTGTTTGAAATTGGGAATAAAATGCTGTTTCCTGAAATACCCACAACAAAATGGTGGACTTGCGATAAAAAAATGCAAAGAAATGACAAGAGCCAATATATATGTACAAACAAATGATAATGTATTAACAATAAAGGTATGCAAAAGACAAGGACAATGATGTGTGTAACATGAATGTGAAAACCGTTTTGGTCCAAAGTATATGTATTTAGGGAATGTGCGTCAATTCATGTATGTGTGTGTGTGTGTGTATTGTTCATGCGTTTCTCAAAGGGAAGTGCATTCTCTGTGAGAGGTTTACATGGTAAGGTAAGAAGAGAGTGAGAAAAATATCACAGAATATTTATAGTCCAGAGAGTGTCTCCTAGTGGCAGTTTTGAAAATTAGGAGGGGTTAACCCAACACATGTCATTCTATAGAACAAATAAATTTAATCTTTCATATATTTTTTTTCTCATTGCAGTCATATTTCCTTTGCTTGGAATAGTCCTTAAAAAGACAAAAATTTCCATTGGGAACTTGGGTTATTTTATTGGCTTTTGTAAGGAATTGGTTGAAGAACGAAAAAAAGAGAAAAATACAAGTGTAAGTATATTCACTGACTCACTAAATGTACTTTAGCTTTGTTAAATAATTTAGCATATTTAATGGACAATCAGGCTATTATTTTTCTCATTTCATATTGTGAAAAGATGTTGAGTGTTTAATCTACAGTCTTATCCCACAACATATATGATGCTATTATTTTAATACGAAAAGAAATCTCAGTCTAGACATGTTAAAAATGAAGGAGGTGATGCGACAAGATTGAAAGAAATATTTACATTCCGTGTTTTTTGTTCATGCCATTTAAAATTGCAGGCCCGCAAAGATCTACTGCAACTGATGTTGGATGCACAACTTGAAGGCCATGAAATGTTGGACAAGAAAACTGAACAAGAACTCAAACTGGAAAATATAACAGACTGGCGAACAAAAAGAGGTAATGGCAGTTTGGTTATAATTAAACATCATTCACTGGCAAGGTGACCTGATTTTACCTGGGACAAAAAGATGTTCTTAGACTTTTATTTATGAATTAATGTTATGTAATGTTATTAAGATTCAAGTAAAAAAAAATATGTAAAAAAAAAATAACCAAGTTTTAAATGAAAGCCAGTTTAACTGTTTAATCTTTTTCTCCTTCTAATTAACAAAAAAACATTTCCTGTCTGTTCTTTTAAAAAATAAAGCATCTCCAAACTTCATTGTTTTTAAGAATGGAGCTTCCAATATTTGTATATCAATTTGGTTGCCTGCCAGCAACAACAAACTAAAAAACAACCTAATCTATGGTGAACATAATGTGTGTGTGGGGGTGGGTGCATGTCCCTAGAGTTTTGAATATTATTTAGTGGTTAGAGTTAAGAATTGTGGTCATATGTCATTTTCTTAGTAAATTTAATTTCTGACATATTCAAGGATGACTTTCACCAAAATGTTCCGAGTGAAAAAATGTAAATTGACAAAATCCTATTTCTTAATAAGAACAGATTTAGAAAGACAGGAATTGTTGCCTTCACATCTTTCAAGTTCTCCATTTTTTTCTCATAAACAAATCAAGAAGAAATATTTAAATTTTATGTAAATATGTTTCTTTATTGTCAACACTGGTTAAACTGATGCCTTTACTAGTTGAACGACTTTACTTTCAACAATTTCACTTCATTTATAATTTTGTTGATGTCATTTCATAGATTTTTATAAATTTTATTTTTTCATTTTTCAGGTCTCACAGATTTAGAAGTCATTGCACAATGCATGGTTTTTTTCTTGGCTGGCTTTGAGACTACAGCAGCAACGCTATCCTTCTTTGCGCATTCTATAGCAATGAACCTGGATGTTCAGGAGAAACTTTACCAAGAAATAATAGAAAAACTTGGACAGGTCAAAAGTTTTAACTAATCAAATCTGAATTCTGTAGAACTTGGCTAGTTTTTTTTATCCTTGTCTTCTTTTATTTCCAGAGTTCCTTTTCCAAATGAAAGAATCAGGATCTTATTTATTAAATTTTCTAATTCTAAGGGTCCCTTAATTATCAATAAATTTCCTCAATGTCTTAATCTGTACTAAAATCTTATTGATATTTAGGGGGCAAATTGTTTCTTTCCAAATCAGACAAGAATCCTAATCCCCCAAATATCCCTCATGGTTGCGAATGATTTGAATCATTGTCATCTCATAAATGAAATATTTGTTTATAGTGACAAGGTCACTCACTATTACCTGGAACAAAATGACCCTTGAATTATAATCAACTTCTGAAGCAAATGCAATTTATATGTAGATTGATATATCTTGCTTATTGACTAAAGATCCACTTCTGAAGCAAATAGAATTTACATGTCCATTGATAGTTTTGTATTTTTCTAGGAATCTCCAAATTATGATAATGTGCAGAAGCTGACCTTTCTTGACATGTGTTTGGATGAGACGTTGAGGATGTATCCAGTTGCTATATTGTAAGTTCAGTAAAAGTTACATCCCACTTAAATTGCATAGTTTCTAAACTAGGAGGCATTATCATTTTTATAATTCCTCAGTATAAAAAACAGATAATGAGATATTTTTGAGAGGTTTTGATTAAGTATGACAGCCATTATGTGAATGCACTTAATGATCAACTTGTAAAGGGAGAGTTTTAATTTAAAGAAAATGAATAGCTGAAAAAGTAAAGAGAAATAACCTCGTATTAAACATACAATTAAAAGCAAACTTTTTTGACATTTACCAAGAACTGAACATGAAACATAATCTGACTCATTTACAAACACAAGGACACATTATTCTTTGGTATAAACTTTGCATACGCAACCATCCTGTTGTATATTTATTCACTCATCATGTCTTGTAAGGATTTTTGAAAGTGAAGGATATTTTTCAAACAATGAAGTTAATTTCTTTACACTATTTACATTGTTCAGACTGTTGTCCTCATCTTTGATGCCATATTCACAACGTTTTGGCCATTTTACACACTGGCCTTCCTCAGGTGATTGAAATTTCAAACTGAACCCTTTATTTCATCTACTAGGGTAGATTGTTCTAGTTCCATGTTGCATGCCTCTTCCAGATGTCTCACTTATCTCCCTTATATAACATTGATTGGTAGATGTTATATAAAAGTTACAATCAAAATTGTGGTCATGTCTTTTTTCACATTGAACTGATAACAATTCCAGCAGGCAACCAAATTACCCTGTGCCCCAGCAGATCATTGAGATACTATGCTCTGTCTTTTATGGCATTTCTTTGGGTCCCCAAAAAATGGTCCCTTGTATTAGACACACAATTAAAAGCAAACCTTTTCTAACATTTAAAAAGAATTAAAGAAAAAAACAAACTTAAGTAGCATCTTATTCAAACACAAGGACATTTTATTCTATGATACAAATGCATCATCTACAAACAACAGTTCATATATTTATTCACCAATCATCTCTTGTAAGGACCATTTTTTTTTCAAACTACAAAGAATGGCTTTCAGAACAGGTCTCCAAAATTAAAGATAAACACTGTAATGGCTTCAGTCCAGGAAGTAAAAAGTAATCTTTTTTTAACTTTTGAATTTCATTTGGGAAAAAAATGAGCAACTTGGCAATTTAAGAAAAAGTACTTTGTGTATGTGTAGCATGTATATGTGTGAGTATGCGAGAGAGTTTACGTGTGCACTGTGATTTTATGTAGAATAATGTACCTGTCTGTATATTTATGTTTTCCTTATAAGGTCAAGACTTATAGCATGCTGTACAAATGCATATGATGCAGATGAAGTCATATAAAACCTATTATTTTTAAACTGCTATCAAATCTATTAGATTTAATGATAATAAATTATTTCTGATTGTCAGCACAACAAGAGAATCAAAAGAAGATTGTGTCGTGAGGGGAATGGAAATTCCCAAGAATACTGCAGTCATGTTTCCAATTTTGTGTTTGCATCATGATCCACGATATTGGGCTGAACCGGAAAAGTTTGATCCTGAACAGTGAGTATCAATCAGTTGGGTAATCAGAAGGAAGCAAAACTCTTGTTTCAAATCATTGTCAAGTTCTTCAATCTTAACATTTCTATAGGACAACCACTGGACCTTAAGCCTTTAATTCATTTGTATAATGAATAAAGGTCAAGTGGATAGCTGGTGAATTAAATATGAAATAGGACAATCAAAAGTTAATTCTGTTCTTACCCAAATACTTACTTTGCTATATCAAGTTCTACAATAGTCCATGTAATATAAATACATATAAGACAGGAGACATGAAGAAAGGGAAAATGATTTTTTTCCTTATTCTTATTTATTTTTCTTTATCTCTCCATATAATTGTGAATTTTGATATAAATGCCTCCAGTATAGAGGACATGAGAAAAGGAATAGAAGGCCTCCTCCACCGACCAAAGATGAACTGACTCCTTAATGCTTGTGTTCTCTTTCATTATATTATCATTTACTTTTCACACAAAATTCATACAGTTGTGTAAAATAAAAATGTCTATAGATCTGAAAAGAATTATTATCTTGGTGCAAAATACACACTTTCAATGCAAATTGACTAATCATCAAGAAAGTCCATTTTGTTTATTTTTATCAGTTTGTGGTTTGTATATTTGCCTTAAGATTTCTTAGATTGATCCCAATTTCTAAATGGTAAAGAACCTCTTTAATTCTTTGGTTAAACAACTCCCAAATCTCTTTTGTATGGAACAATGAAACTTTAGGAAGAATAAATTGGATGAGATCTTCAGCAACTGCTTTATTAAAAAATATCTGATGATCCAAAGTAACATTCTCCTTAGTGTAAGAGTCAAACATTTTTTTCAAGAGAGTCAAAACATTTCCTTGAATTAAAAAATCATTAAATGTTTTCATAAATATGATGAATATTTTTGTTATTACAGCTTCAGTGAGGAAAACAAAGCCAAACAAAAACCCTTCACCTATTTTCCTTTTGGTGGTGGGCCACGAATCTGTGCTGGAATGCGATTGGCTGAACTTGAATTCAAGATGGCTGTTGTACAAATGCTGAGGAAATTCCGTCTTGTTGCTTGTGCTAAAACTGAAGTAAGTATTCTTAATCTTCACTCATCATCTTCATACAAAATACAAACTTAGTATGGGGTTGTACAAAAGTAAATTCCTGATTTTCAACAGATAATTTCTTATCATTTTCATTCTTTTTGCCTTTCATCGAAAAAAGTTACTTGGCATTGCCTAGTTTGAAAAATTTTTCAAAGGTCATTCTTTATGAATGAATTTTATTTCATCAATATTTGACAAAAAGTTATTTAAACCAAAAAGTGGCAGAATTAAAAAATGTAACTCTCTTGTTGATTTCAGTGTAGAAAAAATTCAATTTAGAAGAATTTATTTTCCATTCTTTTTCTGACTTGGAAATGTCAAACAGAGCCTTCAAAAATGTGTTTTTTTCTTCATAAAGTAAAGATAACATTTTACTGCAAGAGAAAGCTTTTGTGGGCATCTTTATATTTTGATGCATATTATCACTTCCCTCAAGAGAAATATTTTGTGCGACATAGAGTGTAAATACATACATAGGATGAGGAAGCAGTAAGTTTTCTTATCTGCATCTCTTTGGGAGTCTGTACACCAGCAGAAGGTGAATAACACAGAATGGTATTTGTGTGATTGTTAGCAAGCAAAGGACCAATCTATCCAAGATGAGAGTAGCTAATTACCAACATTGGCTCTCTTAGAGGCTCAAGATTAGGAGTCCTGAGAAATAAATTTGGGCAATTTAATTGGCCCATTAGTCCTTCTAATCACATGTGTTGTTCATACATCTACATGTGGGAAGTAATATCTCTGACTGTGGGCAAAGCAAAGACAAAATGCCTGGTAAAAGTTTGGAGGTATGACAAATCCTTCAAGTTGATAATAAAATTTGCATCAAAGAAATGTGGTAGAATAATTGAATTTATAAAATACTCTTAAAGAACTTCAACTGACAGAGAATAGTGATAATATTGTTTTCTCAAAAGAACCTAAAATAATGGATGTTATTGTAGATATAGTGTTAGTAAGATTTTCTTTCCAGGAACTTTGGAATAAAATGAACTGACTCAAAGATTTAAAATAAATATTTTTATTTATTTTCTTTAGAGTGATGTGTGAGTCCTTTGGTATTCGGTGTAGCAAAAAGTTTGTTAATAAAGCAGATATTGGTAGCAGTCTGGAGAAATGTCTGTTTCAATAGTTTGAAGTCAGACTATGGTAGGGATGGTAGTAATCTCAGAAATTAGGTCAAAGTCAATCTACTTAGTGGGATGGAAATATCAGTAGCAAATGACTTCTTAACTGCATCTTCACATGTCACACATGGATGATTTCTATGTGATAGTGTTTTTTGTTCCATCCTTTCTTTGTCACATCTGCTTCTAACCCAGAGGTGTCAGGCTTTTGACCTTTTGACCATGCTCGAGAATTTGGTGCAAACATTGGTTTTGGCTAATATCAAAAGTATCTTTGTATTGATTGTTATCATTAGTCAAAATTATTTTATTTTCATGTGTTCCTTTCTTTTCATTTTTTTTTAACGGAAGTTCTGCATGGAGCCTCCTGTGACACTGAGCTGTCGGCCCGTGGTCAACTCCCAGTCACAGTGCAAAACTGTAATGTTTCTCCCACCGGCATTTTGGGGTTGACTCGTAGTAGTTGCCACCAGCCTGTGTTCTGGTCGATTGGTGGTCGTCGCTACCTGGCGGAATCCCTTGGTCAGGGTACCAATATGTGACACTGGCCCATCCAGGGTTGAATCCTGGTCGTCGCTACCTGGCAGAATCCTTTGGTCAGGGCACCGAGTGGGATGGTCGGTCGGTGCTAACGGCTTCACACCAGCTGCAACCAGTTCAACACCAGCTCCATCATTCCCAACTCATTTCCAACATCTGGTTACCAAAGTAACTGCTTCAATCTCGAGTCTAACCTACCCACGTTGTGATTTTGATCTTAGGTAGACGAGATCAATCAGGTGTCAGGCCGTACTGTGAGATGAGTCCAGACTGGAGGTGATATCGCACAAGCATAAAGAAAAAAGAAGCAAATAAAAACCCAAGAGGTTCAAGTATTTTAAAAAATAACAAATTAACTTCATCCGTCTGTTACATACAGGAGTGTGTTTCTCTCCCAGCCCGTTTTCTATGGAGTGTGACATTTCTATGTTTCTTAAGCAAGTTTTGGTATCTTAAGTCTACTGGTTTAGTTTTTAGGTGCTGGCTTGGCTTTGTTTGTCAGTATAACTTGCTATTTGTAGGATAGGCAAAGTCGGAGGTCGTGGAATCTCTCGGTCAGCTTCTGCGAGGCAACACTCTGGTTTCTCCTACTCGAACTGAACTCTGACTCTAACTCTGGCTGAACTGTCACTGTTGAACGGCCCAAGGACGTTTGTTTATATGGGTACCGACCAAAAAACGGTGCTTTGCCTTGCCAGCAATCAAGAAAAATGATATCTTGGGAAGACAGTTAATATTGATTCTCTCTACCCCGTATTGGCCAAAATTTTTATCACCGCCATATGGTCTGTCTGATATCTCAATGCTTTGCTTTTTTCTGAATCTTGTATTACTCTTGGCAAGCATTCTTTTTACAAACAACATTAATCAATTTGTCAAAATCTCACATATGGGTTTTCTATGAGTCTACTGTCTACGCCAATTTATGGGTTTTTGTGAAAAGTTACTTTTTCGGAAATAAAATCTTTTTAATATCAAATGTTATATCTTTCGGGATATCTTCTTTCCATTCTCAGTATCTCTTGTTTTAATTTCTATGGTTAATTAGTTAGCCAATTACCATAGCTAAATAGTGTCACACTCCCTAATTTTTGGTATTTTTCAGTCACAAATAAGTATGCACTACTCCTGCAAAATTCCAGTGTCTTTGGCCCAGTTCAATCTTTTCTTCTTCCTCTTTTTATTTGAGGGTTGCCTTCTTATTAGTTGAGAGAAGTATAGAAAGAGAAGTTCAGAGAGAGAGAGAGAGAGAGAGAGAGAGAGAGAGAGAGAGAGAGAGAGAGAAGGGTTTTAAAGGAAAGTGCAAATGCCTTATTTTAATGTGAATTTTAAAAATTTTTTTTTATCAGGACTCACTACATTATCATAAAATGACAGTTGAAGAGATGTAATAAAAATAAAATCATAACTGATCTTGCGAAACAAATACACAAAGAGAGAATGTAACTTGTAACTTGAAGTTGATTTTTTTAATTTCTATATTTACAAATTTTGTATCTAAGCAATGAAACACTATATCCCAAACTTCTTTAAGCTTCATTCAATTTTTAATCCTTTCATTCCAAGCAAGGCAATAAAGCCACTAGGACACAAGAGATTAGTGAGTGTTAGAGAATATGAGAAAAACTATAAAGGAGAGAGGACCATAAAAGAATAAGAATTAAGAAGACAGGACATAACAATTGACTTATTATTTAAATTTCTGGAGATCAAAGGCAATAAAGCCACTAGGATGCAAGAGGTTACTGAGTGTTAGAGAATATGAGAAAAACTACTATTAAGGAGAGAGGACAATAAAAGAATAAGAATTAAGAAGACAGGACATAACGATTGACATGGCATTTAAATTTCTGGAGATCAAACTTGACTGGGAAACAAGAAGCTGGAAGAGAGTTCCACAAGCGAGAAGTGCGTTAGAAGAAACTATTAAGCTGAAGAAAATGGGGACAGAAATATCTCAAGTTAACTTGATGGAAGAAACTAAGGATAAAAAAAACTATACTACCCTATTCTGGGTGGGGTTGCCTATGTCCAACACAGAGTTCCCAATATGCCTAACCGGCATCAAAATGCCATTACAAGTCAGCTCCTTTCACTCAGCACAGACACATAAGACACTGATGGAGGGAGTCATCGCCTTTCCATCCTAATCAAAAGATAACTCTGCAAGCTCATGTTTAGGGTGAGAATAACATTGTCTTGAGAAGGACATATTTGGTAGTCGCTGGAAAGTGTTGTCCTGAGAAGGACAGTGTCATGGCTGCTGGAGAGAATTGTCTTGAAAAGGATAATTTTGTGGCCACCAAAGAATGTTGTCCTGAAAAGGACAGTTTCATATTGTTACTACTGGCAAGGATGGCTGGAGCAGGAAGTCTGTTGGAGCTAGCTGGGGCGACAACTGATGGCAAGCTGGAGATGATTATGGCTGGCTAGCTGGAAATGCTGCTGATGGCTGGAGCCATACTACACTTTGCACCTCATCATCTTGATCGCAGAATGCCTTTTTGTTTTTTTGCTTTGTAGCTTCTTTATATCTTGAATCAGTCTTACAACAATTGCTGGTTAAGCTTTTTCTTCCAGTTGTTTTTAAAAAAGGTGGGACAGGATATGACAGTCATGTACTCTCTGATCTCTTTGCCGACTTTGTCAATTTCGGCTTTGCTCAACACAAGAATTGAAATGTCATCAGCATAGGCGAGGTACCTGGCCAAAGTATTAGCACCATGTAAAGAAATTCTACATAGCATTTGATTTGTCTTTAATTTGTGAAGGAAAGGTTCCAACACAAGAATGTACAGCAAAGGCAAAAGCGCACAACCTTGACGAATGGAGACAATACGAAAAGTTTCCAGTCATACTCCATTCACTTCCATCAGCACACCAGGGGCTGTATACAGAAGTTTCATCAAGATGCAAAAGTGTGGCCCAAAACCAGTGGCCACTAAACAGCCTCCAGAAATCAATGGTCAACCCTATCAAATGCTTTGGAGTGATCTAAATTGACTTTGCTGTTGATTTTCTCCATGATCAAGCATACCAAATTAAGGTTTTTCTAAATAGGCCTACCCTTAGGCCAAGTCTGTTAGGGACCAATAAAACTAGAGAGGATGGTCTGCAAATAGCTGGCTAAGATCTTGGCTAAAATCTTCAACTTTGTATTTAACATTGTCATCATTACCTATCCCATCCCCACCATTCTTGTCCTTGCATAGCAACTTGATTACACCCCTAGTGAAGTGTTAAGAAGTATAGACCCCTGCTTCATGCAGTTGTTGTCAATCTGTCTCAGGAAAGGAACAAAATGGTTGACTGCCTCAAGTTCAGTTCATAAGGAACATGATCTAATCCCAGAATTTTGTCCCGGTCAACCAGCTTCAGTTCTTCCCAGATTTCTAACTCTGTAATGAGACCCTTGCACCCAGCAACTTCAACAGCATTGAGGCAGAGAAAGTCGACCAAATAGGTGTCAAATTTCGCTCCCTGGTGAACAGATCCTGAAAATAGTCATGAAAAACCTCACATATGCCCGCGTTTGTAGACACTGTCCACTTATCCGGCATTGTGCTGCATGAGATATGTTGATTGGATGCATTTCGAACCTCCTCTGCACGCAATTCAGTAGCCATATTTGTCACCTTGGAAGACATTCTTTTTAACCTAACCCTAACTACCAGAGCTTGTTTCTTCTTGATAAGCAAGGAGGCCAACTCTGCTCTAGTTAAGGCTATCTCTTCACTATCACAGGATTTGATCACCCGATCGACTTTTGCCTCACATACAATTTGCACATCTAATCTAACTAGATTGAGTCATTAATTATAATCAGCAGCAAATGACCTAATAGTGGATTTCAACTTATCCTACCACTTATTCCCAACCACAGTCCTCCTCAGTTCCCACTGCAGCATTAGTAATAGTTGTTCCCTAAAATCTCGCTCACCAAATAATGATGCATTCAATTTTTAGTAACCAGCCATCTAAACCTTAAGCTTATCTAAGTTTACAAAAATCTAAATGAGCCTATGGTCCGTGTAAACTATCAAATGAAAACTTGGACAACCTAAGAGCATCAAATTGACTCACTTAATTTGGACTCAGTTGAGGTAGCTAGAATGCACCACCAAAGCTGAGCTGCCCCTATTAGTCCAAGTCCAAACTACCTCCCATTTTGATAGTTATCGACAAGATCAAACTTGTCAATAAAGTCCCAAAATGGCTTCAAATCCAGGTTGTTAGTACTCGATCTTTTCCTTATATGATCTAAATCAGGATCAAGGGTGGCATTTCAATCACCTGCTAAAACTACCCAATGAGATGTTGTCAAAAATGATTTGATCTGCGAAAACAAAATAGGCTGCTTTGTATAGTCATTAGGTGCATAAATCCCAATGAAATGAAGAGACTTATCCTCTATGGTAACATCCAGCACACAAAGCCTGCCCGCCGGACCTGCGAAAACAAGAGCACATGCCACATCCAAAGACTTGCACACTAGCCAGGAAGCATCTCTCGAGAGTCCATCATAAACATTCTGAATAGAGGACAAACCTCTTAGAATGTATTCATGGTCACGAGTTGAAAGCTGGGTCTTCTGTGCACAATATGCATTCACCCTGAGACACTGAAGATCACTAGTGAGCATCGTTCTTTGAGACTACAGCCTCAGGCCCCAGGCAGAGAGGCATGATCAGTCTGATGAGGGTTGGGAATCTGCATTGAACATGGCTAGGCTGAGGACATTGACGGCTTGTCCCATTGGGCCTTGGCCCATCACACTCTTGATGGTACTATCAAGAGACAGGCCACCAACATCCCAGGGGAAGGTTAATTTTAAAGCTCTATAAAGAGAGGGGTGTACAAAATGTGGGAATCTCCCTGAACAATACTGATTTAATTTTTTTACATTGTCATCAGCAAAGAATCACAATGGTGGGAAAGTTGAAAAGGCATCATTTGCCTATTGTAGCATCACCCAAATTTTCTGTGATCTTTGTTCTGATTGCACTACTGTTAAGCATATTTTTGCTTTTGGAAAACTGTTTGTGTGTTTGCTCATGGGGACTTCTGGAGACTGAGGTACCATTGTCTGGAGCTTCCCTTTAGTCTTACCAATAACCTGTCATTCTCCCTTTTTCTTCTCTGTTACTGTACAAGTAGCGAGCAAAGGCTTTTCTGGGAATGGGGGCCACAAAATGGATACAACTGGGGGTTGCTGCATTGGTCTTGGTCACTGGCATGCCCATTATGGGCGAGACAGAAATAAGTGCTTTGGCCAAAAGGAGATTTTGATTGGATGGGGTCAGAACTCCAGAGGCCTTCTTTCTGGGGATGAAGATGAGAGGTAATCAATCTCTCCACACTTCCAGCAGGTTGCTTCACAGCCGGTCACAATAACCTTTTCTGGCTCTCTACATCCAGACAATTGGAGATGGAAATGAAGGTTTTGTGACCTAACATAATCTTGAAGTTCCATACCTCATTCATGTCATTGGAGGTAACACTGTGTATCTGTCCAAATTGAACCAGATAAGCAGCCAAGCGAGGAGGGACCTCCAACACTGAAATGTTGGTCATTCGTCTACTCTCATATTCAGGATCTTTCATAATTAGATCCTGACTTGATGCTTCTACACAGTCAGTAGATGAGGGCAACAGTACATCTCACATGTGCAAATGCTTGTCAACCACAAAGACTGACACAATTCTTTTTTCAACCTTCTGTAACTTCTCAGGATTGACCAAGAGTCCATCTTCTTTGATAAGATGTGTATCGCTCCAGGCTCTCTTGAGGAACTTTGTCATTTTGATGATCCATTTTGGCGATCCATTTTGGTGGGCACATTCAGCATGAGGGTGAATCCCTGGCTGCTAAATTATTGTTTTTGTTGTTGATGCTGTTACTCATCTCAGCAACTCTTTTTCTTTGTCTTGAATTTGACCATTCTTGGCCTCCATACTTTTTCTTGTATCAAATGGGTCTTCATTATTTTTTGTAATGGCTACATTCTCAGCAGTCACTGTTGACTGAGGTTTAGTGTTTTTATTGGAGATGGGGAGGTATCTTCTTTTTTCAACACAAACAGGTCTTTTTTAATTGACCAATGTTTGTCAGCCATCTTGGTTACTTTTCAAATTCCTTTTTCTTTTTGTTTTCATTGAAAACCGGAAATTTTCTTAAAAAAAAATAAAACAACAGAAATAAAGAAAAAATATGAAAAATAATAATCTTAAACAAATACACAAAATGCAAAACAAATTTAACAAAACAAACAAAAAATAAAACAAAAAGACTGACAAGCTAGTTTAACAAAAATGTTTGATGTGAAAACTTAAAAGTTAACTTAAAAATATATACAAATTAAACAAACTCCTTTTACAAAGAGAAGGAAGAAAATAACAAATTTTACAATGTAGAAATGAGAACAAAAAAGACAGATGAAAAAATGTTTGACATGTAAACTAAAAAGAATGAATTTACTCAGAAAGCACAATTAAATAAAACACCGTAAATGAGAACAGCAAAGTAAAACAAATTATGAAAAAATACTACAAAAGGAAAATTAAAAAGGAGATATCTGTAAAAAAAATAAAAAAGTCTTACTAATTAAACAAAATGGCTAATGTAACATGGAAAGAAAAACAAAACAAACACTAAGGAAAGAGTTTGGCAAGTGGGAGTTGACAAATAAATGTTTGAAAAATTAACAAAACTAAATGGACAAAGAAACATGTAAAAGCTTAAAACCAAAAAATTAAACAATAATTAAATGCAAATGAAAGCTGGGTGGGGTTTAAAGAAAAAAAAGGAAAAAAAAAAAATAAAAGTGATGAACACGATAGATGAAGTAGTATGAAAAAAATTAAAGATTAAGCAAAAATGAAAAAAATTATACTACAAAAAATAAGAAATTTAGCTTACAGGTGTTAAGAAATAAAGAAATAACTATTAAACTATTATGGAGCCAACAGTAGTCATTTGAACCTAGCTCGTTAAAGGTATATAGTGTCTCATTCTATCAGCAAACAAAGATTTAACCTCTTTGAGCAGTCACAAATAGGTGTCTGTTGCGATCAGAATTGCATATGGAAAAAGTGATTCCTCTGGTCTATAGCAGCTGTGTGAAATAAAAAGATTATGGTTTCACCTGATATTTGTGACAAGGTACAAAAACATCAATACCAGCTTTAACCCAAGAAGAAACCTCTGTGGCACAATTCTCAATATTAAGGCTAAGGAAGGCATCTTCAAAAAAATAATCTTGTGTATTTTTTCTGTCTCTCTCTCAGTGTCTTGTTTCACATTACAAACTCAGTGGAAATTTGAAAGAATGAGAAACAAAAAATAAATTGTCAGCCATTATTTTTCATGTCTGAATTTGTCTTTCTTTTTATTATTGCAGAAGAAGATTGAATTTGCAAAAGTTGGACTGCTTAAACCAAAAAATGGAATCTGGATCCAAATTGAACACCGTTGAGAGTAAAAGAATATTTGTAATCAATCAGGGATTTAATTCCAAAAGACTAATTAAGATTCAATTCTTGCTGCTTCCTGTTTCTTTTTGGTCTTGACAATCTCAGCTTATATATTTATGTATTCTATACTTAAACAATAAAAAAATGTATCTGGATCCAAATTGAACAGAGTTGAGAGTAAAAGAATATTTTTAATCAATCAGGGATTTAATTCTAAAAGACTAATTAAGATTCAATTCTTGCTGCTTCCTGATTCTTTTTGGTCTTGACAATCTCAGCTTATATATTTATGTATTCCATACTTAAACAATAAAAAAATGGTATCTGGATCCAAATTGAACACCGTTGAAAGTAAAAGAATATTTGTAATCCATCAGACATTTAATTCCAAAAGACAAATTAAGATTCAATTCTTGCTGCTTCCTGTTTATTTTTGGTCTTGACAATCTCAGCTTATATATTTACATATTCCATACTTAAACAATAAAAAAATCGTATGTGTATCCAAATTGAACACCGTTGAGAGTAAAAGAATATTTGTAATCAATCAGGGATTTAATTCCAAAAGACTAATTAAGATTCAATTCTTGCTGCTTCCTGTTTCTTTTGGTCTTGACAATCTCAGCTTATATATTTAGGTATTCCATTTTTTAAAACAAAAAACAATTGTATCTGGATCCAAATTGAACACTGTTGAGAGTAAAAGAATATTTGTAATCCATCAGACATTACAATCAATTTGTAAAAGATTAATTAAGATTCAATTCTTGCTGCTTCCTGTTTCTTTTTAGTCTGGACAATCTCAGTTTATATATTTATGTATTCCATACTTAAGCAATAAAAAAATGGTATCTGGATCCAAATGGAACACCATTGAGATTAAAAGAATATTTGTAATCAATCAGGGATTTAATTCCAAAAGACTAATTAAGATTCAATTCTTGCTGATTCCTGATGATTTTTGATCTTGACAATCTAAGCTTATATATTTATGTATTCTATACTTAAACAATAAAAAATGTTATCTGGATCCAAATTGAACACCAGTGAAAGTAAAAGAATAGTTGTAATTAATCAGGGATTTAATTCCAAAAGATTCCTTAAGATTCAGTTCTTGATGAATCCTGTTTCTTTTTGATCTTGACAATCTCAGCTTATATATTTATGTATTCTATACTTAAACAATAAAAAAATGGTATCTGGATCCAAATTGTATACCGTTGAGTGTAAAAGAATATTTGTAATCAATCAGGGATTTAATTCCAAAAGACTAATTAAGATTCAATTCTTGCTGCTTCCTGATTCTTTTTGGTCTGGACAATCTCAGTTTATATATTTATGTATTCCATACTTAAGCAATAAAAAAATGGTATCTGGATCCAAATGGAACACCGTTGAGATTAAAAGAATATTTGTAATCAATCAGGGATTTAATTCCAAAAGACTAATTAAGATTCAATTCTTGCTGCTTCCTGTTTCTTTTGGTCTTGACATTCTCAGCTTATATATTTATGTATTCCATTTTTTAAAACAAAAAACAATTGTATCTGGATCCATATTGAACACCGTTGAGAGTAAAAGAATATTTGTAATCAATCAGGGATTTAATTCCAAAAGACAAATTAAGATTCAATTCTTGCTTCTTCCTGATTCTTTTTGATCTTGACAATCTCAGCTTATATATTTATATATTCCATGCATAAACAATAAAAAAAATGGTATATGGATCCCATCTGAACACAAGTGAAAGTAAAAGAATATTTGTAATCAATCAAGGATTTAATTCTAGAAGACTAATTAAGATTCAATTCTTGCTGCTTCCTGTTTCTTTTTGATCTTGACAATCTCAGTTTATATATTTATGTATTCCATACTTAAGCAATAAAAAAATGGTATCTGGATCCAAATTGAACACTGTTGAGAGTAAAAGAATATTTGTAATCAATCAGGGATTTAATTCCAAAAGACTAATTAAGATTCAATTCTTGCTGATTCCTGATGATTTTTGATCTTGACAATCTAAGCTTATATATTTATGTATTCTATACTTAAACAATAAAAAATGTTATCTGGATCCAAATTGAACACCAGTGAAAGTAAAAGAATAGTTGTAATTAATCAGGGATTTAATTCCAAAAAATTACTTAAGATTCAGTTCTTGATGCTTCCTGTTTCTTTTTGATCTTGACAATCTCAGCTTATATATTTATGTATTCTATACTTAAACAATAAAAAAATGGTATCTGGATCCAAATTGTATACCGTTGAATGTAAAAGAATATTTGTAATCAATCAGGGATTTAATTCCAAAAGACAAATTAAGATTCAATTCTTGCTGCTTCCTGTTTCTTTTGGTCTTGACAATCTCAGCTTATATATTTATGTATTCCATTTTTTAAAACAAAAAACAATTGTATCTGGATCCATATTGAACACCGTTGAGAGTAAAAGAATATTTGTAATCAATCAGGGATTTAATTCCAAAAGACTAATTAAGATTCAATTCTTGCTGATTCCTGATGATTTTTGATCTTGACAATCTAAGCTTATATATTTATGTATTCTATACTTAAACAATAAAAAATGTTATCTGGATCCAAATTGAACACCAGTGAAAGTAAAAGAATAGTTGTAATTAATCAGGGATTTAATTCCAAAAGATTACTTAAGATTCAGTTCTTGATGCTTCCTGTTTCTTTTTGATCTTGACAATCTCAGCTTATATATTTATGTATTCTATACTTAAACAATAAAAAAATGGTATCTGGATCCAAATTGAACACTGTTGAGAGTAAAAGAATATTTTTAATCAATCAGGGATTTAATTCCAAAAGACAAATTAAGATTCAATTCTTGCTGCTTCCTGTTTATTTTTGGTCTTGACAATCTCAGCTTATATATTTACATATTCCATACTTAAACAATAAAAAAATCGTATGTGTATCCAAATTGAACACCGTTGAGAGTAAAAGAATATTTGTAATCAATCAGGGATTTAATTCCAAAAGACTAATTAAGATTCAATTCTTGCTGCTTCCTGTTTCTTTTTGGTCTTGACAATCTCAGTTTATAGATTTATGTATTCCATACTTAAGCAATAAAAAAATGGTATCTGGATCCAAATGGAACACCGTTGAGATTAAAAGAATATTTGTAATCAATCAGGGATTTAATTCCAAAAGACTAATTAAGATTCAATTCTTGCTGCTTCCTGTTTCTTTTGGTCTTGACATTCTCAGCTTATATATTTATGTATTCCATTTTTTAAAACAAAAAACAATTGTATCTGGATCCATATTGAACACCGTTGAGAGTAAAAGAATATTTGTAATCAATCAGGGATTTAATTCCAAAAGATTACTTAAGATTCAGTTCTTGATGCTTCCTGTTTCTTTTTGATCTTGAAAATCTCAGCTTATATATTTATGTATTCTATACTTAAACAATAAAAAAATGGTATCTGGATCCAAATTGAACACTGTTGAGAGTAAAAGAATATTTTTAATCAATCAGGGATTTAATTCCAAAAGACAAATTAAGATTCAATTCTTGCTTCTTCCTGATTCTTTTTGATCTTGACAATCTCAGCTTATATATTTATATATTCCATGCATAAACAATAAAAAAAATGGTATATGGATCCCATCTGAACACAAGTGAAAGTAAAAGAATATTTGTAATCAATCAAGGATTTAATTCTAGAAGACTAATTAAGATTCAATTCTTGCTGCTTCCTGTTTCTTTTTGATCTTGACAATCTCAGTTTATATATTTATGTATTCCATACTTAAGCAATAAAAAAATGGTATCTGGATCCAAATTGAACACAGTTGAGAGTAAAAGAATATTTGTAATCAATCAGGGATTTAATTCCAAAAGACTAATTAAGATTCAATTCTTGCTGATTCCTGATGATTTTTGATCTTGACAATCTAAGCTTATATATTTATGTATTCTATACTTAAACAATAAAAAATGTTATCTGGATCCAAATTGAACACCAGTGAAAGTAAAAGAATAGTTGTAATTAATCAGGGATTTAATTCCAAAAGATTACTTAAGATTCAGTTCTTGATGCTTCCTGTTTCTTTTTGATCTTGACAATCTCAGCTTATATATTTATGTATTCTATACTTAAACAATAAAAAAATGGTATCTGGATCCAAATTGTATACCGTTGAATGTAAAAGAATATTTGTAATCAATCAGGGATTTAATTCCAGAAGACTAATTAAGATTCAATTCTTGCTGCTTCCTGTTTCTTTTTGGTCTGGACAATCTCAGTTTATATATTTATGTATTCCATACTTAAGCAATAAAAAAATGGTATCTGGATCCAAATGGAACATCGTTGAGATTAAAAGAATATTTGTAATCAATCAGGGATTTAATTCCAAAAGACTAATTAAGATTCAATTCTTGCTGCTTCCTGTTTCTTTTGGTCTTGACAATCTCAGCTTATATATTTATGTATTCCATTTTTTAAAACAAAAAACAATTGTATCTGGATCCATATTGAACACCGTTGAGAGTAAAAGAATATTTGTAATCAATCAGGGATTTAATTCCAAAAGACTAATTAAGATTCAATTCTTGCTGATTCCTGATGATTTTTGATCTTGACAATCTGAGCTTATATATTTATGTATTCCATACTTAAACAATAAAAAATGTTATCTGGATCCAAATTGAACACCAGTGAAAGTAAAAGAATAGTTGTAATTAATCAGGGATTTAATTCCAAAAGAGTAATTAGCATTCAATTCTTTCTGCTTCCTGTTTCTTTTTGGTCTCGACAATCTTAGCTTATATATTTATGTATTCCATACTTAAACAATAAAAAAATAGTATCAGGATCCAAATTGAACACTGTTGAGATTAAAAGAATATTTGTAATCAATCAGGGATTTAATTCCAGAAGACTAATTAACATTCAATTCTTGCTGCTTCCTGATTCTTTTTGGTCTGGACAATCTCAGTTTATATATTTATGTATTCCATACTTAAGCAATAAAAAAATGGTATCTGGATCCAAATGGAACACCGTTGAGATTATAAGAATATTTGTAATCAATCAGGGATTTAATTCCAAAAGACTAATTAAGATTCAATTCTTGCTGATTCCTGATGATTTTTGATCTTGACAATGTAAGCTTATATATTTATGTATTCTATACTTAAACAATAAAAAATGTTATCTGGATCCAAATTGAACACCAGTGAAAGTAAAAGAATAGTTGTAATTAATCAGGGATTTAATTCCAAAAGATTCCTTAAGATTCAGTTCTTGATGCTTCCTGTTTCTTTTTGATCTTGACAATCTCAGCTTATATATTTATGTATTCTATACTTAAACAATAAAAAAATGGTATCTGGATCCAAATGGAACACCGTTGAGATTAAAAGAATATTTGTAATCAATCAGGGATTTAATTCCAAAAGACTAATTAAGATTCAATTCTTGCTGCTTCCTGTTTCTTTTGGTCTTGACATTCTCAGCTTATATATTTATGTATTCCATTTTTTAAAACAAAAAACAATTGTATCTGGATCCATATTGAACACCGTTGAGAGTAAAAGAATATTTGTAATCAATCAGGGATTTAATTCCAAAAGATTACTTAAGATTCAGTTCTTGATGCTTCCTGTTTCTTTTTGATCTTGACAATCTCAGCTTATATATTTATGTATTCTATACTTAAACAATAAAAAAATGGTATCTGGATCCAAATTGAACACTGTTGAGAGTAAAAGAATATTTTTAATCAATCAGGGATTTAATTCCAAAAGACAAATTAAGATTCAATTCTTGCTTCTTCCTGATTCTTTTTGATCTTGACAATCTCAGCTTATATATTTATATATTCCATGCATAAACAATAAAAAAAATGGTATATGGATCCCATCTGAACACAAGTGAAAGTAAAAGAATATTTGTAATCAATCAAGGATTTAATTCTAGAAGACTAATTAAGATTCAATTCTTGCTGCTTCCTGTTTCTTTTAGATCTTGACAATCTCAGTTTATATATTTATGTATTCCATACTTAAGCAATAAAAAAATGGTATCTGGATCCAAATTGAACACTGTTGAGAGTAAAAGAATATTTGTAATCAATCAGGGATTTAATTCCAAAAGACTAATTAAGATTCAATTCTTGCTGATTCCTGATGATTTTTGATCTTGACAATCTAAGCTTATATATTTATGTATTCTATACTTAAACAATAAAAAATGTTATCTGGATCCAAATTGAACACCAGTGAAAGTAAAAGAATAGTTGTAATTAATCAGGGATTTAATTCCAAAAGATTACTTAAGATTCAGTTCTTGATGCTTCCTGTTTCTTTTTGATCTTGACAATCTCAGCTTATATATTTATGTATTCTATACTTAAACAATAAAAAAATGGTATCTGGATCCAAATTGTATACCGTTGAATGTAAAAGAATATTTGTAATCAATCAGGGATTTAATTCCAGAAGACTAATTAAGATTCAATTCTTGCTGCTTCCTGTTTCTTTTTGGTCTGGACAATCTCAGTTTATATATTTATGTATTCCATACTTAAGCAATAAAAAAATGGTATCTGGATCCAAATGGAACACCGTTGAGATTAAAAGAATATTTGTAATCAATCAGGGATTTAATTCCAAAAGACTAATTAAGATTCAATTCTTGCTGCTTCCTGTTTCTTTTGGTCTTGACAATCTCAGCTTATATATTTATGTATTCCATTTTTTAAAACAAAAAACAATTGTATCTGGATCCATATTGAACACCGTTGAGAGTAAAAGAATATTTGTAATCAATCAGGGATTTAATTCCAAAAGACTAATTAAGATTCAATTCTTGCTGATTCCTGATGATTTTTGATCTTGACAATCTGAGCTTATATATTTATGTATTCCATACTTAAACAATAAAAAATGTTATCTGGATCCAAATTGAACACCAGTGAAAGTAAAAGAATAGTTGTAATTAATCAGGGATTTAATTCCAAAAGATTACTTAAGATTCAGTTCTTGATGCTTCCTGTTTCTTTTTGATCTTGACAATCTCAGATTACATTGTCATGTATTCTATACTTAAACAATAAAAAAATGGTATCTGGATCCAAATTGAACACTGTTGAGAGTAAAAGAATATTTTTAATCAATCAGGGATTTAATTCCAAAAGACAAATTAAGATTCAATTCTTGCTGCTTCCTGTTTATTTTTGGTCTTGACAATCTCAGCTTATATATTTACATATTCCATACTTAAACAATAAAAAAATCGTATGTGTATCCAAATTGAACACCGTTGAGAGCAAAAGAATATTTGTAATCAATCAGGGATTTAATTCCAAAAGACTAATTAAGATTCAATTCTTGCTGCTTCCTGTTTCTTTTTGGTCTTGACAATCTCAGTTTATAGATTTATTTATCCCATACTTAAATAATCAAAAAATGGTATCTGGATCCAAATTGAACACCGTTCTGAGTAAAAGAATATTTGTTATCTATCAGGGATATAATTCCAAAAGAGTAATTAGCATTCAATTCTTTCTGCTTCCTGTTTCTTTTTGGTCTCGACAATCTTAGCTTATATATTTATGTATTCAATACTTAAACAATAAAAAAATAGTATCAGGATCCAAATTGAACACCGTTGAGATTAAAAGAATATTTGTAATCAATCAGGGATTTAATTCCAGAAGACTAATTAACATTCAATTCTTGCTGCTTCCTGATTCTTTTTGGTCTGGACAATCTCAGTTTATATATTTATGTATTCCATACTTAAGCAATAAAAAAATGGTATCTGGATCCAAATGGAACACCGTTGAGATTAAAAGAATATTTGTAATCAATCAGGGATTTAATTCCAAAAGACTAATTAAGATTCAATTCTTGCTGATTCCTGATAATTTTTGATCTTGACAATCTAAGCTTATATATTTATGTATTCTATACTTAAACAATAAAAAATGTTATCTGGATCCAAATTGAACACCAGTGAAAGTAAAAGAATAGTTGTAATTAATCAGGGATTTAATTCCAAAAGATTCCTTAAGATTCAGTTCTTGATGCTTCCTGTTTCTTTTTGATCTTGACAATCTCAGCTTATATATTTATGTATTCTATACTTAAACAATAAAAAAATGGTATCTGGATCCAAATTGTATACCGTTGAGTGTAAAAGAATATTTGTAATCAATCAGGGATTTAATTCCAATAGACTAATTAAGATTCAATTCTTGCTGCTTCCTGATTCTTTTTGACCTTGAAATTCTAAGCTTATATATTTATGTATTCCATACTTAAACAATAAAAAAATGGTATCTGGATCCAAATTGAACACCGTTGTGAGTAAAAGAATATTTGTAATTAATCAGGGATTTAATTCCAAAAGACTAATTAGGAGTCAAGTCTTGCTGCTTCCTGATTCTTTTTGATCTTGACAATCTCAGCTTATATATTTATGTATTCCATGCATAAACAATAAAAAAAATGGTATATGGATCCCATCTGAACACAAGTGAAAGTAAAAGAATATTTGTAATCAATCCAGGATTTAATTCTAGAAGACTAATTAAGATTCAATTCTTGCTGCTTCCTGTTTCTTTTTGATCTTGACAATCTCAGTTTATATATTTATGTATTTCATACTTAAACAATAAAAAAGTGGTATCTGGATCCAAATTGAACACTGTTGAGAGTAAAAGAATATTTTTAATCAATCAGGGATTTAATTCCAGAAGACTAATTAAGATACAATTCTTGCTGCTTCCTATTTCTTTTTGATCTTGACAATCTCAGTTTATATATTTATGTATTCCATACTTAAACAATAAAAAAATGGTATCTGGATCCAAATTGAACACCGTTGAGATTAAAAGAATATTTGTAATCAATCATTACAAGTGACTCTCATCAATATTCTTCCAGTTTGATATTCTACATCTTGTTAAATACATATTTTATGTGTAACAATGTCTTTTCCTTATCCTTTTCTAGATCAGTCCACCACAAGCTCATAACAGTTGAATGAACTTGTCACTCGAAATGTTCACTGTGAAAGAGTTGAAAGAATTCTGTAAAGCTGAGAATATGTTGATAAACTTTCTGCTTGAGAAAAGTTGAAGGAATGAATGTTCCGTAATGTTTAATTATTTTTCGCTTCTTGTAGTTGAATATTCATAATCTAATGTTCAAAATGTTTGTAATTAAGTCTCATAAAATCCAATAAGAGTGTGATTGAATAGTTTTTAGTAAATTCCAGAAGAAATTGGCGAGTGAGTGGTTTAGTTGAATGTTTTAGTTAGAATTACAGTGAAGTTATTCCATGTTGAAGAACTTAAAATTCTAACTTTGTACTTCGCTTCCATAATGATACAAGCGTCATGAACTAGTTTAGCAAATGCTAGTCGTTCGTAAATTCTCACTGGTGAGGTTCACTTGTACATTCTATTTATAAGTTTTCTAGTCATGTGACAGGCTTCAAAAAGCATTTCTGATTTTTGGTGGAAAATGTATTTTTGTCAGGAATTAGGTTGATGTTATTTGGACATAGTTGAAAACATGATTTTAATATTAACTGACCAATTAGAAGTTTAGGTTTTCTGAAAATATGTATGAAGCTAGATGAGCTCTGTGATCCGCTTTTTGCACAGATTTGCATAAAAATCGACATTGATAAGAAAATGGTAGTGGAATGCTAAACTGTCATATTGGAGGAAAGATATTATATAGTAGTTTAGCACACTTTTCTTTGTTGCTAATGAAATTTTCCTGTTTCTTAATACTACGTTTAATTTTATGAAGGCACCTTTTACTATTCAAATATGCTATTGGTGTGTATAGGTTAAGGAAAAAGCTTAGATGCAAGTTAGAATGATACCAATATTTATTATTATTAGAAAAGCTAATACAGACATTGTCCTCCCCTACATAGAATATTTTGTGTGACTTACCAGTGTGGTTCGTTGTTGACACAAATAACAAGTATAGAATTGTCCATATTTTCTACTCACTCCCGTAAAAAATACATTCTTCCATCAGAATCAGTTTTAACTAATCAATACCACACATTGCAAATCTCGACTTTTTATTGGTCGAGACGACACCAAAATGTGTATCAATTGTCAAAAATCTATTTTCCTGCCAAGCTCACTGGAGCCTACTTTGGTTTCCCAAAACAAATAAAAGGACAAATTTCAGTCCAATTCACCAGTCAGTAACTCAGCTTCAGAGAGATGCCACACGAATCCACGCATGTCACTATTTTGAATTAAGAAACTTTTCGCGCCTCAACTGCTGACTCAACCACCAGCATCATTCTCTCTCTAAGTCCATTACAACTTTCTTAAAAAAATGTTCATTTACACTACTAAATAGAAATTGTAATTTCAACCAGACAAACAAAAGACAGTCCAAGGTAAACAACTCTGGAAGAATAAGAAAAACATATCTTACTTTATTCTTGCATATTTACTACCTAAATTACCTTTTTGATAAATATTCCTTTCTTATTCTATTTGAACATTTCTTCAACAATTGAACATTGCTGAACTGTAATTCATTAAGATACTTAATTCACACTTCGTCAACTTTCATATAACCAAAACACAAGTTTTTCCAATTGTATTAATTGTATATACATGTTTGATGTTTTCTAGTTGAATTCACGACTACTGTTGTTTCTTGTTCAATTTTGCCTTGAAATTTATTCAACTTGTATGTCTATGCTTAATATTGTGATTAATATGAAGAACATGCTTTCACACTTATCATCTTAAACAAAAAACCTTCTGATTACAAATAGATTTCATAGCAATCCCAATACAAGTATCAATTTCATGAGAACAGCTATGGAGTTTCCCAGTCCCTGTGTGTCTCTGAGACTTGATAGCTGTCACATGGTTTTCTACTTCTATGTTGGGAGAGACAAGATTTTTCAACAGTGCTTTTGAATTTTATTGTCACCTTTTCCATCGCCTGTTAAAACATTTCCCAGATATTTAAACTCTTGTACTTATTCAATATTAGCATCTCCAATTCATAATTTGTATCTTGAGTTTTTCTCTTGCTGAAAACCATCCATTTTGTTTTCTAACAATTGATGATTAGTCCTTTCTTCCTGCTTTCCTCTATTACCTTTATAGACGGTCCTAAAATGTGTATTCTATCATCAGCAGTAGCATTATCTTTACATTATAGACGTGATTACATATCCCTATTATTGGCAGATGATCTAACTTAGTTTCAGCAAAAAGATATAACAATTTAGAGGGGAAACTACAAAAACTGTACAACATCATTTGTATAATAACAGATGAAGATGATTTCATAATTACACTATTTGATGTCAGTTGATTGTTAATTGCTACTTTAAAATATTGCACACAAAAAAACAAAAAAAATTAAATACCTACTGGGCTTCGTATTAATTAGCAGAAGTGACACTGGTATTTAAACGTGTGCACTTTCTATCGGGTCAAATTAGTAGACTGAGTTTTAGCAGCAGGCAGAGAGGTAGTCGTAAATTATATAAGGAAAACAAAATCCCTTCTTGTTGACGCAAATATGGATTTATTTGGGGTTTTATACATTCCTAATTTTTTGTTGGTCACATTAGCCATTGTCATCACCTTTTATTTGTAAGTTTTAAACTTATTTTTATTCTTTTCACAGAAGAAACAAATATTCTAAGCTACAATTTTCCTACATATTCAATTTCTACTGCGTAACTTTTTGAAAATACTTTTTCGTTTTCTTCTTTAAAAATTTAATATTTTTATTTTCTTGTTTTCAAATCGATTCACTTTTGACATTTTTTTTTAAGTTAGTAAAGTAAGTAAACGATTTAAAGTATTTGAATTTTTTTTAACCCATTTTTTTGTCTATTTTTAAATCTTTTTTCTTTCCTTTTCTTGGCAGCTTAAAAAGTTAAAAATTACGTAAATTGAAACAAATAAAAAACTGACTTGGATTGTCATTTGGTTGGTGAACATGAAAATTTGGTTGCCAAAAATCAGAAGTTCACATTTTGATTCACTAATTATGAACGTTTTTTATTTTTATTACATTTTTTATTTAATTATTTTTGATAATTTATTAGAAATCGGTTTGAAAAAGAATGTTTGACAGTAAAAATCCGTCTTTTTTGAAGCACAGATTTTTGTTGATAAAACTTTTATCATAAAAGTGAAAGTCAAAGTTGATTTTTCTTTCCTGACTGAAAAGTGAGATAAACTTTTAAAATTGTTTACATTTCAAATGTAGTTGATTTTTTTTTTATTTTGCAACAACTGAAATATCTTTCTTTTATTATTTTTGAAGATATAATTTTTATTTTTAATTGATTGAAAATTACCAAAATTCGATGGGAGAAAAAACTGAAAAAAGAAAGACAACTTTCACAGAATTAAAAACGTTTCCGTAAAGTACATTTTTATGATGACTGATTTTAAAATTTAGTTTTAGAAAAATAATGTAAACAGTTTACATAAATTATAGTTTACAGTTGAGTAAACTATAATTTATTTGACTATAAAAATAAAATACATTCCACCAGACACATCAATCAATTATTTATGGTCCATGTCTGCCAACAGAAAAATTAAACTTTAAAAATCTCACACAAGAAAAAATATTGTTTGAAGAAAAAGATGTTCAGTTAATTTAATCATTAATTAACTTGATTTAAAAAAAATATTACTTCCTTTCAATTATTGCAAAATTTGTATAAGAGCAATGAGATTTATTATTTATTGTCAGGTCAAAGGTCGGAGTGTTGTTGTTTTATTTATGATAACTTATCATACAACCACGTGTCTCAATACCGCGGGAAAGTTGCTCACGTCCTCGCGACACTTTTTGGGATGCAACGCAATGACCCCAGCCCACTTCCCGAAAAAGAGGTACTGCCTGAGGAGAAGGTACCCCGGGGATTTGAGCAGATTTTATTTACTTCCTGCGGTAAAAACCAGGGTTAACCACCCAGTGTCTACAACTAAGAAGAGCGCATTAATTTTTTTCTTTTTTTTTACGGAAGAAGACAAAGAAGAAAAGAGTGCGTCCGTAAAAGAAGAAAAGGTTTCCTTCGCGGGAACAACGCAGAATGAAATTCGTTCGTGTTTAGTTTTTTTGTTTAAACTTAAACAGCAACCGACGAATCACAACTTCTAGCAAAAAAATTAACAGAATTCGATAAAAGTGCTTGCTGCTCTTATTACGAATATTTTTCAAAGAAAAATTTGTGGACATTTTCTTTAGTCAAGTGCACATTTCGATAATAATTTTCTAATTAAATTTAGATACCTCCAGATATTTGAAATTATATAATTTTTGTTTTTAATTGAAAGAAAATTACCAAAATTAATGGGAGAAAAAAGCTTAAAAAAGAAAGACAACTTTCACAGAATTAAAAAAAAACGCTTCCGTAATTGAAGTACATTATGACTTATGAGTATGACTAATTTTAAAATTTAGTTTTAGAAAAATAATGTAAACTATAATTTATATTTGACTATAAAAATAAAATACATTCCACTATAATGGGAAATGTATGAATCTACTTCTTCTCCCCCCAGCTATGGGTAAATAGCAGGACAGACTGGGTTCTATAGCCTTGGATGGCAACTGGTCTACTGCAGAAAGAAATGGCAACCTACTGCAGGAAAGAATCTGCCTCGTCAGTCAAGTATCGAAAAGTACATGATCGCCTAAGCGTGTATCACGCATGGTACATGACTAACTGAATCTAGCCAACAGAGTCTCTTTTTAAAAAAACTTTATCATTAGACTCTGAACAATTCTATTCTGTTGTCAATTTGTTTTTACTAACATCAAAAAAGTATGTACAGTGTAACCCGGATGTAAGAGAGTTGTCGCGACCAGAGAAGTCTCTTATATCCGGGTTTATCTTATATCCGGGTTTGGTCTATTATATATACATTAACACAGGCTCTAATTTGGGATCAGAGAAAATAGCTCTTATATCCGTGTTTCTCTTATATCTGGGTCTCTTATATCCAGATTACACTGTACCTCCAAAAATTTGCTAAAAAATGAGCATACATTGTGAAAAAATGGCCCAAACTTAATCAAATCAAAGGTTTATCGTGAAAATATTTATTATTAGGAGGCAAACGTAAAAAAAAAACAAAAACAAAAGATTATTTTATTATTAAAATTTAATAATAAAATAAATAATCCTTTGGTTTTTAAAAATATAATTTTTAAAATATAATTTAATAATTAAATTATATTTTCTAATTTAGTCCTTTTTAGAACAATCAAAATTTTGGTGAAAATTTTCGTTTTTCTTACTACAGCTGGTCCCCACAAAATGATAAAATAGTATGGGGAATTATAGCGCCTTTTTGCGGTGAAAAAACATTCATTTGGAAATTCTTGCAAAAATGAGATAATTGCCAGGTTTTAATTTAAATTTTCAAGACTTCACATATGAATGAAATTATTTTTGAAACATTTCTTTTTTTTTACAAAATCTTGCTATTTTTTTTTAATGTTCTCATTTAGTTACATAAGTTATAAAAGCAGAACTTGGAGAATTTAAATTACCAATTTTTTTTTTGTAATAAATGTATGTTTCTTTACAAATTTTGCTTTGTCTTTTTCATTAGCACCTCTAGAAGTACTTGGGAAAGACGAGATTTAAAAATCTCCTCCTCCTTTGAAATCCTACTTGATCCTCCACTTCTCTTTCTCTCTCACTTTTTCCCTTTTTTAATGTTTATTTTTTACAAGTAAACTGTTGTACAGTAAATATGAGATATTCCCAGTTCTCTGCTTTAGAAAAAGTCATTTTATTTTTCAGGCCCCAATTTTGTCTAATCTTTCTCCTTTTGAAATGACAATGCAATTATTCTGAGATAATATGTATCAAGTTTTTAATTTCTTTTTATTAACACTTATTTTATTTTCAAAAGTCCATGACCTTACCTGAGAGCATGTGGTAAATTAATAAGTTTTAAGAAAAAAATAACTGTAATGAAATTGTTGAAAATAATCAGCAAGTAACTGGTGAAATGTTGGTGAAAACAAATGAGGAAAGAAGGCTTAGAGAAATTAATTCTTTCATGGTATACTGAAGTCAAGTTGGGGAAAATAGTAAGTTACCTATTTGACGAGTTTGAACAAATGAATTATGTATCACAAAAAGAAAGAGCTTAGGTTTACAAAGTGTTACTTGCTCTAAGTAACACTTGTTCTTTATGAACCCAGATAGGAATGCAATGGAGAGCCTTGATATCATAAACCCTAAAGGGATATGGCACATAAAGAGGGAATGTGTGTGTGTGTGTGTGTGTGTGTGTGTGTGTGAGAGAGAGAGAGAGAGAGAGAGTATCAAGGGATTAAAAAGTGTTCTCTGGGTCATTTAGGCAAAATATTCAAATTTTTCAAACAGGAATTCTCAAATATGAGATAAACTTTCATACATTTAGAAAAGTCATTTGAATGATATATATATATATATATATATATATATATATATATATATATATATATATATCTGGCTGAGCAAAACACATTCTTTGTGAGAAGCCTTGTCGGTTTTGAAAGTTCTTCCTTTTTTTTTCTTCTTCAGCAGCAAAAATAGTAGTTGTAGCAACAGAAGTAGTCTTTATAGTCCCAGCTGATGGCCTCTCTTGTCCAAGTGTAGTCAAATCCTTTCTCGTTCTGCAGCAGCAGTAGCAGTCTTTCTTCTTTTTATCCCAGATAGCAATGTCTATATGTGTGAGGAAGTCATTCCTTTCTTCCTATGAGTGTGGTCTATTCCTTTCTGACTTTGCAGAGAAAATTTCCCCTGTATATAGTAAAGAGGTAGCTCGAATTGGATGAAGAATCATTTCCTTAGGGAGTGTATGGTTTTATCTCTAGTGGTTGAAAATTTGAAAATCACTATCCAATTAAAACGCACATGTTTGCAACCTAAATTTAGCAGGTTAGGGTTAGGGTTTTTGTGACCACCAAAGCTGAGTCCATCTTTTATCATGGACTATTCTGTTTTGTTTGTATGAGAAGACAAAAGACATATCAAAGTCATTACTTGGTTTCAGTAAGAAAATGAAGAAAAGAAGGAAAGATACGAGTGTTTAATGTCTCTGGCTAATACCTCATAAATAATGGACTATTCTGTTTTGATTTGTATGAGAAGACAAAAGACATATCAAAGTCATTACTTGGTTTCAGTAAGAAAATGAAGAAAAGAAGGAAAGATACGAGTGTTTAATGTCTGTTTCTGTGAAATAGAAAGGTTGTCAATTTCAAATCTTTTCATTTGTACCCTCTTACTGCTGAAAATAATGACCAGCATTCATATTTATGATTTTTATTAAAATTATTTTGTTAAAGTTGTTAAGCTCAAATATTTAGCAGTAGTGAATTTTTGCAGATGTTTCATTTTCATAGAACTCGCCATGAGTTTGTTCAATCATTAAGTGAATAATTAAGATTCATCAGAAATGTCAAATAGGAAAACCGTGAAATTTTCACAGGTGTGACACAATACTGTTGACCCGGGGTCAACTCCTAGTTGTGGCGTGAAGCTGTGATATTTCTCCTACCAGCGTCTTGGGGTTGACTCTTAATCGCTGCCACTAATATGTGACCCGATTGATCGGCAGTCATTGCTACCCAGTGGGATCCTTTGGTCAGGGTACCAAATGGGATGGTCGGTTGATTCTAATGGCTTCACACCAGATGCCACCGGTTCAACACCAGCTTCGTTGTTCTCAGCTCACTTCCAATGGCTGGTTACCGAAGTAACTACATCGATCTCAAGTCTAACCCGCCCACGTTGTGATTTGATCTTAGGTAGATGAGATGAATCAGGAATCGGGGCCGTAGTGCAAGATGAGTCTAAACTGGAGGTGATATCGCACAAGTGTAAAAAAAAAGAAACAAATAAAAAACCTGAAAGATTCGGTTATGTTGAAAGAAAGCAATTCAACTTTTATCAGTCTGTTCTCTACAGAAGTATGTGTTTTTCCCAACCCGTTCTTGGTGAGTGACACTTTATACTTCTGGCAAGTTCTGGTTTTCGAAGTCAACTGGTTTAGTTTTTAGGTGCTGGCTAGCTTTGTTCATCAGTATAACTTGCTGTTTCATAGGAAGGCAAAGTCGAAGATAAGTAGTCGTGGAATCTCTCTGTCAGCTTCTGCGAGGCAACTCTCTGGTTCCTGCTAGCAAACTGACTCCAACTCTAAATGCTACAAGCTGGTGAACAGAGGGCGTTTGTTTATATGGACATCGACCAAAAACAGGTGTGGGGTTAGGCGCAGCCTGGGGTTTTTGGTAAATCCTCATTTCTGACAAGGGACGTCTTTGTTGTCTTGTTAGGAAAACTGATTACTTCACATTTTGGGAAAGTTAATTACTTTCCATTTTTGGGAGGATCCCTTCAGTTGTGAGGAGAGGTTTCAGGACAGCTATCCTCCCAAACTCCCTCCTTCTCCTATTGGTACCTTATACCAAATCCTTTTGGCGGGCGTAGTAATTTCTCCATCTTTCTTACCAATTTACCTCCGCCTATCACCATTGCTACCACTTGGCCAATGGCATCTCGGTCATGCAGGTGTGGCTAAGCTTGCTTCATTAATTAACCCTTTGACCTCCCTGTTTATTTCAGGATTTCTGAATTCCAAAATTATCAACGTTGTTTATGAAATACCCTTTTTTCTACTTAGAAACAACATATGGCCCCCATGACTTGGCCAACTTCTAAAATCTCTGAAGCTCTTTGGCTATCTTGTGTTTTCTTTACAATTATCATAAATCAATTGTCAAAAGCTTGCCAAATGGCTTTTTGTGAATTTATCGTTTATGCTAATCCTCGGTTTCTTGCGAAAGAAAAGAAAGAAAGAAAATCATTCTATTTGAAAGACATATTACTCGGAACATCTTCCCATGCCAAAAATTCTTACAATCAACACATGGCTTCATTGCCTGGTTGACTTCTAAAATCTTGTGATTTCTTGTTCTGGGGCTTTGTTTAACCAGTACTTTTACAAACATCATTAATCAATTGTCAAAAGCTTGCCATATAGCCTTTTTGTGAGTTCACTGTTTACGCAAATTCTCAGGTTCTTGAGAAAAGTAACTTTTTTTTTTAAACATAGAAATGAATACAATATGGGAACCAGTAATAAGGTGTCCCAGAGAAAAAGTGATAATAACAACAAAAATTGTAATATGAGCTCTGGTAAAAACATGCAATGATAACAGCGAAAAATTGCAATATGAGCACTATAAAAAAATGTATGCTGAAGACATTAGGTTTATAATGCCCAGAAATTTGTACACAGATGTCCTCAAGGACACATGGCACAGTAGATAAAGGTGTTGGTTAGATCCAGTGACAAGAACCAAAGAGTATGAGTTCAATACTCGGTTAAGGCAGTGAAAAAATTGGAAAGAGGAATTAACTGACATCCATTAAACATGGCATGTTGAACTAGAACAGTCTACTCCAGTGAGTGAAATAAAAGGTTCAGTTTGACATTCCAACCACCTGAAGAAATGTTGTGATAAATATGGCGACAAAGATGAGGACAATAGTTTGAATAATGTAAAGAGTGTACCTTATCTCAGAAATATAGACAGATACTAAAAATAAAATCTTGGGGTATCTTCTTTTTCATTCTCAGTATTTTCTTGTTTAATTTTTATGGTTAATTAGTTAATCAATTACCATAGTTAAATAGTGTCACACAGGTTAAAACTCATTATGAATTAATCTCAAAGTGATAATTGAAATGAATTAGATAATTATCTATTAATCTGGAAGCAGATATACAAAATGGATGTCATAAATGTCATTTACATAATCATTAAAAGTAAAGATTATGTTCAATGTCAGAAAGTATGACTTAAATTGAAGCAAAATTTGTCAACTTAAATATTTGTTCATTTTGATTTTGATTTTAATTCATCCTTTTCCCTAAAGTGACTAAAAGTAATTCTGAATGTCCACAATGTCCTTTCTTTTATCTATTTAGTAGGAAACCATATTTTAGTGAAAGGGATTCTTTTTTTTATTTTGTAGCTATGGAAGAAGAACTTTTGGATTTTTTACTGAATATGGAATTAAAGGGCCAATGCCAATCGCTTATTTTGGAAATCTTTCAGAAATAGTCAAAAGAGTGAGTATTTAATATTTGAAAAAGAAATTCATTGCTATTTAAAAATTATTTTTGAAATGTAAGTAGTTCACTTCAACCTTTCAATCATTTGACGTGCTGACTGAATATATTAACTTATTAACCAAAACGTATCATTCCAGTAGACATAATGTAATAATAAGGAAAATTTCACAGTTTTTTTGCAGATTTTTAAAATTTTTTTATTTGAAATATTTCTGTTGTTCCTTGCCCGAGATGTTTGTGTTCAGGTCAGTTTGAAATCAATTTTCATGAAAATTTGTATTTTTGAACTATTCTATTTTTTTTTTTTTTCATTTTTTCAATACAGGGATCTGAGAATATATTTTTTGATTGGAAGAGAAAATATGGAGACACTTATGGGTAAAAAAATTTTCTATCCATTTTGTTTAGAAAAGTCAGCTGTCAGCATTAATATAACAGTATGTCATTATCCACACTTTCGTCAGAACATATGTTCATATAAAAATGCGGAGAATTTTTTACTTTGCCTCATATCATCTAAAAAGAAATTTTGAAAAGATAAACAAAGATTTTTCTACAAAAACTTCAAAATCCTAAAAATGAATAATCAAAGAGGAAAATAGACAATATGTTTTTTATAATCAGTGGTTGAGATGGATTGATAGAATATTTGATTTCATTTGGAGAGTGATTTGAGAGAGACAACCTTTTTTCTTTTCAAGATTTATCAAGGAAAATCTTAAAATTAAAAAAAATAAACTTTCAAATGTTGAGTAGGCATTGAAAAATATTTTTTACGAGTATGAATAATTGGTAAAGATGAAGATGCAAGAAAAAAATCCCAGCTTGACTTTTGATCAGTGAAAAATTTAATTTTCTTCTCTCATTCAGGAAACATTTTTCATAAACTAAGATATATTACTTTTTTTCAAGAGTAAAAATTCAAATTTTCTTCTTTTGTTAAGAAAACATTTTTCATTCAATTTTTTTCAAAATCTGATGATATCTGATGATATATGAGAATTTTTTATTTAAATTTTAATTCCATTCAGTCATCATCCAGTCTCTTTATTTCCTTGTAGAATCTTTTTTGGATCGAAACCCAATCTGATTATTTCTGACCCTGAAATTATAAAAGATCTGATGGTCAAAAATTTCTCCAATTTTACAAACAGACCTGTAAGTAATTTTTTCTTACTAATTTCAGTCATGGTTAGAAGACATTATTTTAATTCAGTTTAGTTGTATAAAAGAACAAATTAGGGGAAATGGAAGGAGGAAGATTGTGTTGCGCCAAACTCCAAAGGGTAGGGGACCTAACATTATCGAGTCTATTTATTTCCTTGTAGAATCTTTTTTGGATCACAACCCAATCTGATTACTTCTGACCCTGAAATTATAAAAGATCTGATGGTCAAAAATTTCTCCAATTTTACAAACAGACCTTAAGTAATTTTTTCTTATTAATTTCAGGCATGGTTAGAAGACCTTATTTTAGTTCAGTTTAGTTGTATAAAAGAACAAATTAGGGGAAATGGGAGAAGGAAGATTGTGTTGCGCCAGTCTCCAAAGGGGAGGGGACCTACCTGCTTTGAAGATCATAATCTGAAATTCTAGCATTTAATTGAACTTTAGGATGGACTGCGACTTTGAAATGCAAATCTGCCTGTCAATAGATCCTTAGTAGTATTTTAATGATGATCAATTATTCATCAATATGATGAAATTTTCTCTCGTTTATACGGAATATGAATTTAAATAAAGTCTTTTATTTTCTTTTGAATCATTTTTGCCAAGATTATTAGATCGTCTTCACTGAACTGTATTCATTTAAATGCATTGTGTTTTAATTACAAACACTTGTTTTATTTGGTTCCATTATTAGAGTATACATCATAGTTGAATTGTGATATATATATGTGTGTGTGTGTGTGTGTGTGTGTGTGTGTGTGTGTATTAATTCTGTTTTCTCTTTTAATATATCTTTATTTCCTTTGACAGTTATTATTCCCGGTAGATGAGTACAGTGCAAACATGGTAAATGTTGCAAAAGACGATCACTGGAAATACCTTCGTACTGTCTTGGCACCATCTTACAGCTCGAAAAGAATGCGTGAGGTTTGTCTCTTATGAAATGTTTCTTTATTATATTTATTGTAGGATTTGATTTATTTTAATACATGAATTCATTTGCTAAATGAATTAATCCGGATTAGTTCTATAAACTGATTATCCGAGATGAGAATTTTAGGATAAAGAATGACATTATCAGAGGAATAGCAGTCATTTAAAATAAGATGAAAGAAAAATGAAAATAAATTGTGACACACCATTTGACCCTGGCAAATGAAAAGAAGGGGTTAAATCCAAAAACATAGCCCAAAACGAGATAAGAAGCATTAATGAATAGAATGATAGACAGACTGAGAGAAAGAGTGAAGATTTCTCTTTCCTTTCAAAAGAAAAGCTAATTCTCTGAAACCAGAGGATTACTAAAAGAAAATAATATTATCACAAATATGCCATTTCGCGTTCCTTAAGGTTAATGGACCAGGTTGCAAAAACACAAAATAAGCTCTCTTTGTGTAATATCTGGAATGCAGCGACCAATTAGTAGGGATTGGTAGTGTATCTGCCTGAACATCTGGTAAATATCTGATTTTGGACAAGATCAGGAAAAACTTTGCATAAGCAAAATTTGAAATGATAATTTTTTTACTTAATGACCATCAGATAAGCCACACCAAATGGTCTGGAGCTAGATTGGCCAAGGTGGTAGGTGCAGGTGAAATACTGAGGAAGATGGAGGAATTGCCCATACCCATTGGGATGTGTTGGTGTTAGATGCCAATAAGTAAAGGAGGAAATTATTGGGGTGGATCAATACCTGTGACCCATAGGTAAAGGGGATCTCGCCTATTTTGGAGACGTAATGAATTTTCCAGGGTCAGGCAACAAAAGGATCGATAAATGCAAGGAATTAAAGCAGCAGAGACAGTTGTTGCAGATGCTGAGGCAATAGATGACTGCATTGCCTGATATCACATGACTGCCTGCCTGAAGAGAAACTCCAACATAAGACTTGTGCCAGACTTAACCAAACCAGCCAAAGTGCCACGTTCAACTTATGCCCCAGGTTGACTAAAACCAACCCAAGAACAACAGACAACAAAGCAAAAAAAAGAAACCAGGTGAAGTTTGATAAAAAGGCACAAAAAGGAGCAGATTAAGTAGGAGAGGTAAGGGACGAAGAGACACTAGCTTCTGATAAGTTTAGGACTAGAATGGGATGTCTGCTGAGAGCCAGCCATGAAGTTGTGGCCAAGTCAGACAACGAACTGGGTCAGACCTGTCTTGTGACAATGCGGATAGACACAAGTGATCAGCTGCCAATCAAATTGAGACCCTATAGAACACCCATCCACAAGAGACCCCTAGCAGAGGAAGCACTCTAAGATATGTTAGAAGCAGGGATGATTGTGAGATCTGAGTAGCCTTGGAGCTTTTCCAAAGTGGTAGTAGATAAGAAAGATGGTGGACACAGGTTCTGTGTCAACTTTAGGAGATTAAATGTCATCTCAAAGCCCCTAGCAGTACTCCTACCACTGATAGATGACATACTGGCCCTGCTGTGGATGGCTAGGTATTTTCTCCGTCATAGATCTAAGATCAGAATATTGGCAGGTGGGCTAGATGAGGCCGATAGAGAGAAGGCTGCATTTATATGTCACTTGGGCCTGTTCCAGTTTAGGGTCATGACGTTTGGTTTGGCTATTGCTCCGGGTATTTTTCAGCAACTAACGTCCATAGTGCTGAGCAAAATCAAAGATTTCACTATGGCATTCTGGTGTTCTTGGAGATGCTAGACAAACATTTCAACCATTTCAGGCAGTAGAAAGAATTGGTCTGAATCAATTGAAAGACAAATTAAATATTTTGGGAGAAGAGAGTATGGTTTGGAAGGATAATAAAAGGATCATAATAAATTGGTTGGCATTGATAGGTACCTTGATAATTATTGCTGTGATAGTGACAGCGATATAGAAGTTTAAAAAGCATTGGAAGAATTCAATTAATAGTGTTTTGGCAAGTATGCAACAACTCAAGAGAGAAATGCTGTGCAGTATTCTTTACCCAAACAGATCAAACCAAGATGAAGAAGAAACTGGGTTGAATTTGACAGGAGGAGAGGAAGCAAAGCCGACACCTGTTAAGGAAAAACCAAACCTCCTATTGTGGAGAGAAGAATGGTGACTAAGAAGAAGGAACCATAACACAAACCAAAAAAGAAAAAAAAAGGCACATTGTATGGGGACAGATGAAAAAAAAGAAAGACTCATTAAAGACATTGCATGAAAACATTGCATGAAAGAAAAATAGAGAAAGACTTTATTTTCTACTGCATGAATTAGTCAAAGAAAAACAATGCATGATAAATACTGTTATTAATAGAAATTGTGTGCCATATACAAGTAAATGACAGGAAGGGTAAGGGAGAGATGTGACACTATTTAATACTGGCAAATGGAAAGAAAGGGGTTAACCTTTAGCACTCTGCATTATTAATATTATTTCCGTTTCCATTGCATTCTTTTTAAAGGCCTCTCAATTGCAGTAACCTTATTGTTAATTTCATTCAAAGTTGTTTTCTGTTGCCATAGCAGGATATGGCAACACAACTATGAAATTCAAACAAATTCAATTTCGGGGATCAGAGTCACCTTCAATGTCAGGATAAACTTTTTGTACAATAAATGAAGTCATTTACAAGATGCTAAAGTCATTGCCCTGGATGATAAGGTTAGTGCAAAGAATGACATTATTACTATAATTTTCAAAAGACTTCATTAAAATGTTTGTAAGTTTTATCCATTTTTATTTTTATTTTAGATGGTTCCCTTGATTGAAGATGTTCTGAAGACTTTTGAAAGAAACTTAAATAAGATTGCAGACAGCAAGGAAGCGACTGATGTGACCATGTGAGTCATTTGGTATATGTTAATATCAGATGCCCTTCATCTAAAATATAATATGCCAAGTGATGTTTTTGTCTGTACTCTTTGTCACTAGAGTTGTCTCCCTTCACTCATATATGAAAACTTAACAATTATGTCATTTTTGACAATGTGGCAAACTCTTATACTTGACAATATTTGTAAAGTATTTTTAATAGAATCTTTGATTATTTATAATTGGCTCAATAGTATTTTGCTAATTTTGTCTCAATAACTTGTGAATTTCGTCTTTTCTCTTCTTCATTTGAAATGATCCAAGAATGAAAGCATTCTTGGAAAATGTATTTATAAAGAATTAACTTCCAATGAACAAAGAAGTGTCGCAATTGATTTACTTAACATTTTCATACCTATTTACATTGTCTCCCTTCACTCATATATGAAAACTTAACAATTATGTCATTTTTGACAATGTGGCAAACTCTTATACTTGACAATATTTGTAAAGTATTTTTAATAGAATCTTTGATTATTTATAATTGGCTCAATAGTATTTTGCTAATTTTGTCTCAATAACTTGTGAATTTCGTCTTTTCTCTTCTTCATTTGAAATGATCCAAGAATGAAAGCATTCTTGGAAAAGGTATTTATAAAGAATTAACTTCCAATGAACAAAGAAGTGTCGCAATGGATTTACTTAACATTTTCATACCTATTTACATTGTCTCCCTTCACTCATATATGAAAACTTAACAATTATGTCATTTTTGACAATGTGGCAAACTCTTATACTTGACAATATTTGTAAAGTATTTTTAATAGAATCTTTGATTATTTATAATTGGCTCAATAGTATTTTGCTAATTTTGTCTCAATAACTTGTGAATTTCGTCTTTTCTCTTCTTCATTTGAAATGATCCAAGAATGAAAGCATTCTTGGAAAAGGTATTTATAAAGAATTAACTTCCAATGAACAAAGAAGTGTCGCAATTGATTTACTTAACATTTTCATACCTATTTACATTGTCTCCCTTCACTCATATATGAAAACTTAACAATTATGTCATTTTTGACAATGTGGCAAACTCTTATACTTGACAATATTTGTAAAGTATTTTTAATAGAATCTTTGATTATTTATAATTGGCTCAATAGTATTTTGCTAATTTTGTCTCAATAACTTGTGAATTTCGTCTTTTCTCTTCTTCATTTGAAATGATCCAAGAATGAAAGCATTCTTGGAAAATGTATTTATAAAGAATTAACTTCCAATGAACAAAGAAGTGTCGCAATTGATTTACTTAACATTTTCATACCTATTTACATTGTCTCCCTTCACTCATATATGAAAACTTAACAATTATGTCATTTTTGACAATGTGGCAAACTCTTATACTTGACAATATTTGTAAAGTATTTTTAATAGAATCTTTGATTATTTATAATTGGCTCAATAGTATTTTGCTAATTTTGTCTCAATAACTTGTGAATTTCGTCTTTTCTCTTCTTCATTTGAAATGATCCAAGAATGAAAGCATTCTTGGAAAAGGTATTTATAAAGAATTAACTTCCAATGAACAAAGAAGTGTCGCAATGGATTTACTTAACATTTTCATACCTATTTACATTGTCTCCCTTCACTCATATATGAAAACTTAACAATTATGTCATTTTTGACAATGTGGCAAACTCTTATACTTGACAATATTTGTAAAGTATTTTTAATAGAATCTTTGATTATTTATAATTGGCTCAATAGTATTTTGCTAATTTTGTCTCAATAACTTGTGAATTTCGTCTTTTCTCTTCTTCATTTGAAATGATCCAAGAATGAAAGCATTCTTGGAAAATGTATTTATAAAGAATTAACTTCCAATGAACAAAGAAGTGTCGCAATTGATTTACTTAACATTTTCATACCTATTTACATTGTCTCCCTTCACTCATATATGAAAACTTAACAATTATGTCATTTTTGACAATGTGGCAAACTCTTATACTTGACAATATTTGTAAAGTATTTTTAATAGAATCTTTGATTATTTATAATTGGCTCAATAGTATTTTGCTAATTTTGTCTCAATAACTTGTGAATTTCGTCTTTTCTCTTCTTCATTTGAAATGATCCAAGAATGAAAGCATTCTTGGAAAAGGTATTTATAAAGAATTAACTTCCAATGAACAAAGAAGTGTCGCAATGGATTTACTTAACATTTTCATACCTATTTACATTGTCTCCCTTCACTCATATATGAAAACTTAACAATTATGTCATTTTTGACAATGTGGCAAACTCTTATACTTGACAATATTTGTAAAGTATTTTTAATAGAATCTTTGATTATTTATAATTGGCTCAATAGTATTTTGCTAATTTTGTCTCAATAACTTGTGAATTTCGTCTTTTCTCTTCTTCATTTGAAATGATCCAAGAATGAAAGCATTCTTGGAAAAGGTATTTATAAAGAATTAACTTCCAATGAACAAAGAAGTGTCGCAATTGATTTACTTAACATTTTCATACCTATTTACATTGTCTCCCTTCACTCATATATGAAAACTTAACAATTATGTCATTTTTGACAATGTGGCAAACTCTTATACTTGACAATATTTGTAAAGTATTTTTAATAGAATCTTTGATTATTTATAATTGGCTCAATAGTATTTTGCTAATTTTGTCTCAATAACTTGTGAATTTCGTCTTTTCTCTTCTTCATTTGAAATGATCCAAGAATGAAAGCATTCTTGGAAAATGTATTTATAAAGAATTAACTTCCAATGAACAAAGAAGTGTCGCAATTGATTTACTTAACATTTTCATACCTATTTACATTGTCTCCCTTCACTCATATATGAAAACTTAACAATTATGTCATTTTTGACAATGTGGCAAACTCTTATACTTGACAATATTTGTAAAGTATTTTTAATAGAATCTTTGATTATTTATAATTGGCTCAATAGTATTTTGCTAATTTTGTCTCAATAACTTGTGAATTTCGTCTTTTCTCTTCTTCATTTGAAATGATCCAAGAATGAAAGCATTCTTGGAAAAGGTATTTATAAAGAATTAACTTCCAATGAACAAAGAAGTGTCGCAATTGATTTACTTAACATTTTCATACCTATTTACATTGTCTCCCTTCACTCATATATGAAAACTTAACAATTATGTCATTTTTGACAATGTGGCAAACTCTTATACTTGACAATATTTGTAAAGTATTTTTAATAGAATCTTTGATTATTTATAATTGGCTCAATAGTATTTTGCTAATTTTGTCTCAATAACTTGTGAATTTCGTCTTTTCTCTTCTTCATTTGAAATGATCCAAGAATGGAAGCATTCTTGGAAAAGGTATTTATAAAGAATTAACTTCCAATGAACAAAGAAGTGTCGCAATTGATTTACTTAACATTTTCATACCTATTTACATTGTCTCCCTTCACTCATATATGAAAACTTAACAATTATGTCATTTTTGACAATGTGGCAAACTCTTATACTTGACAATATTTGTAAAGTATTTTTAATAGAATCTTTGATTATTTATAATTGGCTCAATAGTATTTTGCTAATTTTGTCTCAATAACTTGTGAATTTCGTCTTTTCTCTTCTTCATTTGAAATGATCCAAGAATGAAAGCATTCTTGGAAAATGTATTTATAAAGAATTAACTTCCAATGAACAAAGAAGCGTCGCAATTGATTTACTTAACATTTTCATACCTATTTACATTGTCTCCCTTCACTCATATATGAAAACTTAACAATTATGTCATTTTTGACAATGTGGCAAACTCTTATACTTGACAATATTTGTAAAGTATTTTTAATAGAATCTTTGATTATTTATAATTGGCTCAATAGTATTTTGCTAATTTTGTCTCAATAACTTGTGAATTTCGTCTTTTCTCTTCTTCATTTGAAATGATCCAAGAATGAAAGCATTCTTGGAAAATGTATTTATAAAGAATTAACTTCCAATGAACAAAGAAGCGTCGCAATTGATTTACTTAACATTTTCATACCTATTTACATTGTCTCCCTTCACTCATATATGAAAACTTAACAATTATGTCATTTTTGACAATGTGGCAAACTCTTATACTTGACAATATTTGTAAAGTATTTTTAATAGAATCTTTGATTATTTATAATTGGCTCAATAGTATTTTGCTAATTTTGTCTCAATAACTTGTGAATTTCGTCTTTTCTCTTCTTCATTTGAAATGATCCAAGAATGAAAGCATTCTTGGAAAATGTATTTATAAAGAATTAACTTCCAATGAACAAAGAAGCGTCGCAATTGATTTACTTAACATTTTCATACCTATTTACATTGTCTCCCTTCACTCATATATGAAAACTTAACAATTATGTCATTTTTGACAATGTGGCAAACTCTTATACTTGACAATATTTGTAAAGTATTTTTAATAGAATCTTTGATTATTTATAATTGGCTCAATAGTATTTTGCTAATTTTGTCTCAATAACTTGTGAATTTCGTCTTTTCTCTTCTTCATTTGAAATGATCCAAGAATGAAAGCATTCTTGGAAAATGTATTTATAAAGAATTAACTTCCAATGAACAAAGAAGTGTCGCAATTGATTTACTTAACATTTTCATAGCTATTTACATTGTCTCCCTTCACTCATATATGAAAACTTAACAATTATGTCATTTTTGACAATGTGGCAAACTCTTATACTTGACAATATTTGTAAAGTATTTTTAATAGAATCTTTGCTTATTTATAATTGGCTCAATAGTATTTTGCTAATTTTGTCTCAATAACTTGTGAATTTCGTCTTTTCTCTTCTTCATTTGAAATGATCCAAGAATGAAAGCATTCTTGGAAAATGTATTTATAAAGAATTAACTTCCAATGAACAAAGAAGCGTCGCAATTGATTTACTTAACATTTTCATACCTATTTACATTGTCTCCCTTCACTCATATATGAAAACTTAACAATTATGTCATTTTTGACAATGTGGCAAACTCTTATACTTGACAATATTTGTAAAGTATTTTTAATAGAATCTTTGCTTATTTATAATTGGCTCAATAGTATTTTGCTAATTTTGTCTCAATAACTTGTGAATTTCGTCTTTTCTCTTCTTCATTTGAAATGATCCAAGAATGAAAGCATTCTTGGAAAAGGTATTTATAAAGAATTAACTTCCAATGAACAAAGAAGTGTCGCAATTGATTTACTTAACATTTTCATAGCTATTTACATTGTCTCCCTTCACTCATATATGAAAACTTAACAATTATGTCATTTTTGACAATGTGGCAAACTCTTATACTTGACAATATTTGTAAAGTATTTTTAATAGAATCTTTGCTTATTTATAATTGGCTCAATAGTATTTTGCTAATTTTGTCTCAATAACTTGTGAATTTCGTCTTTTCTCTTCTTCATTTGAAATGATCCAAGAATGAAAGCATTCTTGGAAAAGGTATTTATAAAGAATTAACTTCCAATGAACAAAGAAGTGTCGCAATTGATTTACTTAACATTTTCATAGCTATTTACATTGTCTCCCTTCACTCATATATGAAAACTTAACAATTATGTCATTTTTGACAATGTGGCAAACTCTTATACTTGACAATATTTGTAAAGTATTTTTAATAGAATCTTTGCTTATTTATAATTGGCTCAATAGTATTTTGCTAATTTTGTCTCAATAACTTGTGAATTTCGTCTTTTCTCTTCTTCATTTGAAATGATCCAAGAATGAAAGCATTCTTGGAAAATGTATTTATAAAGAATTAACTTCCAATGAACAAAGAAGCGTCGCAATTGATTTACTTAACATTTTCATACCTATTTACATTGTCTCCCTTCACTCATATATGAAAACTTAACAATTATGTCATTTTTGACAATGTGGCAAACTCTTATACTTGACAATATTTGTAAAGTATTTTTAATAGAATCTTTGATTATTTATAATTGGCTCAATAGTATTTTGCTAATTTTGTCTCAATAACTTGTGAATTTCGTCTTTTCTCTTCTTCATTTGAAATGATCCAAGAATGAAAGCATTCTTGGAAAATGTATTTATAAAGAATTAACTTCCAATGAACAAAGAAGCGTCGCAATTGATTTACTTAACATTTTCATACCTATTTACATTGTCTCCCTTCACTCATATATGAAAACTTAACAATTATGTCATTTTTGACAATGTGGCAAACTCTTATACTTGACAATATTTGTAAAGTATTTTTAATAGAATCTTTGATTATTTATAATTGGCTCAATAGTATTTTGCTAATTTTGTCTCAATAACTTGTGAATTTCGTCTTTTCTCTTCTTCATTTGAAATGATCCAAGAATGAAAGCATTCTTGGAAAATGTATTTATAAAGAATTAACTTCCAATGAACAAAGAAGCGTCGCAATTGATTTACTTAACATTTTCATAGCTATTTACATTGTCTCCCTTCACTCATATATGAAAACTTAACAATTATGTCATTTTTGACAATGTGGCAAACTCTTATACTTGACAATATTTGTAAAGTATTTTTAATAGAATCTTTGCTTATTTATAATTGGCTCAATAGTATTTTGCTAATTTTGTCTCAATAACTTGTGAATTTCGTCTTTTCTCTTCTTCATTTGAAATGATCCAAGAATGAAAGCATTCTTGGAAAATGTATTTATAAAGAATTAACTTCCAATGAACAAAGAAGCGTCGCAATTGATTTACTTAACATTTTCATACCTATTTACATTGTCTCCCTTCACTCATATATGAAAACTTAACAATTATGTCATTTTTGACAATGTGGCAAACTCTTATACTTGACAATATTTGTAAAGTATTTTTAATAGAATCTTTGCTTATTTATAATTGGCTCAATAGTATTTTGCTAATTTTGTCTCAATAACTTGTGAATTTCGTCTTTTCTCTTCTTCATTTGAAATGATCCAAGAATGAAAGCATTCTTGGAAAATGTATTTATAAAGAATTAACTTCCAATGAACAAAGAAGCGTCGCAATTGATTTACTTAACATTTTCATACCTATTTACATTGTCTCCCTTCACTCATATATGAAAACTTAACAATTATGTCATTTTTGACAATGTGGCAAACTCTTATACTTGACAATATTTGTAAAGTATTTTTAATAGAATCTTTGATTATTTATAATTGGCTCAATAGTATTTTGCTAATTTTGTCTCAATAACTTGTGAATTTCGTCTTTTCTCTTCTTCATTTGAAATGATCCAAGAATGAAAGCATTCTTGGAAAATGTATTTATAAAGAATTAACTTCCAATGAACAAAGAAGCGTCGCAATTGATTTACTTAACATTTTCATACCTATTTACATTGTCTCCCTTCACTCATATATGAAAACTTAACAATTATGTCATTTTTGACAATGTGGCAAACTCTTATACTTGACAATATTTGTAAAGTATTTTTAATAGAATCTTTGATTATTTATAATTGGCTCAATATTATTTTGCTAATTTTGTCTCAATAACTTGTGAATTTCGTCTTTTCTCTTCTTCATTTGAAATGATCCAAGAATGAAAGCATTCTTGGAAAATGTATTTATAAAGAATTAACTTCCAATGAACAAAGAAGTGTCGCAATTGATTTACTTAACATTTTCATACCTATTTACATTGTCTCCCTTCACTCATATATGAAAACTTAACAATTATGTCATTTTTGACAATGTGGCAAACTCTTATACTTGACAATATTTGTAAAGTATTTTTAATAGAATCTTTGATTATTTATAATTGGCTCAATAGTATTTTGCTAATTTTGTCTCAATAACTTGTGAATTTCATCTTTTCTCTTCTTCATTTGAAATGATCCAAGAATGGAAGCATTCTTGGAAAATGTATTTATAAAGAATTAACTTCCAATGAACAAAGAAGTGTCGCAATTGATTTACTTAACATTTTCATACCTATTTACATTATTCACACTTGGAGTAGTGGCTTCATCTTTCTTGCTATCATCCCAATCTTTTTATCATTATGCTCACCAATCAGATTGACAAGTACTTTGATGAGGGCCAGAGGGAACAAGTACTTTGATGAGAGCGAGAAGGGAACAAGTACTTCGATGAGGGCCAGACGGAACAAGTATTTTGATGAGGGCCAGAGGGAACAAGTACATTGATGAAGGCCAGAAGGGAACAAGTACTTTGATGAGGGCCAGAGGGAACAAGTACTTTGATGAGGGCCAGAGGGAACAAGTACTTTCATGAAGGGCAGAAGGAACAAATATTTTGATGAGGGCCAGAAGGGAACAAGTACTTTGATGAGGGCCAGAGGGAACAAGTACTTTGATGAGAAGGGAACAAGTACTTCGATGAGGGCCAGACGGAACAAGTATTTTGATGAGGGCCAGAGGGAACAAGTACATTGATGAAGGCCAGAAGGGAACAAGTACTTTGATGAGGGCCAGAGGGAACAAGTACTTTGATGAGGGCCAGAGGGAACAAGTACTTTCATGAAGGGCAGAAGGAACAAATATTTTGATGAGGGCCAGAAGGGAACAAGTACTTTGATGAGGGCCAGAGGGAACAAGTACTTTGATGAGGGCCAGAGGGAACAAGTACTTTCATGAAGGGCAGAAGGAACAAGTATTTTGATGAGGGCCAGAAGGGAACAAGTACTTTGATGAAGGCCAGAGGGAACAAGTATTTTGATGAGGGCCAGAGGGAACAAGTACTTTGATGAAGGCTAGATGGAACAAGTATTTTGATGAGGGCCAGAGGAACAAGTATGTTGATGAAGACCAGACGGAACAAGTATTTTGATGAGGGCCAAGTGAACAAGTACTTTGATGAGTGCCAGAGGGAACAAGTACTTTGATGAGGGCCAGAAGGAACAAGTACTTCGATGAGGCCCAGAAGCAACAAGTACTTTGATGAAGGCCAGACGGAACAAGTATTTTGATGAGGGCCAGAAGAGAACAAGTACGTTGATGAGGGCCAGATGGAACAAGTACTTTGATGAAGGGCAGAGGGAACAAGTACTTTAATGAAGGGCAGAGGGAACAAGTATTTTGATGAGAGCGAGAAGGGAACAAGTACATTGATGAGGGCCAGAAAAACAAGTATTTTGATGAAGGCCAGACGGAACAAGTATTTTGATGAGGGCCAGAGGGAACAAGTACTTTGATGAGGGCCAGAGGGAACAATTACTTTGATGAAGGCCAGACGGAACAAGTATTTTGATGAGGGCCAGAGGGAACAAGTATTTTGATGAAGGGCAGTGGGAACAAGTATTTTGATGAGGGCCAGAGGGAACAATTACTTTGATGAAGGCTAGACCAAACAAGTATTTTGATGAGGGCCAGGGGAACAACTATTTTGATGAAGGCCAGATGGAACAAGCATTTTGATGAGGGCCAGCGTGAACAAGTACTTTGAGGTGGGCCAGAGGGAACAAGTATTTTCATGAGGGCTAGAAGGGAACATGTACTTTGATGAAGGCCAGAGGGAACAAGTATTTTGATGAAGGCCAGACGGAACAAGTATTTTGATGAGGGCCAGAGGGAACAAGTACTTTGATGAAGGCCAGTGGGAACAAATATTTTGATGAGGGCCAGAAGGGAACAAGTACTTTGATGAAGGCCAGAGGGAACAAATATTTTGATGAGGGCCAGAAGGGAACAAGTACTTTGATGAGGGCCAGAAGGAACAAATATTTTGATGAGGGCCAGAAGGGAACAATTACTTTGATGAGGGTCAGAGGGAACAAGTACTTTGATGAAGCCCAGAGGGAACAATGGCTGAAACGCTTTTAACAACAAAGATGAGGACAATAATGTGATTGCAAATGACATAAATTATTTTAACTCCTCATCTTAGAAATTCTGTCAGAATTTTGAATAATTCTCCAAATCCTCCTCAGAATATGATGAAGAGATGAGTTTTATGATTTCTGGTCATAGTATTATTTGATCACTGAACCAAATAAAAGAAACCACATCATTTGAGGACTTTCAGCAGCAGTAACAACTAAAATGGATAGCACATATAGCTGAAAGAGAAAATAATGACATCATCTTGATTACTTTAAACAAAAGATTAGCAAGTCCATTCCCATCAATACTAGAAAGAGCAATACCATTAACTGGATTTGGAAATCTATTTTCCTGAAAAATTGTTTTAAGAGGAAGTTCTTATAAGATTTGATTGATAGTAACACTGGCTGCTTGGTCTATGAATACTGAATGTTTCCATGTAAGGATATGTCTAAACCAATACTCTAGTGATATATAAATGACTACCTAATTAGAACAGCCAAGGTATAGAGGCTATATAATATAGAGACTATATAAGTGTAGAGACTATATAAAAGCCCAAACAGTAAGAGAAGTAGCAGAATATAATACACAAGTCTTGAGAGTTGCACTTGGTAGATTTTGTTTATTGTATCTTGTTTATCATCTCTCAATTGTGTCTCTTTCTTTGGACAGAAATCAATCCAGTTGTCTTTGTCTTTGGTCAAAGTGCAACCAAAAAATTGAGAAGTGACAAGTCCAGGTGACAGTACCTTTCTCATTGTACTAAAGAGAGGGTGAGTCTGTCCCAATTCTTTGAAAAAAAATTTAGAATTTACTTCATGACACTGAAATAGGAAATATTGGTGAGTTGACTCCATTGATACAGCGTAGCGTGTTGTGTCAAGGTCTGAACTGGTAGGACAAAAGAATGAAACTAATTTGAACAGTGGCCATGGAAATAGCAATGGAGGCATAAAATGTTAGGTAATCACCAACCATATAGAAATTGTTACTTTTTACTTTGCATGCAAGCTGGTATCAGTTTTTTTCAAAGTTTGTTTTCAGGTTATACAATGGATGTGATTGCATCAACTGGCTTTGGAATTAATGTTGATTCACAGGAAAATCCTGACAGCCCTATTGTTAAAAATGCTCAAAAAATCTTTACTGGTAACTTTTCTAAATCTGTACAGGGATTATCAGGTAAGTAAGATAAAAAAAAGTTATGCTTGCTCTAGCACATGCACACAATTGTGTTTACAAAGACAATATTATTCTTTTAGGAAAAGGTACAAAGAAAATGATGTTAATGAAATGTTTTAATTTGATAGAACTAAACAAGAAGTTATCTCTCTTTAATAAGAATGTAATCTTCATTCAAAATTATTAATAAACATCTGTTCTAAGTTTAATAGATTCTGAACAATTTTGATGACAATAATTATATTGTATACAGCAGTAGATCATTTCACAGTTTAAATTATTTGATGCAACCATAAGTTCTATGCTAACATTTACATTCTTGCTTGTGGAACTATCTTTTACTTTCTTGCTTTCAAAAATTTAAATGCAATGTCAATCGTCATCTTGACTTCTTCATGTTTTTGACCATAATAATGTTTTTCTTTTTCTCATTTTTCAAACTCATTGACCCTTCATGTCTTAGTGGATTTATTGACTTTCTTAAGGGTGAAATGATTAAAAACAATTTAAAAAGTAAAACCATAACCTTACTTACGTTCTTGGTATGTGAAAGTAATTTGTGGTGACAAGAAAGCTATCTGTGAATTTACAGCAGAATCTCTGAATCCCATTTGTATTCTGATTATAAAAAGAGATCTGCAAGGTGTTCATGATGACTTTATCATGTGATTTACAACCTTCCCTTATCTTCTTTTATCCCATTGATTCATCATAGAAAGAGATCTACAAGGTGTTCATGATGACTTGGTCATGTGATTTACAACCTTCCCTTTTCTTCTTTTATCCTATTGATTCATCATAGAAAGAGATCTGCAAGGTGTTCATGATGACCTTGTCATATGATTTACAACCTTCCCTTTTCTTCTTTTATCCTATTGATTCATCATAGAAAGAGATCTGCAAGGTGTTCATGATGACTTTGTCATGTGATTTACAACCTTCCCTTTTCTTCTTTTATCCTATTGATTCATCATAGAAAGAGATCTGCAAGGTGTTCATGATGACTTTGTCATGTGATTTACAACCTTCCCTTTTCTTCTTTTATCCTATTGATTCATCATAGAAAGAGATCTGCAAGGTGTTCATGATGACTTTGTCACGTGATTTAAACCTTCCCTTTTCTTCTTTTATCCTATTGATTCATCATAGAAAGAGATCTGCAAGGTGTTCATGATGACTTTGTCATGTGATTTACAACCTTCCCTTATCTTCTTTTATCCCATTGATTCATCATAGAAAGAGATCTACAAGGTGTTCATGATGACTTGGTCATGTGATTTACAACCTTCCCTTTTCTTCTTTTATCCTATTGATTCATCATAGAAAGAGATCTGCAAGGTGTTCATGATGACCTTGTCATATGATTTACAACCTTCCCTTTTCTTCTTTTATCCTATTGATTCATCATAGAAAGAGATCTGCAAGGTGTTCATGATGACTTTGTCATGTGATTTACAACCTTCCCTTTTCTTCTTTTATCCTATTGATTCATCATAGAAAGAGATCTGCAAGGTGTTCATGATGACTTTGTCATGTGATTTAAACCTTCCCTTTTCTTCTTTTATCCTATTGATTCATCATAGAAAGAGATCTGCAAGGAGTTCATGATGACCTTGTCATATGATTTACAACCTTCCCTTTTCTTCTTTTAGCCTATTGATTAATCATAGAAAGAGATCTGCAAGGAGTTCATGATGACTTTGTCAAGTGATTTACAACCTTCCCTTTTCTTCTTTTATCCTATTGATTCATCATAGAAAGAGACCTGCTAGGTGTTCATGATGACTTTGTCATGTGATTTACAACCTTCCCTTTTCTTCTTTTATCCTATTGATTCATCATAGAAAGAGATCTGCAAGGAGTTCATGATGACTTTGTCATGTGATTTACAACCTTCCCTTTTCTTCTATTATCCTATTGATTCATCATAGAAAGAGATCTGCAAGGAGCTCATGATGACTTTGTCATGTGATTTACAACCTTCCCTTTTCTTCTTTTATCCTATTGATTCATCATAGAAAGAGATCTGCAAGGAGTTCATGATGACCTTGTCATATGATTTACAACCTTCCCTTTTCTTCTTTTATCCTATTGATTCATCATAGAAAGAGATCTGCAAGGAGTTCATGATGACTTTGTCAAGTGATTTACAACCTTCCCTTTTCTTCTTTTATCCTATTGATTCATCATAGAAAGAGACCTGCTAGGTGTTCATGATGACTTTGTCATGTGATTTACAACCTTCCCTTTTCTTCTTTTATCCTATTGATTCATCATAGAAAGAGACCTGCTAGGTGTTCATGATGACTTTGTCATATGATTTACAACCTTCCCTTTTCTTCTTTTAGCCTATTGATTAATCATAGAAAGAGATCTGCAAGGTGTTCATGATGACTTTGTCAAGTGATTTACAACCTTCCCTTTTCTTCTTTTATCCTATTGATTCATCATAGAAAGAGATCTGCAAGGTGTTCATGATGACTTTGTCATGTGATTTACTACCTTCCCTTTTCTTCTTTTATCCTATTGATTCATCATAGAAAGAGATCTGCAAGGTGTTCATGATGACCTTGTCATATGATTTACAACCTTCCCTTTTCTTCTTTTATCCTATTGATTCATCATAGAAAGAGATCTGCAAGGTGTTCATGATGACTTTGTCATGTGATTTACAACCTTCCCTTTTCTTCTTTTATCCTATTGATTCATCATAGAAAGAGATATGCAAGGTGTTCATGATGACTTTGTCACGTGATTTAAACCTTCCCTTTTCTTCTTTTATCCTATTGATTCATCATAGAAAGAGATCTGCAAGGAGTTCATGATGACCTTGTCATATGATTTACAACCTTCCCTTTTCTTCTTTTAGCCTATTGATTAATCATAGAAAGAGATCTGCAAGGAGTTCATGATGACTTTGTCAAGTGATTTACAACCTTCCCTTTTCTTCTTTTATCCTATTGATTCATCATAGAAAGAGACCTGCTAGGTGTTCATGATGACTTTGTCATGTGATTTACAACCTTCCCTTTTCTTCTTTTATCCTATTGATTCATCATAGAAAGAGATCTGCAAGGAGTTCATGATGACTTTGTCAAGTGATTTACAACCTTCCCTTTTCTTCTTTTATCCTATTGATTCATCATAGAAAGAGATCTGCAAGGAGTTCATGATGACTTTGTCATGTGATTTACAACCTTCCCTTTTCTTCTTTTATCCTATTGATTCATCATAGAAAGAGATCTGCAAGGAGTTCATGATGACCTTGTCATATGATTTACAACCTTCCCTTTTCTTCTTTTATCCTATTGATTCATCATAGAAAGAGATCTGCAAGGAGTTCATGATGACTTTGTCAAGTGATTTACAACCTTCCCTTTTCTTCTTTTATCCTATTGATTCATCATAGAAAGAGACCTGCTAGGTGTTCATGATGACTTTGTCATGTGATTTACAACCTTCCCTTTTCTTCTTTTATCCTATTGATTCATCATAGAAAGAGACCTGCTAGGTGTTCATGATGACCTTGTCATATGATTTACAACCTTCCCTTTTCTTCTTTTATCCTATTGATTAATCATAGAAAGAGATCTGCAAGGAGTTCATGATGACTTTGTCAAGTGATTTACAACCTTCCCTTTTCTTCTTTTATCCTATTGATTCATCATAGAAAGAGACCTGCTAGGTGTTCATGATGACTTTGTCATATGATTTACAACCTTCCCTTTTCTTCTTTTATCCTATTGATTCATCATAGAAAGAGATCTGCAAGGAGTTCATGATGACTTTGTCATGTGATTTACAACCTTCCCTTTTCTTCTTTTATCCTATTGATTCATCATAGAAAGAGATCTGCAAGGAGTTCATGATGACCTTGTCATATGATTTACAACCTTCCCTTTTCTTCTTTTATCCTATTGATTCATCATAGAAAGAGATCTGCAAGGAGTTCATGATGACTTTGTCAAGTGATTTACAACCTTCCCTTTTCTTCTTTTATCCTATTGATTCATCATAGAAAGAGACCTGCTAGGTGTTCATGATGACTTTGTCATATGATTTACAACCTTCCCTTTTCTTCTTTTAGCCTATTGATTAATCATAGAAAGAGATCTGCAAGGTGTTCATGATGACTTTGTCAAGTGATTTACAACCTTCCCTTTTCTTCTTTTATCCTATTGATTCATCATAGAAAGAGATCTGCAAGGTGTTCATGATGACTTTGTCATGTGATTTACTACCTTCCCTTTTCTTCTTTTATCCTATTGATTCATCATAGAAAGAGATCTGCAAGGTGTTCATGATGACCTTGTCATATGATTTACAACCTTCCCTTTTCTTCTTTTAGCCTATTGATTCATCATAGAAAGAGATCTGCAAGGTGTTCATGATGACTTTGTCATGTGATTTACAACCTTCCCTTTTCTTCTTTTATCCTATTGATTCATCATAGAAAGAGATATGCAAGGTGTTCATGATGACTTTGTCACGTGATTTAAACCTTCCCTTTTCTTCTTTTATCCTATTGATTCATCATAGAAAGAGATCTGCAAGGAGTTCATGATGACCTTGTCATATGATTTACAACCTTCCCTTTTCTTCTTTTAGCCTATTGATTAATCATAGAAAGAGATCTGCAAGGAGTTCATGATGACTTTGTCAAGTGATTTACAACCTTCCCTTTTCTTCTTTTATCCTATTGATTCATCATAGAAAGAGACCTGCTAGGTGTTCATGATGACTTTGTCATGTGATTTACAACCTTCCCTTTTCTTCTTTTAGCCTATTGATTCATCATAGAAAGAGATCTGCAAGGAGTTCATGATGACTTTGTCAAGTGATTTACAACCTTCCCTTTTCTTCTTTTATCCTATTGATTCATCATAGAAAGAGACCTGCTAGGTGTTCATGATGACTTTGTCATGTGATTTACAACCTTCCCTTTTCTTCTTTTATCCTATTGATTCATCATAGAAAGAGACCTGCTAGGTGTTCATTATGACTTTGTCATATGATTTACAACCTTCCCTTTTCTTCTTTTAGCCTATTGATTAATCATAGAAAGAGATCTGCAAGGTGTTCATGATGACTTTGTCAAGTGATTTACAACCTTCCCTTTTCTTCTTTTATCCTATTGATTCATCATAGAAAGAGATCTGCAAGGTGTTCATGATGACTTTGTCATGTGATTTACAACCTTCCCTTTTCTTCTTTTATCCTATTGATTCATCATAGAAAGAGATCTGCAAGGTGTTCATGATGACCTTGTCATATGATTTACAACCTTCCCTTTTCTTCTTTTATCCTATTGATTCATCATAGAAAGAGATCTGCAAGGTGTTCATGATGACTTTGTCATGTGATTTACAACCTTCCCTTTTCTTCTTTTATCCTATTGATTCATCATAGAAAGAGATATGCAAGGTGTTCATGATGACTTTGTCACATGATTTAAACCTTCCCTTTTCTTCTTTTATCCTATTGATTCATCATAGAAAGAGATCTGCAAGGAGTTCATGATGACCTTGTCATATGATTTACAACCTTCCCTTTTCTTCTTTTAGCCTATTGATTAATCATAGAAAGAGATCTGCAAGGAGTTCATGATGACTTTGTCAAGTGATTTACAACCTTCCCTTTTCTTCTTTTATCCTATTGATTCATCATAGAAAGAGACCTGCTAGGTGTTCATGATGACTTTGTCATGTGATTTACAACCTTCCCTTTTCTTCTTTTATCCTATTGATTCATCATAGAAAGAGATCTGCAAGGAGTTCATGATGACTTTGTCATGTGATTTACAACCTTCCCTTTTCTTCTATTATCCTATTGATTCATCATAGAAAGAGATCTGCAAGGAGCTCATGATGACTTTGTCATGTGATTTACAACCTTCCCTTTTCTTCTTTTATCCTATTGATTCATCATAGAAAGAGATCTGCAAGGAGTTCATGATGACCTTGTCATATGATTTACAACCTTCCCTTTTCTTCTTTTATCCTATTGATTCATCATAGAAAGAGATCTGCAAGGAGTTCATGATGACTTTGTCAAGTGATTTACAACCTTCCCTTTTCTTCTTTTATCCTATTGATTCATCATAGAAAGAGACCTGCTAGGTGTTCATGATGACTTTGTCATGTGATTTACAACCTTCCCTTTTCTTCTTTTATCCTATTGATTCATCATAGAAAGAGACCTGCTAGGTGTTCATGATGACTTTGTCATATGATTTACAACCTTCCCTTTTCTTCTTTTAGCCTATTGATTAATCATAGAAAGAGATCTGCAAGGTGTTCATGATGACTTTGTCAAGTGATTTACAACCTTCCCTTTTCTTCTTTTATCCTATTGATTCATCATAGAAAGAGATCTGCAAGGTGTTCATGATGACTTTGTCATGTGATTTACTACCTTCCCTTTTCTTCTTTTATCCTATTGATTAATCATAGAAAGAGATCTGCAAGGTGTTCATGATGATTTTGTCAAGTGATTTACAACCTTCCCTTTTCTTCTTTTATCCTATTGATTCATCATAGAAAGAGATCTGCAAGGAATTCATGATGACTTTGTCAAGTGATTTACAACCTTCCCTTTTCTTCTTTTATCCTATTGATTCATCATAGAAAGAGATCTGCAAGGAGTTCATGATGACTTTGTCAAGTGATTTACAACCTTCCCTTTTCTTCTTTTATCCTATTGATTCATCATAGAAAGAGATCTGCAAGGAGTTCATGATGACTTTGTCAAGTGATTTACAACCTTCCCTTTTCTTCTTTTATCCTATTGATTCATCATAGAAAGAGATCTGCAAGGAATTCATGATGACTTTGTCAAGTGATTTACAACCTTCCCTTTTCTTCTTTTATCCTATTGATTCATCGTAGAAAGAGATCTGCAAGGAGTTCATGATGACTTTGTCAAGTGATTTACAACCTTCCCTTTTCTTCTTTTATCCTATTGATTCATCATAGAAAGAGATCTGCAAGGTGTTCATGATGACTTTGTCAAGTGATTTACAACCTTCCCTTTTCTTCTTTTATCCTATTGATTCATCATAGAAAGAGATCTGCAAGGTGTTCATGATGACTTTGTCAAGTGATTTACAACCTTCCCTTTTCTTCTTTTATCCTATTGATTCATCATAGAAAGAGATCTGCAAGGTGTTCATGATGACTTTGTCAAGTGATTTACAACCTTCCCTTTTCTTCTTTTATCCTATTGATTCATCATAGAAAGAGATCTGCAAGGTGTTCATGATCACCTTGTCATGTGATTTACTACCTTCCCTTTTCTTCTTTCATCCTATTGATTCATCATAGAAAGAGACCTGCAAGGTGTTCATGATGACATTGTCATCTGATTTACAACCTTCCCTTTTCTACTTTTATCCTATTGATTCATCATAGAAAGAGATCTGCAAGGTGTTCATGATGACTTTGTCAAGTGATTTACAACCTTTCCTTTTCTTCTTTTATCCTATTGATTCATCATAGAAAGAGATCTGCAAGGTGTTCATGATCACCTTGTCATGTGATTTACTACCTTCCCTTTTCTTCTTTCATCCTATTGATTCATCATAGAAAGAGACCTGCAAGGTGTTCATGATGACATTGTCATCTGATTTACAACCTTCCCTTTTCTACTTTTATCCTATTGATTCATCATAGAAAGAGATCTGCAAGGTGTTCATGATGACTTTGTCAAGTGATTTACAACCTTCCCTTTTCTTCTTTTATCCTATTGATTCATCATAGAAAGAGATCTGCAAGGTGTTCATGATGACTTTGTCAAGTGATTTACAACCTTCCCTTTTCTTCTTTTATCCTATTGATTCATCATAGAAAGAGATCTGCAAGGACTTCATGATGACCTTGTCATATGATTTACAACCTTCCCTTTTCTTCTTTTAGCCTATTGATTAATCATAGAAAGAGATCTGCAAGGTGTTCATGATGACTTTGTCAAGTGATTTACAACCTTCCCTTTTCTTCTTTTATCCTATTGATTCATCATAGAAAGAGATCTGCAAGGAGTTCATGATGACTTTGTCAAGTGATTTACAACCTTCCCTTTTCTTCTTTTATCCTATTGATTCATCATAGAAAGAGATCTGCAAGGAGTTCATGATGACCTTGTCATATGATTTACAACCTTCCCTTTTCTTCTTTTAGCCTATTGATTAATCATAGAAAGAGATCTGCAAGGTGTTCATGATGACTTTGTCAAGTGATTTACAACCTTCCCTTTTCTTCTTTTATCCTATTGATTCATCATAGAAAGAGATCTGCAAGGAGTTCATGATGACTTTGTCATGTGATTTACAACCTTCCCTTTTCTTCTTTTATCCTATTGATTCATCATAGAAAGAGATCTGCAAGGAGTTCATGATGACCTTGTCATATGATTTACAACCTTCCCTTTTCTTCTTTTATCCTATTGATTCATCATAGAAAGAGATCTGCAAGGAGTTCATGATGACCTTGTCATATGATTTACAACCTTCCCTTTTCTTCTTTTAGCCTATTGATTAATCATAGAAAGAGATCTGCAAGGTGTTCATGATGACTTTGTCAAGTGATTTACAACCTTCCCTTTTCTTCTTTTATCCTATTGATTCATCATAGAAAGAGATCTGCAAGGTGTTCATGATGACTTTGTCATGTGATTTACTACCTTCCCTTTTCTTCTTTTATCCTATTGATTAATCATAGAAAGAGATCTGCAAGGTGTTCATGATGACTTTGTCAAGTGATTTACAACCTTCCCTTTTCTTCTTTTATCCTATTGATTCATCATAGAAAGAGATCTGCAAGGAATTCATGATGACTTTGTCAAGTGATTTACAACCTTCCCTTTTCTTCTTTTATCCTATTGATTCATCATAGAAAGAGATCTGCAAGGAGTTCATGATGACTTTGTCAAGTGATTTACAACCTTCCCTTTTCTTCTTTTATCCTATTGATTCATCATAGAAAGAGATCTGCAAGGAGTTCATGATGACTTTGTCAAGTGATTTACAACCTTCCCTTTTCTTCTTTTATCCTATTGATTCATCATAGAAAGAGATCTGCAAGGAATTCATGATGACTTTGTCAAGTGATTTAGAACCTTCCCTTTTCTTCTTTTACCCTATTGATTCATCATAGAAAGAGATCTGCAAGGAGTTCATGATGACTTTGTCAAGTGATTTACAACCTTCCCTTTTCTTCTTTTATCCTATTGATTCATCATAGAAAGAGATCTGCAAGGAGTTCATGATGACTTTGTCAAGTGATTTACAACCTTCCCTTTTCTTCTTTTATCCTATTGATTCATCATAGAAAGAGATCTGCAAGGAGTTCATGATGACTTTGTCAAGTGATTTACAACCTTCCCTTTTCTTCTTTTATCCTATTGATTCATCATAGAAAGAGATCTGCAAGGTGTTCATGATGACTTTGTCAAGTGATTTACAACCTTCCCTTTTCTTCTTTTATCCTATTGATTCATCATAGAAAGAGATCTGCAAGGAGTTCATGATGACTTTGTCAAGTGATTTACAACCTTCCCTTTTCTTCTTTTATCCTATTGATTCATCATAGAAAGAGATCTGCAAGGAGTTCATGATGACCTTGTCATATGATTTACAACCTTCCCTTTTCTTCTTTTAGCCTATTGATTAATCATAGAAAGAGATCTGCAAGGTGTTCATGATGACTTTGTCAAGTGATTTACAACCTTCCCTTTTCTTCTTTTATCCTATTGATTCATCATAGAAAGAGATCTGCAAGGAGTTCATGATGACGTTGTCAAGTGATTTACAACCTTCCCTTTTCTTCTTTTATCCTATTGATCCATCATAGAAAGAGATCTGCAAGGTGTTCATGATGACTTGGTCATGTGATTTACAACCTTCCCTTTTCTTCTTTTATCCTATTGATTCATCATAGAAAGAGATCTGCAAGGTGTTCATGATGACTTTGCCATGTGATTTACAACCTTCCCTTTTCTTCTTTTATCCTATTGATTCATCATAGAAAGAGATCTGCAAGGTGTTCATGATGACTTTGTCAAGTGATTTACAACCTTCCCTTTTCTTCTTTTATCCTATTGATTCATCATAGAAAGAGATCTGCAAGGAGTACATGATGACTTTGTCAAGTGATTTACAACCTTCCCTTTTCTTCTTTTATCCTATTGATTCATCATAGAAAGAGATCTGCAAGGAGTTCATGATGACTTTGTCAAGTGATTTACAACCTTCCCTTTTCTTCTTTTATCCTATTGATTCATCATAGAAAGAGATCTGCAAGGAGTTCATGATGACTTTGTCAAGTGATTTACAACCTTCCCTTTTCTTCTTTTATCCTATTGATTCATCATAGAAAGAGATCTGCAAGGAGTTCATGATGACCTTGTCATATGATTTACAACCTTCCCTTTTCTTCTTTTAGCCTATTGATTAATCATAGAAAGAGATCTGCAAGGTGTTCATGATGACTTTGTCAAGTGATTTACAACCTTCCCTTTTCTTCTTTTATCCTATTGATTCATCATAGAAAGAGATCTGCAAGGTGTTCCTGATGACTTTGTCAAGTGATTTACAACCTTTCCTTTTCTTCTTTTATCCTATTGATTCATCATAGAAAGAGATCTGCAAGGTGTTCATGATCACCTTGTCATGTGATTTACTACCCTCCCTTTTCTTCTTTCATCCTATTGATTCATCATAGAAAGAGACCTGCAAGGTGTTCATGATGACATTGTCATCTGATTTACAACCTTCCCTTTTCTACTTTTATCCTATTGATTCATCATAGAAAGAGATCTGCAAGGTGTTCATGATGACTTTGTCAAGTGATTTACAACCTTCCCTTTTCTTCTTTTATCCTATTGATTCATCATAGAAAGAGATCTGCAAGGTGTTCATGATGACTTTGTCAAGTTATTTACAACCTTCCCTTTTCTTCTTTTATCCTATTGATTCATCATAGAAAGAGATCTGCAAGGTGTTCATGATGACTTTGTCAAGTGATTTACAACCTTCCCTTGTCTTCTTTTATCCTATTGATTCATCATAGAAAGAGATCTGCAAGGAGTTCATGATGACCTTGTCATATGATTTACAACCTTCCCTTTTCTTCTTTTAGCCTATTGATTAATCATAGAAAGAGATCTGCAAGGTGTTCATGATGACTTTGTCAAGTGATTTACAACCTTCCCTTTTCTTCTTTTATCCTATTGATTCATCATAGAAAGAGATCTGCAAGGTGTTCATGATGACTTTGTCAAGTGATTTACAACCTTTCCTTTTCTTCTTTTATCCTATTGATTCATCATAGAAAGAGATCTGCAAGGTGTTCATGATCACCTTGTCATGTGATTTACTACCTTCCCTTTTCTTCTTTCATCCTATTGATTCATCATAGAAAGAGACCTGCAAGGTGTTCATGATGACATTGTCATCTGATTTACAACCTTCCCTTTTCTACTTTTATCCTATTGATTCATCATAGAAAGAGATCTGCAAGGTGTTCATGATGACTTTGTCAAGTGATTTACAACCTTCCCTTTTCTTTTTTTATCCTATTGATTCATCATAGAAAGAGATCTGCAAGTTGTTCATGATGACTTTGCCATGTGATTTACAACCTTCCCTTTTCTTCTTTTATCCTATTTATTCATCATAGAAAGAGATCTGCAAGGTGTTCATGATGACTTTGTCATGTGATTTACAACCTTCCCTTTTTCTTCTTTTATCCTATTGATTCATCATAGAAAGAGATCTGCAAGGTGTTCATGATGACTTTGTCATGTGATTTACAACCTTCCCTTTTCTACTTTTATCCTATTGATTCATCATAGAAAGAGATCTGCAAGGTGTTCATGATGACTTTGTCAAGTGATTTACAACCTTCCCTTTTCTTTTTTTATCCTATTGATTCATCATAGAAAGAGATCTGCAAGTTGTTCATGATGACTTTGCCATGTGATTTACAACCTTCCCTTTTCTTCTTTTATCCTATTTATTCATCATAGAAAGAGATCTGCAAGGTGTTCATGATGACTTTGTCATGTGATTTACAACCTTCCCTTTTTCTTCTTTTATCCTATTGATTCATCATAGAAAGAGATCTGCAAGGTGTTCATGATGACTTTGTCATGTGATTTACAACCTTCCCTTTTCTACTTTTATCCTATTGATTCATCATAGAAAGAGATCTGCAAGGTGTTCATGATGACTTTGGCATGTGATTTACAACCTTCCCTTTCCTTCTTTTATCCTATTGATTCATCATAGAAAGAGATCTGCAAGTTGTTCATGATGACTTTGTCATGTGATTTACAAACTTCCCTTTTCTTCTTTTATTCTATTGATTCATCATAGAAAGAGATCTACATGGTGTTCATGATGACTTTGTCATGTGATTTACAACCTTCCCTTTTCTTCTTTTATCCTATTGATTCATCATAGAAAGAGATCTGCAAGGTGTTCATGATGACTTTGTCATGTGATTTACAACCTTCGCTTTTCCTCTTTTATGCTATTGATTCATCATAATTGGATGTTTGAAGAAAGATCACAAAAGGTAGTGGAGATTCATTCAAATTATATAAAAATCAAAAGTATTCTGAAATAAAAGGACATTATGAAAATCCTTTCGCATGTCTTTTATGTTTCTCTGGCCAAAATCAAGATGGAAAGATTTCTTTATAAAAAATATTCCATGGTTTTTAGGTCTTCTTATGTTTTTATTGATCATTCTTTGAAAAGGGTTTCTTTAATCTCTCATCTGTTACAGTGATTTTTCCAATAATCGGTAAAGTTGTCAACAAGTTCAAACCTGGAATGATATTTGGGAATATGAGTTTCTTTCTTGCTTTTTGCAAGGAATTGGTTGAAGAAAGAAAAACAGGGAAAAACAAAAGTGTAAGTATCTTTTATTCTAAAATAGCAAATATCCTTGAACTGTGGTGAATATTTGGAAACTTTATGGGAATAATTGCTAATTTTATACCAATTGAATATTTACTAAAGTTTCTTTGATTAATAGCCATTCTTGTTCCAAAAGATAATGTACTTTATCTTTTAATATGGAAATGGTACTTCAATTGTGATGTGTTAAAATGGGGGAAGTTCGGGAAATGCATTTCTTTCTTGTTTTTTTTTATTCAAAATTACAGGCACGTAAAGATCTACTGCAACTGATGTTAGATGCACAACTTGAAGGCCATGAAAAGTTGGACAAGAAAACTGAACAAGAACTCAAATTGGAAAATGTAACAGACTGGAGAACAAAAAGAGGTAATGGCAGTTTGGTTATCATTAAACATCATTCACTGGCAAGGTGACCTGATTTTACCTGGGATGATTACTGTTATGATATCTGATTAACATTGAACTAAAAATGTAAAATAATGGAAAAATAATGAAGACAGTTTGGTTTTGTTGTTAATGGAACATAATATACGCCTTTACTCTTTTTTCTTGTAAGAGTCAATAAAACTCTTTGAAAAGAAGCTTTGTTTTGTATTCTTATTAAAGAATTCTTTATAGGACTGTAATTTCATCATTGTCTTGTTTGGTTTCTTATAGAATCCAGCCTCTGACATCATATTTGGCTCTGAAATTGTTCATTGCTTAATTCTATCTCATCGGAACTAAGGATCATAAAACTTATTTATATTCAGAATAAAATATTCATTAGTTTAAAGGCAACATGAGCAAATTTTAATATGAAGTAAATATGACCCATATTTATGTCAATGTGGCATAAATTCACTTCCCAAATATTAACCATCTGAAAATAACCTTTGTCCCATGAAATATTTAAAAGTAGAAAACTGACAAATTAAGTGCAAGAGGTCAAAGTTTTACTTCTGACTCAGTGGCATAGAAATTTGGTTAAACTGATGCCTTTGCCAACTGAACTATTTTATATTTTTGTTGATGTCAACTGAAAGCATTTTCTTGATTTTTTTTTCAGGTCTCACAGATATAGAAATCATTGCACAATGCATGGTTTTTTTTGTTGCTGGCTTTGAGACTACAGCAGGCACCCTGTCCTTTTTCGCTCATTCTATGGCAATGAACCCGGATGTTCAAGAGAAACTTTACCAAGAAATAAAAGAAAAACTTGGACAGGTCAAAACTTTTAATTATCCAAATCTGAGTCTTTTAGAATTTGTGTGGGATTTGTTTTTTTATCCTTGTCTCTCTTTAGTTCCAGGGATCTTTTACCAAATTAAAGAATCAGAATTTTATTTATAGAATTTCCTGATTTTAAAAGATTCACTTGATTATCAATAAATTTAACCAATGTCTAAATCTGCACTAAAACCTTATCAATACTTATAGACCAAATATTTCCAAAGATCTTTTACCAAATTAAAGAATCAGAATTTTATTTATAGAATTTCCTGATTTTAAAAGATTCACTTGATTATCAATGAATTTAACCAATGTCTAAATCTGCACTAAAACCTTATCAATACTTATAGACCAAATATCTCAAGTGCTCCTTTTCCAAATTAACGAATCAGGATTTTACAGAATTTCCCAATGTTAACAGATTTCCTTTAATATCAATCAATTTTCCCAATGTTTAAAGTTGCACTAAAACTTTATGAAATCTTCAGAATTTGGATGTCATTTGTTTTCTATCCTTGTCTCTGTTTCAAGAGATGCTTTTCCAAATTAAGGACTCAGGCTTTTTATAGAATTTCCTGATTTTATACAGATTATCTTGATTATTAATGAATTTTCCCTGTCTAAAGCTGCACTAAAACCTTATCAATATTTATAGACCAAATATTTCCAAAGATCTTTTTTCAAATTAAAGAATCAGAATTTTATTTATAAAACTTCCTGATTTTAAAAGATTCATTTGATTATCAATGAATTTAGCCAATGTCTAAAGCAGCACGAAAACCTTAACAATACTTATAGAGCAAACTGAATGTTTCCAAATCAAACAAAAATCCAAATCCCCCTAATATTCTGCAACATTATCATCTTCTCCCATAAATTAAATATTTATTTATAGTAACAACTGGCAAGGCAAGTCACTTTCGCCTGAAGCAAAATGATCCTTGAATAATGCCCCCAGTTTTGAAGCAAATAGAATTTCTTATGTTGATTGATAGTGTTGTCTTTTTCTAGGAATCTCCAAATTATGATAATGTACAGAAGCTGACCTATCTTGACATGTGTCTGGCTGAAACATTGAGGATGTATCCAATTGCTGTATTGTAAGTATCACAGCTCTTGAGTTTGCTTCTGGTAAAAACAACTTAAAGGACTCAAGGTGATAAGTTTTCCTTTACAGTTGTGACACAAGGCAGCTCCTCTAATTGAGCACTAACAACTCAATGGGGGAGATAGGAAAACAAAATGAACATCACATATAATACATTATTATATAAATTATATAATTCTCTAATGTCTATGCAAATTTCATCAAAAAGCAATTGCCTTGGATATATCAATGGTGACATAAGGGGTTGCGACACGAACACTCCAGCTACGGAATTTTTGGAAGAGTTTTCTCAGTTACCAAGTCCTTCCTAACAGGTAGGTCCATGAAGGTCATCATTAATGGGCAATTTTCTGAAGTCCATAAAATCACTGTAGGTGTTCCACAAAGTGCCATTCTTGATCCTACCCTATTTTTGCTTTATATTATCAATCTGTCTGTTAACAGTGGAATAATGGATAGCATCTCGGATTGTGAAATCTAAGAGCCAAGTTCGAATTCCAGTTGAATCCCAAAAAAAATCTGCCTCGTCAGTCATGTATTGAAAGATACATGATCGCCTAAGTGTGTATTGCGCATGGCACATAACTGAATGTAGAGAACACTGTTTTGTTGAATAAAGAACTTAACTGTGAAACTACACAACATCTATATCACAACACAATATATAGCAAGAAGGAGATATCGGTCACTGTCTCTGCTTGTCTTATTTCTTGCCATTTATTGTGACCGTGAGCAAACTTATTATTGTACTAGCTACTCATTAGTTACTGCCAAATTATGTTATCTGTTTTGGTATTATTTTGAACTAATTTTTTATTTTTATTTTAGCTGAAGCATTGTCAGCCATCATTAATTTTTGATGAGTATTTCTTTCTTCTTAATTTTTTTTAACATTATTTTTATTGTAACTTTTACTCTGTCAATTTATGACCAGTGATAGAATAACGTTTTTAGGGCCTTGAAGCTTGAGCTATATGGAGCTCTGTCACAATCAGCAACAATAAATTCGAGGGTCCAACTTCTATGAATAGATTCTCCATACTTTTGGAGGTTCAGGTGCTGCAAGCTCCCATAAAAATTTTCAAATACGACCAATTGTTGTATTCTAAGCATTTATTCTTCATTGCAGTCAGTAGGAGACACAGTGGAGTAATGGACAGCAGCTTGGATTGAGGAATCCAGTTGAACCCATTACACTTACACTTACATGTTAATACCATTGGGAAAGGTATGAATCCTGTTTTTCTCCCCCCAGATATGTGCAAATAGCAGGACAGACCGAGGTCTATAGCCTTGGATGGCAACTGGTCTACCCCAGAAAGAAATGGCAACCTACTGTGGGAAAAAAATCTGCCTTGTCAGTCATGTACCAAAAGATATATGCTTGCCTCAGTGTGTATCACCCATGGCACATAACTGGCTGACTGACTATTAACATACTCAACTCTTTAGTAAATACCTATTCAGAAGATACAACAATGTGTAGGTGCACCTTCAAAAACTAGGTGACCAGAGACTAGTAGCAGATCTCTCCACTGAACAAGCTCTAACAGCTCAATGGAGGAAAAACTGCCTTGTAACATCTCACCATCACCATTATAGCTGTGTTTTTTGTTGAGGTAGAACTGGGTTTAATCTCACACAAAGCAAGACAGAGTATCTCAGTTCACCTTTTAAGATACACCTTTCACTCATATCAGCTAGTTGTAGGCCCAGTTTTTCTGTTCTTCCAAAAAACATCCTCCGAAATCATCTTGAGCCATCAAATCTACTGTAGACCTGAACTATCCCTTCATATTTGATTGGCCCCTAGCTGCACTTAACATGGCCAACCCACTGTAGTCTATGGCTGTGCAGCAGTGTGACTCAAGATTGTCAAGGCCTAGCTTCATGAAGCATGAGTCTGTCCTGACCTTATCCTCAGTGGACATGACACACATCCAGCATAATATGGCCCTGTCATTCTACTGCAGATGACTGAAGTCCAGTTGACAGGGACCATGTCTCACTGGCATGCAGCATGGCAATGCAAACACAGGTGTTGTCCTCATGCATAATCTCTGGATAGGTAGCAGCTGGTGAAATCTCTTCCATGTGACCTGGCAACATCTTGTAGATGTTGAATTATTTTCCACTCTACAACCCCTTTCCCCTGTGGATGAAACATTGCAAGTCTCTCACTACTCAATTGTTATTTCTATGGTAAACATTCTGATGACCTGCAATGCCTTGTGCACTGGGATAAATCATCTGCATTTCCTTCATATTCTGTTAGTAATAAAGGAAGTTCCATCTTTCCAAGAATTGCTAGTTTGTGGAACAGACTCCCAAGATGATGCTTCCCCAATCACTACAATCTTAACTTCTACAAGTGTAGAGTTAATCATTATCTTTCCTACATACACATTCATATAACATGTGCATAAATTGTGCCTATTTGGAAACAAAAATCATTTGTTATCTTCTATCCGCGAGAGAAATTAGATTTAATCAGAATATATATTATTGTTTCTCTTTGTCAGGTTGTCAAGGGAATCAAAAGAAGACTGCGTCGTTAAGGGAATGAAAATTCCCAAGAATACTGGAGTCATGTTTCCAATCATATGTTTACATTATGATCCAAGATATTGGACTGAACCGGAAAAGTTTGATCCTGAACAGTGAGTATTAAACAGCTAAGTGGTGAGACAAGTAACCTGGAGGAAGCAAAATTTAAGTTTTATTCTTCTTAACACTTCTATAGGAAAACCATTGAACCTTCAGCTTTTAATTAGTTTGTACAGTGGATAGCTGATAAAATCAATATAAAATGGAACAATCAATAGTTAATTCTATTCATGCACAAATAATTATTCATTTATACCAATCTTTACAATTGAGTATTTGATATAGATGTGTATAATAGACACTTTAAAAGATGAAATATTTTCATTTCTTTTATTAAGGGAACATGAAAGAGAACGGAAGCATTTCTCCATCAATCAAAAGATCAGTTTGTGATGAGACTGGATATAAAATGAATGTTTCTTTGAGTTTTTAGATACATGAGCTCTGTAAAAAATAGCAGACGCTTTGTATTCCAATTTTGTATGCTTTTTTGAGTCCATATAAGGATTTTTTTAGTTGGTATACAGGTTTGTCATTGTTTGTCACAAGTTTGTCATTACTAATTAAATTCCACCCTTGACCAAAGATAGACACACTGTGGTCGAGATTATTCATTGATTTTGCCAGAAACTTGAAAATGCAAGAGCTAAACTTCTACAGTTAGAATAAACTTCTTCCATGAAGTATTTGTTAGATATGGCGTCCTGGATACAAATTCACTGCTAAAGAGTGTGAAAGTTATTGTAAAACTTTTGCGATACAACATATAAAAAATCGCCCCTACCATCCAAGACTGAACGGGCAAGAAGAACCCTCTGTTGATACATTCAAAAAAACATTAAAAAAATAAGGGAGATGAAACTAAGGATATGTTAAAGCAGTTTTTATGTGTATATTGGTGACACCTAATCCTAACACTGTTTCAGGTATGTCGCAAGCAAAACTAATATTTACAAAGAAAATTAGATTGATGTTTGGCAAATTGATGCCAAATGAAAAATGGTTGAAAACAAGAAAAAAATCTGATACCCAGAAATACTTCAAACCTGGTGAAAAAGTATTCTTTCGAAGTTACAAATATGGAAAGTAATGCTGGGAAGATGGGGTAATCAAGAGCCATATTAGAAAGTTATTGTACATGATGAAAGGGTTTACATGGGTGCGTAAAAGACATCTAAATTAGCTAAGAAAAAAGTTCTCGGATGAACAAAGTATCTCAGAGGAGTAGCCAATGGTGGTTTTGTATGATATTTTTGATGTACCTATGCTTCAGAAAATGCTCTGGAAATCAAATACTCCAGCAAAAAGAAGAAAAAGCCTACAGAAGTGTTGAATCTTAACCCAAAAAGAAAAAAAGTGTAACTTCTATCAGAAGTAAGTCTCAGAAGGGGAGAGGCAGTTACCGTCCTTACTATCATGAATGGATCAGTCCATTCATGATAAGTAGTCTTGGGTCATTTTCTAGAAATGAAAAAAAGACCATATTATTGCAATGACTTGTTTATCTGAGTATTAAATACTACTATCATGACTGACCCTGTCAAATTAAATATTGTATCTTGCCAGACCCCACATCACAACAGTATCATTTCCTCACTTACATCTCTCCCGATCTATAACCTCTTTGAAGCAACTTCACAACTAGTAAATGGTAAAGGTGAAACAATTCTGTGGTTAACTTTGACATCTGTCAAAAATCTTTATTGATCATTGATTAGTGAAGGAAATGCCAAATAAGATAACTTTTTCCTTGAAAATATTTTTATGATTCTTTTTTTTGAAAACAGCCAAAACATTCTTTCAAAAGTCTTTCATAAATATGATGAATATTTTTGTCATTACAGCTTCAGTGAGGAAAACAAAGCCAAACAAAAACCCTTCACGTATCTTCCTTTTGGTGGTGGGCCACGAATCTGTGCTGGGATGCGATTGGCAGATCTTGAATTCAAGATGGCTGTTGTACAGATGCTGAGGAAATTCCGTCTTGTTGCTTGTGACAAAACTGAAGCAAGTATTCTTAATCTTCATGCAAAATACAAACCTGATATAAGGTTGTACAAAAGTAAATTGCCAATTTTTGAAAGATTTTTTGTTTTTTATATCATTTTAATTCTTTCTTATACTTTAGTTCAAATAAGGTTACTTGGCATTGCCTAGCTGAAAATAGATTCCAAGGGTTTATCTTTGGGAGTGAATTTTATTCAACCAATATTTAACAATAAATTGTTTAAACAAAAAAGAATCTTACTTAAAAAATGTAAATGTCTTATTGATTCCAAATTCCAAAAATGTTCCATTCTTTTTTCTGATTGGCAAATGTCAAACTGTGCCTTCAAAAAATTTTTTTTCTTCCTTCATAAAATAAATATTAATTTTTGAATCTTTATATTTTAATAGAAAAGCACTTTGTAATCCAGATTTAATCGAACTTGGCCTTTTCATTTCAGAATCTTTCTACTTAGATGAAAACTGTCACTTCTCTCAAGTGGAATCCTTAACCCTTTCAGCCCTGCATTCCTGAATAATTTTAACTGTTGTGGATTCCGGGATGAATCCGATATCAATAACAAACACCAGGAATGGATAAGGAAAATAAATGTATTAACGTAATAATACAAACTGTATATACGGGTTAGTAGATCCAGGAATACGGGTTAGTAGGAATAATATATATATATACAGTCTTGGTATTGAAGTATCGCGGTATGACTCCTTACTGAGTCTACGTGCTCGCTAACTGTGACTGTTGTGCTACCCTCCTCTATTACAGACTGTCTGGGTATTCACTGGTAGTAGTATATATATACCTCGGGTGAGTCCATTTGTGTGAAAATGGGAGACCCCCTCAATACCCACCTCCTTAAATCCCTTTTGTGGGGAGTTAATATCTTTTCCTTTCTCTTATGGTCAACAATTAGAGGCACTGTAAATTTTCTCTTCCTGCTAGTCCTTCCAATTTCTGTCTTCTTGTGGTCTTTGAATCTCAAAAACTTCAAAGATCACCTCCATCGACTCGTTATTTTCAGCATGTGATGAACTTGGCTCTTCAACCCGTCTTTTTTGTATTTGGTCAATATGTTTTCTGTGGGTAAATTTTTCGCCTTTTGTGTACATCACGTTTCCTAGTCTGTTAATTATTGTATTTGGTTCCTCATAAGCCATATTGTTACTGAAATAGACCCATTCTTGTTTGAATGATCTCTTGAGTACTGTAGGTGTATACCGGTTTTTATTTATTTTTTCCTTCGTCCTGTAAATAAATTCAGCCTTTTTCACTTCTTTTCCTATCTTTCGCAAGGTCACAGGTAGTTCCTTTACTGCCTTGTATAACTCTTTACTGTTTTCATCTGTGGTAGCAAATGGCGCATTTTGCTTCTTTTTACATACTGGTTGGACATTTTCTTTCAATTCAATTCTAGCTGCACCCTTACAAAACGAGCTGATAGTTGAATCCCATATGTCAAACTTTTGCATACAGTCTGTACCCACTAGATTTTCTGTGTCTTTCATTACGTATATCTTGAGTTTTTTGTTTTCCCGTGAAATTTAACATTTACAATTATTTCTCCTTTGAATTTTATATGCATTCCTGTCACTGACTTAGCGTGTGTATGTAACATGGTTGGTCTGTTAAGCCTTTTCCATGTCTGTAGGTTAATTATCGTTAGATTGGAACCCGAGTCTAGTTGCAATTTTATCTTTTTATTTAAGATTTCAAGTTTCACATATTTTCTTATGTTGGTATTGTCTTCGTCATACATCCTAGTAGCTCTTATCCTACTAGTAGCTTTTCTGTTCCTACATTGGGATGCCTTGTGCCCTATTTTTCCACACACAAGACAGTTTTTATATTTAAAACGACAATCCTTATTCCAGTGTAGTCCTCCACATCGATAACATGCAGATGGAGGGGGGGGGCTTATATTTGCTTCGATTTTCATCATAATTTGCCCTATATGTTGTACTTTTTCCCTTATAGAATTTTTGTTTCCTTTCCAGAGAGGGTGAAGTTTCACTTACGTATATGTGATACTCCTGACTCCTCAATGTTCTTTGAGTCTTTCTTTATACTCAGGCATTTTTGGCAATCTTCTGATAATTGTTGTAGTGTTAGTCCAGGTTCATTTTGTAGTTTTGAAAGCATTCTTTTGCGCATTTCACTATCTTTTGTTGAGACTAACCCTTGAACAATGATGAGAGACTTGAAATTGTCTGGTGTTTATTCTGCCAACTTGAAGTCGTCACAATGTTTATTCACGATTGCGGCAAACGTGGAATAGTCCTCATTTTCGCCCTTTACCAGGTTAAGACATTTCCACCTCTTGTGAAAGAGTGACGTTTTTGGACTGAAAAGCTCTGTAAGACATGTAACTGCTTCGTCAAACGTTAATTCGTTCGTCTTTTTTGGCAAAAAGTAATCCAAAAATTTTGTGTATTCCTCTGTTCTTAGTTTCCTGAGCAACAAACGTAGCTTCTTTGCTTCTGTCCAGTTTTGACAATCGATGTTAAAGATGTCTTCGTGGCGTCTAAAATAATCCCCGAAATTTTTATCCTCTTCTATAGAGTATTTGAAAGTTTCTATCGTATTCCACACTGCGTCTTGAGAAAACGTCGCCTCTTTTTCGTTATTTTGTTGTTTGTTACCAGCTACCTTTACCTGCGTTTGTAGTAATTGTTTTTGCCATTTTTCTTCCATTCTTTCCTGGAGTTGTAATTGTTGTTTATTTTGGTATTTTACAAGTTCTACAAAAATATTTTTAAAATCCTCCATGATAAAAGTCTTACGAAAAACTTGCTTTTCCATATTTTTGTCCTCATAAATCTTTTGTCGCCAAGTTGTTGTGGACACTGGCAAAAAACGGCAAAGGAAACTTTTTTTTTTTTTGTGTAAGTTCGAAAACCTCGTCATCAATTTGTTGTGGACAAAGAGGGAGAATTTTGTTTCGATTTCCTTCCCGTGTGAATTCTAATTCCTCGTTGCCAATTTGTTGTGGATTTCGGGATCGATCCAATATCAATAAATAACAAATACCAGGAATGGATAAGGAAAATAAATGTATTAACGTAATAATACAAACTGGTAATACGGGTTCCAGGAATGTGGGTTAGTAGCAATAATATATATACAGTCTTGGTATTGAAGTATCACGGTATGACTCCTTACTGAGTCTACATGCTCACTAACTGTGACTCTTGTGATACCCTCCTCTATTACAGACAGTATTTACTCTCCCCCTCACGAGGGATAGATGTGGCACAAGACTGAGTTTAATGTGGGTATTGCCGAGACCGTAGGCTTGGCCAAAAAATGCACATAGAACCTGTATAAATGGGATCGGGTTGGTCAACCTCACTGAACAAGACTCTGCCCTTCAGCGGGGCTTCGTCAGGGTTCCTCTCTGCTCAGAGGCAGAGAGTTTGACAGACTGTCCGCATATTCACTGGTAGTAGTATATGTATACCTCGGGTGAGTCCATTTGTGTGAAAAGGGGAGACCCCTCAATATTAACCCTTCTGCCTTTAGCTTCTGAATCAAAATTTGCAAATAATTGTTCTGTCATGTTTCACGGTAGATATAAAAATAGTTAAGTGTTTACTCACTGTTCAGCCAGTGTCTGGGCATTAAGTCATTTTCTCTACCACTGTTCAACTCATTTCTTTACTCTTTCTCTCATCTTCTTCTTTCTCATGACAAACTCATTTCTTTACTCTTTCTCTCATCTTCATTGTTAGCCATTATTTTTCATACTTGAATTTGTTTTTCTTTTTATTATTGCAGAAGAAGATCGAATTTGCTAAAACAGGGCTGCTTAAACCAAAAAATGGTATCTGGATCAAAATTGAACACCTTTGAGAGTAAAAGAATATTTGTAATCAATCAGGATTTAATTCCAAAAGACCAATAAAGATTCAATTCTTGCTGCTTCCTGTTTCTTTGTTGGTCTTGACAATCTCCGTTTATATATTTATGTATTCCATACTTAAACAATAAAAAAATGGTATCTGGATCCAAATTGAACACTGTTGAGAGTAAAAGAATATTTGTAATCAATCAGGGATTTAATTCAAAAAGACTAATTAAGATTCAATTCTTGCTGCTTCCTGTTTATTTTTGGTCTTGACAATCTCAGTTTATATATTTATGTATTCCATACTTAAGCAATAAAAAATGTCAAACCCAAACTTCAGCAGAATGTCTGTGTTGTTTGTCATTCTCCATTAAATTCTCTGATGTCAGGCATGGGCAAACCTTTTCAAGATTGTTGAAACTTGACTAATGCATGGAATAATAATGCAACACAAAATGTACTTAGAACTAAATGTATTGAAACAAGAAAGTGTACACAATATTTACATATAGTCTTTTGTATATTCCTGGGAAGACCGTTCCTGGAGAATGTGTTGACTAAGTCGCAGTCGGGCAGAGTCTCTAGTGAATCTCTTGATTCGCCTACCCTGTCTTCCCAGTACCAACCATATTTATATCGGCGGTACTCCACTATGCAAATTAGGTGGACCCTACCACAACACCCCCCCTCCCAAGCCTTGGAATCCCTTTTGGATTTCAAACTGGCTTCCTATATGGGATGATGATTATGGCTATTTCTTTGTAGATCCCATTTGCATACTTCATATGTATATGTCAATCTGCTTAATTTTAATATCTTTTCCGTTTTGGATTCACGTCCAATGAGTCCGTGAACTTTCGTTTCCTACCGGATCTTCTCGGTTCAGGAGTATTCTGCGGAGGTTCTACTTGAAAAATATCATACATTACATCAATGGGATCTTCCTCCTCATCCGGTATACTCTCTTCATGCTCTAGAACGTAACATTTTTTAAGTTGGTTCTGGTGCCTTTGATGAGTATTCTTCAGCCCTTTAATTATGTAAATCAGGTCACCGATTCTCTTGTCCACTATGCCTCGCTCCCAGAGCTCAACGTTGTTTCTGTAGCACTTGAAAAACACCTTCTCTCCGGCGGTGTATCTTTTTCTAGCTGTATACATAGTCTTCTTTACTCTATTTTTTCCTGGCAAAAGCTTGTCAAACACTGACTTAATTTTCCTAGCGAACATTAGTTCAGCTGGTGCCATGTTTGATTGTGTTCTCTGGTTTGGCGTGATTCTGTATACTTGTAGGAATTGCTGAAGCGCCTTTTCCGTTGGAACTCCTGAGGCTTTCTTCAGAGCGCGCTTTAACGTATCGACAAATCTTTCTGCGAGTCCATTGGATCTCGGATGATACGGCGGCGTCGTTATGTGGTTAATTTGATATAACTCACAAAATTCCTTAAACTCTTCAGAAGTGAATTGTGTACCATTGTCACTCACAATACACTCTGGCACACCGAACCGTGCAAATAGTTCATGCAAAAAAGTTGTGGTATTGGACGTAGGCTTTTTGCAGCGTAGTACTTCCGGCCATTTTGTAAAACTATCTACCACTATTAAGTAGTAATAATCTTCTACTGGACCAGCGAAATCAATGTGTAATCTTGTCCACGGATGATCCGTCTTTGGCCATGGTTTGTGTACTATAAGTGGTGCCTTAGCTGCTAACGCACACCCTTTACATCGATGAACCATGTTTTCGATATCCACATCCATTCCTTTCCAATATACAAAGCTTCGCATTAAGCTTTTTGTTCTATTAATCCCCGGGTGACCCATATGAAAGTCCCGTAGGATTCTTTTCTGCAACTTTTTGGTACTACTACTCTCTCACCATATAATAAAATTCCGTCACATATTGAATAAATCTCCTGCACTTTTTTGTCATTTGCTACCATTTTGCTTTTTATTTCTAAAATGAAATCATCGCTTTCAGCTTCTTTTTTGATTTCCTTTGATGTAACCGGTAGCTCTCTTACAATGTTGTTTACCATGCTTTTCACCTCATAATCTGCTCTGATATTTGCAATAATTGATTCTTTGAATCTTTCTTCTTGACTCGGTACGAGTCTTGATAAAGTATCCGCATGAATTATATTTTTGGATGATAGGTGCTTTATGTGAAAATCATAATTGAGAAGAATGGTTCCCCATCTTAACAGTCGATTTGCCGTATAAACGGGTAACCCTTTCTTTGAACCAAAAATAGTGATCAGAGGTTTATGGTCCGTTTCTAACATAAAATGTCTGCCGTAGATGTATCTATGAAATTTTGTTATGGCAAAAATGATACTCAGTGCCCCTTTTTCTATCTGTGAATAACTTCGTTCTCCTGGGAGTAATGCTCTCGAAGCATGTGCAATTGGTTTTCGAGAACCGTCTGGCATTATGTGTTGAATACACGCGCCTACCCCGTATGAACTAGCGTCACTTGCCACTACAATACCAAGTTTTGGATTGTAATGGGTTAAAAAGAGGTCGGACGTAAGCATTTTCTTTATTTCATCAAAGGCTTTCTGACATTCTACCGTCCATTCCCATGCCTTGTCTTTTTTTAGTAGTTCATTCAACGGAGCTCTTAGATTGTACATTCCTTTAATGAACGCTTGATAATAGTTTGCGAGTCCCAGAAAACTCTGTAACGTCGCCACATTAGTGGGCGTCGGCATGTCTCTAATAGCAATGGACCTTTCCGGATCTGGAAATCTGCCATTTTTGTTGATTATGTGACCTAAATACTTAATTTCCTCCAAACCAAATTCGCACTTTGATTCTTTGACTTTAAATCCAAAGTCCTGAATCTTTTTAAATACTTGATTGAGGTGCTCTCGATGTTCGTCGACGTTTGCACTCCTTACTATGATGTCATCTAAGTAGGCACACGCAAAGTCTAAATCATTCAACATGACGTCCATAGCTTGTTGAAAAATGGCTGGTGCCACTTTAATACCAAAAGGAAGCCTGTTGTACTTGAATAAACCTCTATGCGTGTTTATCCCTAGTAACTTCGAACATTCCTCTTCGACGGGAAATTGGAGATAGGCATCTGATAAGTCGATTTTTGAAAAAATCACTCCGCCATTTAGCTTGTTAAAAATCTCCCCCGGACTCGGTAACGGGTAATGGTAGTCCTTAATTACCGAGTTCAACCCTGTCGAAAAATCAACGCAGACTCTGATTTGGTTTGATTTCTTTTTTATGCACACAATCGGCGCAGCCCATGAATTAGATTCTACTTTCGAAATAATTCCCATTTTTTCCAACCTATCAAGTTCTTCGTTAATTTTCTCTACACTTGCGAAAGGCACGTTACGTTTCTTTTTAAAAATTGGCATAGTATTTTCCTTTAATTCAAATTTAGCTTCAAACTTGTTACATCTTCCAAGACCAGGTGTGAAGGTTTCCGGAAACTTTTTCTTTAATTCATCTTTAATGTCCTGTCTTGTTTGCGTATTACTTTCTACTTTTCTGCAGAATGAGTTTAACGGTTTATCCCACAATTCGAATGTTTCAATAAAATCTGTACCTATCAAGTTTTCTCCATTTTTCAGAATGAAAACTTTTATTTTTTTAACGATCCCGTTCAATTTCATGGGAAGTACAACCTCGCCTTCGAAGTTAATTTCCTTTCCAGTTACCGTTCGAGCGAGTTTCGTTGACTTCATTATTGTAGGCCTTTTTAAAATTTTCCATGTTTTATAGTTCATTATTGTTAAATCTGACCCCGAATCGATTTGAAATTTGATATTCTTTTTAAATATTTCAGTCGTCACATATTTCCTCAAACCTCTATCTGATTTGATATTCGAATTTGTTTGTCTAATTCGGCTATTGATTTTTTTCGTTTTACAACACGATCCTTTGTGACCATTCTTGTGGCACACGAAACATTTCTTATTTCTATATGGGCAATTTACCTCCCAGTGTCTTTCGTTACAACGTCTGCAATTATATGGTGGGACCTTTTTTCCATCCTCGTTCTTTTTATTTAATTTTTCTTGTCTATTTTTAAGATACGCCGAATTTTTACTCCAATTTTTTGCTGATGGGTAATTTGACTGTTTTTTTTATTTTTTTAATATAAGCAATGCCAGCTTCTTCGATTTTTTAGACTCATTCTTTAAACTTACGGCCCGTTGACACTCCTCTGCTAACTTTTGCAGGGTAAGGTTTTGTTCAGATTCGAGTTTAGACAAAACTCTACGTCTTATTTCGGCACTCTTACTGGATACCAGTCCTTGAGCAAAAATTAAACACTTGAATTCTTCAACCGTAATCTCTGCCAATCTGAAATTGTCACAATGTCTATTCACTATAGATGCATATGTTAAGTAATCCTGATCGTCGGATTTAGAGACATTCATGCATAACCATCGCTTATGCGAAAGCGACATATTTGCTCCAAACAGCTCTTTTAGCAATTTCACTGTTTCCGAGAATTCCAAATCAGTTGTTTTTCTCGGTAGAATAAAATCTACAAATTTGCTATGTTCTGCTGTATCTAGCTTTCTTAGTAATAGACTGACTTTTCTTGAATTCGACCAGTTTTCACAGTCTGTGTAGAAAATATCTTCATATCGTTTAAAGTACGTTTCAAACGTTTTTTCTTCGTCTGGCACATAGTTGAAAGTTTCCAGCGAATTAAATATGGTGTTATTAGAATATGAAGAATTTCCCTCATTTGCCTGATAGTTGTTTAATTTCTCCAGTGTTAACTTTTAAATTTCTAAAAGTCTTTCCTCTTGCTGTTCTTGATATTTTTGCTGTCTTTCATCTTGCTTTTCTTGATATTTTTGCTGTCTTTCATCTTCCTTTTCTTGATATTTTTGCTGTGCTATCTGTTGTTCCCTTATTAATAAGGCAAACTGTTCCTGCTGGGATTTGAATAATTCAGATATGACTTTGGATAGTTCATCCATCTTTAGCTGATAGTGTTCATGCAACAACGACTATACTTTTAATTTGTGTATCCACGGATATCATATAAGCTGACCAAAAAATCGAAACAACGTACGACTTTTTAATTTTATGTCTTGCTTTTACATTCACGCCCGTGATAATCAACTTTGGTATTTTTTTTTTTTTTGTGAACAGAGACCGTCGGACTTTTTTTTTCGTTTTCGACTTCTGTTCGCGTATTTCAATGACAACTTCTGATTTTCTTATCAGAGGTAATTCGTCACTATATTGTTGAACAAACAACAAAAAAAATAATTTTTTAAAGTTCGTTACCTTTCAAAGTCGACACGGTGTATTTGTGCTCCTTTTACTTCCATGCATGTTTTTGTAGTCGGCCAGTTTTTTTTTCTTTTTAGCGGGTGTCTCGTTGTAGATATTTTTTTCAATTAAAAATCACCGTTATTCGTTTACGACACCTTTCAAAGTTTTCTGAGTGAACGTTCCTTTATGCTTAGTCGTCTTTTAACGAGTTCTACATATCCAGAAGTTCAGAATCCTTCGTCGTTACGTTAAAGTTGGACTTTGAATTAATAATTTTTTTTTCAGCCTGGGTTCTTCAATGACTTGTCCCAATCGTTGAAAACTCTCAATTATTAATTCTTTTTTTTTTCCGTATGGTTCTTTCTACTTCGTCGCCATTGTTGAAACTTGACTAATGCATGGAATAATAATGCAACACAAAATGTACTTAGAACTAAATGTATTGAAACAAGAAAGTGTACACAATATTTATATATAGTCTTTTGTATATTCCTGGGAAGACCGTTCCTGGAGAATGTGTTGACTAAGTCGCAGTCGGGCAGAGTCTCTAGTGAATCTCTTGATTCGCCTCCCCTGTCTTCCCGGTACCAACCATATTTATATCGTCGGTACCCCGCTATGCAAATTGGGTGGATCCTACCACAACAGAGATGCAGTCTCATCACAAGGCAGACCACACAACTAAAATGATTCAAGGTAATTTTCAGAAAAGACTTTTATCATTAAAACCAAATTGAAGTCTTGGTATATTATTATTACTGATGACAATGTGATTATCACATGTGGCATGGGATTTATTTTGAATTGATACATCTGAAAATGAAAACACATTTCTTCTTTAGAGAAAAAATTCTTATCAACATTTCCTGTTTTAAAAGCAAAAGATGTTTACACATATGATTTTCCTTAGTGAAAATAGCGAATGATTTAAAATGATAATGTTTCTTTTCCCTAAATCTTACAAAATTCAAGAAACATGGTAATCAATCATTGTTTATATATTTGGTTATGTATGAGAGAATGTGTAAATGAACAAGTGAGAATGAAACAAAACAACATTTTGAGAAACGTTATTTTCCTTATGGAATTAAGTGTGTCATTCAGAGAGACCAAATGGTTTGTCCTATGTCATATTCAATGAGATAAAAGTTACTGTAAACAAGTCCGTAATCCTCAGATACATCTAGAAATTAATATATTGTCCTTCATTTTATCAGAAAAGTTTTTTTTTTAATTGTTAATTCATGCAAGAAAATCAGAACTTTTATAATCAAGACTTGATTCATGTTTGTTCACGTTTCTTTCTAATCATTTAGCCCCAAGCAAGGAGACAATGCCACTCAGATACAAAGAGTTACGAGGGCAAAAGAAAATAAGAAGACTTTAGAAGGAACTGGAAACCCAATCCTAAATGGGAAACACGGGATAAAGTTCTACTGCTGTTCAAAAGATGGGGAGGGAGTGTGAATCCAGCAATAAGAAAATCTTTTTTTTTCTTTTTTTACTCAATCTACTCCAAGCAAGGCAACAATGCTGTTAAAACGCAAGAGGTTACTTCCTGGGAATGAAAGAGAATGAAAAGACTTTAGAAGGAACTAGAAAGCCAGTCCTAAACAAGGGATAAACCTGTTCAAAAGACTGAGGAGGAGTGTGAACTGGACAACAGGTAAACCTATCTACATCTATTGAGGAGAAGGAAAATAAATAATTAGCAATAAAATTTCAGAGTGCATGTGGAAACATTAGAAGTATAGAGTTTAAGTAGACTTTAGGAGAAAGAACAGGAAATCCAATTCTAAACAGGAAATGAAAGATGAACCTCTACTTCTGTTCAAAAGATTATAAATATCCCTTGCTGCAGAAAACATGTACCAGTCTGAGCAGTTCCACACTCAGATTTCTCGTTCCTTGGGTGGAACCAGTTTAGAAATCTCTCTTGATGAAACATCTACTCAAGAACTTTGTTAACTGGGAAACCCAATCATCTTTTCCTGCAAAATACCACTATTTTGCAGTCTGTCTTTCAACCCCAAATAAAAGCTGTTGAACAGTTATTTTGATCCTTGTTTTTTGTTCATTTCATTCTCGCTGCAGGCGGCACACACAGAAGCGACTGGGAAAATTCCTACATAACAGCATGTGATTAAAGTGAGAAAAAAAAGAAGCTTTTTTAAAGTTTATACAATGGGATAATCTTTTTTCTTTTAAAATTTAATAATATCTTCCACTAGTCCAGATTAAATTTACAGAAGGTGAACGAGGGAGATTGTTTGAAGTTTTATATCAAGTTTCATCAAACAGATTTTATATTTTCCAATGAACCATAATATTTTTGTTTGTTTAGTTTTATCCAAAATCTCTTGATGGGTATGGAGGAGAAAGAAATCCTTGTCAACAGTACTTCCAATAGACATCATGACCTCTTCTCTGTGCCAAGTCCTTTCTGGACGTGGGCAATCATGGCTCTTCACAACTTCCTATATTTTATTTTGTAACTTGTATAAATGTCTTTTTACTATGTCCTCTCTTCCCATTCTGTTATCCTTTTACACAAGCTTATTACATACGTTACTTGCTACTTTCCTCTGTCCATCTTGCCTCGTTATATCTTGTGAGTGTCACATTTTCCAGCCCTTCTTTTCTCATTATGTGCCCCAGAGATTTGAACTATCTCATTTTGATTTTATATAATTGTGCATTCTGATTCCATTTTCGTTAAACCTTCTTCATTACTTACATGCTCTGTCCATGGTATTCTCAGCATCCTTCTGTAGAATCACATCACTGTTGGTTGAAATCTCCACTTCATCTGTAAGGTAATTGTCCAGCATTCACTGTCATACTAGAGGAAAGACATTATATAGTAGTTTAGCACACTTTTCTTTGTTGCTAATGAAATTTTCCTGTTTCTTAATACTGTAATTAAGTTTTGGAAGGCATCTTTTGCTATTCGAATGTGCTGTTGGTGTGTATAGTTTAAATAAAAAGCTTAGATACAAGTTAGAACGATAACAATATTTATTATCATTAGATAATACAGACATTGTACTTACCTACATAGAATATATAGTGTAACTTACCAGTGTGGACCGTTGTTGACACAAATAACAAGTATCCATTTCATGAGAACAGCTCTGGTGTTCCCTTCATCTGGAGCTGGTTCTTTGGCCTAAGAGCAGGTCCCAGGTACCTGTGTGAGCATCTATCCTCTACCCTAGTCCCTGTGTGTCTCTGAGACTTGATAGCTATCACATGGTTTTCTACTTCTATGTTGGGGGAGACAAGCTTTTTCATTAACTCAACAGTGCTTTTGAATTTTATTGTCACCTTTTCCATCGCCTGTTAAAACATTTCCCAGATATTTAAACTATTGTACTTGTTCAATATTAGCATCTCCAATTCATAGTTTGTATCTTGAGTTTTTCTCTTGCTGAAAACCATCCATTTTGTTTTCTAACAATTGATGATTAGTCCTTTCTTCCTGCTTTCCTCTATTACCTTTATAGGAGGTCCTAAAATGTGTATTCCATCATCAGCAGTAGCATTATCTTTACATTATAGACATGATTACATATCCCTATTATTGGCAGATGATCTAACTTAGTTTCAGCAAAAAGATATAACAATTTAGAGGGGAAACTACAAAAACTGTACAACATCATTTGTATAATAACAGATGAAGATGATTTCATAATTACACTATTTGATGTCAGTTGATTGTTAATTGCTACTTTAAAATATTGCACACAAAAAAACAAAAATAAATTAAATACCTTCTGGGCTTCGTATTAATTAGCAGAAGTGACACTGGTATTTAAACGAGTGCACTTTCTATCGGGTCAAATTAGTAGACTGTGTTAACAGCAGGCAGAGAGGCAGTCGTAAATTATATAAGGAAAACAAAATCCCTTCTTGTTGACGCAAATATGGATTTATTTGGTGTTTTATACATTCCTAATTTTTTGTTGGTCACATTAGCCATTGTCATCACCTTTTATTTGTAAGTTTTAAACTTATTCTTTTTATTCTTTTCACAGAAGAAACAAATATTCTAAGCTATAATTTTCATACATATTCAATTTCGATTTCGTAACTTTCATTTGAAAATACTTTTCGTTTTCTTCCTTAAAAATTTGATATTTTTATTTTCTTGTTTTCAAATCGATTCACTTTCGACATTTTTTTAAATTAGTAAAGTAAGTAAACGATTTAAACTTTAAATTTTAAAGTATTTGAATTTTAATCCATTTTTTTGTCTATTTTAAAATCTTTTTTCTTTCCTTTTCTTGGTAGCTTAAAAAGTTAAAAATTACGTAAATTCAAACAAATAAATAACTGAATTTGATTGTCATTTGGTTGGTGAACATGAAAATTTTGTTGCCAAACATTAGTTCACATTTTCTTTAACTAATTATGAACGTTTTTAATTTTTACATTTATTTATTATTTAACTATTTTTGATATTTTAATAGAAATCGGAAGTTGGTTTGAAAAATAATGTTTGACAGCAATATATATATATATATATATATATATATATATATATATATATATATATATATACACATACATACATATATATATATATATATATATATATATATATATATATATATATATATATATATATATATATATATATATTTTATGAAGATATAATTTTTGTTTTTCATTGAAAGAAAATTACCAAAATTGGATGGGAGAAAAAAAAAAAAAAAAAATAAAAATTAAATAGACTTTAAAATCAACGTCTCAGTAATTAAAGTACATTTTTTCTCACTGATTTTAAAATTTAGTTTTAGAAAAATAATGTAAACTATAATTAATTTATTTGACTTTAAAAATAAAATGCATTCCACCATAAGTGATTGATGCCTGCCAACAGAAAAATTAAACTTTAAAAATCTCCCTCAGGAAAAAATGTCGTTTGAAGAAAAAGATGTTCAGTTAAAAACAATTAATTAATTTTGATTTAAAAAAATATTACTTCCTTTTTTTTTGTTGATTATTGCAAAATACATTTTTAGAGCAGCGAGAGTTATTGTCAGGTCTAAAGGCCGATTGTTGTCTTACAGACACCAGTTCTCTCTTTATTTATTTACGCACCTTATGACGAAGAACTGTGACAGTATGTTGATCTTAATTTGGGATTTCAGGTATAAAAAACTTTTGGGGGACACCTCAGAGAAAGAAGGTAGTGTATGGGGAATGGATTTTTCAGCGCGCCCACGTCGCTAGTGAATGTGACATAAAAGTCGACGTTTAAAGTAGGTTTAACGAACCGTTTAACCGAAAATGTTGTTTTTGTTGTTGGTGGTGGTGTTGTTGTTGTTGTTTTCCTTTCCTACCCACTTTTTGCTCTTAATGTCGGGTTGAGTCAGTGAAGGACCTGACTGTCAGTCCTTGGTCCTCTTTGATCTCTGCGCCCATCTGACTGGTGATTGACTTGAGTCTCTCTATTTATGGCTGACTTCCTTTTCACACTGGGTCGTTATTTTTTTCTCAGTTTAGCAAATCGCCTCCTTTCATTGGTCAGAAAATTAATTCCACACCTTATTGCGAAAAAATGTTTTTAGTCGTTTTGATCCGATTTTGCGGGTGTGCAAATCTACTTTGTGTTTTTCAGTTATTTGTTGGAATGATATAGGATTTGTATCCTATAAACCCCCCCCCTACAGATTGATAAATATTGAAAATATTTCTCACTGTCTAATATATGTTTTAAAATGAGTAGGCCCGTGTACGTGTCTATCCGATCTTGTGGTAATGTTTTTACGTGTGTTTGGAGGTGTAGAAAATGTTTTATTTACGTTGGTATTTGATGCGGCTGTAGAATGTTCCGACTTGTACTTTTCTTTCTAGGTAAATCGAAGTACGCTGGTTTTAGTCTGTCTATGGAGACAGTGTCTTGCTTGCCTTTTGCTACAATTGTGAAATATTTGGGTTTTCTGTCGACTACTTGGAAAGGTCCCGTATAAGTAGGACAAAGAAGTCTTTTTACTACGTCGTTTCGTATGAAAACATATTCACAATTGTGGAGGTCTTTTGGAGTGTAAAGGTCTTTTGTTTGTGCTCTAGTGGGTGTGAAAACTACTTCATTCATTGTTTTCTTAAATCTTTGTACAAAATATGTAGTTGGTTGGAGGTGACTGGATTTATCACAAAACTGTCCTGGTAATGTCAAGGACGTTCCAAAAAACATTTCAGATGCTGTGCATCCTAAATCTTCTTTGATTACATTCCGGATGGATAGTAATATTAGCGGTAGATTTTCTAACCACGTCTTGGAATCATTATTTGCTGTTAATGCTGTCTTAAGTTGCCTGTGGAAACGTTCAATTAAGCCATTGGCACATGGGTGATAAGCCGTTGTTTTTATATGCTTAACTCCCAATAGTTTTGTGAACTCATCAAAGAGCGTAGATTGGAACTGCGAACCTCGATCTGTAGTTATTACTGAGGGACAACCAAAAACGGCAATCCACTCATGTAATATACTTTTAGAGATTGTTTCTGCAGATATATCCTTTAGAGGAAGAACGACAGACCATCTTGTGAATCGGTCAATAATAGTGAGTAGGTAACTATGCCCGTTTGCTTCTGGTAAGGGACGCACTATGTCATTGTGAAGATTCGTGAATCTACCATCTGGTTTTAGAAAATGCCCAGGAGGGGACTTAGTATGTCTGTTTACTTTGCTTTTTTGGCAATTTAAACAAGTTTGAGTCCAGCTTTTTATGTCAGTATGCATGTTCGGCCAGACAAAACGACTGCTAATCAACTTGTCGGTTTCTCGGCGTCTGGGATGTGAGAGGTTGTGACAATGCAGAAATATCTTTTTTCTCAATGAAGGTGGAATATATGGTCTTGAATAACCAGTCCCAACATCACAGAGTAGTGTTTTTGTTCCAAATGGGACGGGGTGTTCCTTCAATTGTAAAGAAGTGTCCTCTTTTATTTTGTGTAATGTGGTATCTTCCTGTTGTTCATCTGCAATGAGGTCGAAGGTAAGGGTTACAGAATCGATAGTTTGTATCGTGGAGCGCCAGAGCGTATCTGCCACGATCTTGTCTGAACCTTTAATATAGTGGATATCCGATGTAAATTGGGATATGTAGTCCAGTTGTCGGGTATCTCTGGGTGTGTATTTATCTGTATTCACATGTAAAGCGTAAGTGAGGGGTTTGTGGTCTGTGAAAATAGTAAAGTTTCGTCCCTCGAGCAGATGCCGAAAATGCCTTATTGATAAGTAAATAGCTAGTAACTCTCTCGAGAAGATACTGTATTTCTGCTGTGCTTTGTTTAATTTGACCGAGAAGAAGGAGATTGGCTCTTCTGAGCCATTTAGCTTCTGATGTAGAACTTCTCCAATTGAATCTCCTGAGGCGTCAGTTGTCAATGTAAGTGTTGAGTTAGCATCGTCACTGATATAAGAGTGCTTGTTAAAATTTGCTAACGCTTTTTTAGCATTTTGAAATGCAGCTAATGCTTCTCCGTCCATCAGTATTTTTGCATTTTTCTTCTTCTGTTTTTGCAGCAAGTTTGTGAGTGGGGTCAAAATTCTGGGACAACCTGGAATAAATCTACGGTAGTAATTTATTAAACCGAGAAATCGTCTTAATTGACGCAGTGATGTCGGCTGCGGTAAGTTTTGTATTGCTACTACTTTCTCTGAGACAGGTGTGATTCCGTTTTTGTCGATCACATGGCCCAAGAAATTTAACTTTGAAACAGCAAAATCGCATTTGTGGACATTTATCTTTAAGCCAAAATGTGCCAGTCTCTCGAAGACTTGTTTGAATATGGTATAGGTGTTCTTTTCTATCTCGACTGGCGATAAGCACGTCATCGATATATGCAAAAGTAAAAGGCAATCCTCTCAAAACTTCATCAATGAGTCTTTGAAAGGTTTGGGTGGCATTACGTAACCCAAATGGCATCCTGGTGAATTCATAGAGTCCAAAAGGAGTGGTAATTGCAGAAAAAAACAAAATCCCTTCTTGTTGACGCAAATATGGATTTATTTGGTGTTTTATACATTCCTAAATTTTTGTTGGTCACATTAGCCATTGTCATCACCTTTTATTTGTAAGTTTTAAACTTATTATTTTTATTCTTTTCACAGAAGAAACAAATATTCTAAGCTACAATTTTCCTACATATTCAATTTCGATTGCGTAACTTTCATTTGAAAATACTTTTTCGTTTTCTTCTTTAAAAATTTGATATTTTTATTTTCTTGTTTTCAAATCGATTCACTTTTGACATTTTTTTAAGTTAGTAAAGTCAGTAAACGATTTAAACTTTAAATTTTAAAGTATTTGAATTTTAATCCATTTTTTTTGTCTGTTTTTAAATCTTTTTTCTTTCCTTTTCTTGGTAGCTTAAAAAGTTAAAAATTACGTAAATTCAAACAAATAAATAATTTAGTTTGATTGTCATTTGGTTGGTGAACATGAAAATTTGGTTGCCAAACATTAGAAGATCACATTTTGTTTGACTAATTATGAACGTTTTTTATTTTTACATTTATTTATTATTTAATTATTTTTGATATTTTAATAGAAATCGGAAATTGGTTTGAGAAATAATGTTTGACAGCAATATATATATATATATATATATATATATATATATATATATATATATATATATATATATATACATATATATATATATATATGTATATATATATAGATATATACATATATATATATATATATATACATATATATATACATATATATATACATATATATATACATATATATATAAATATATATATATATATACATATATATATATATATATATATATATATACATATATATATATATATATATATATATATATATATATATATATATATATATATATATATATATATATATATATTTTATGAAGATATAATTTTTGTTTTTCATTGAAAGAAAATTACCAAAATTGGATGGGAGAAAAAACTGAAAAAAATGAAAAAAAAAAATTTCAATAGACTTTAAAATCAACGTCTCAGTAATTAAAGTACATTTTTTCTCACTGATTTTAAAATCTAGTTTTAGAAAAATAATGTAAACTATAATTAATTTATTTGACTTTAAAAATAAAATGCATTCCACCATAAGTGATTGATGCCTGCCAACAGAAAAATTAAACTTTAAAAATCTCCCTCAGGAAAAAATATCGTTTGAAGAAAAAGATGTTGAGTTAAAAACAATTAATTAATTTTGATTTAAAAAAATATTACTTCCTTTTTTTTTGTTGATTATTGCAAAATACATTTTTAGAGCAGCGAGAGTTATTGTCAGGTCTAAAGGCCGATTGTTGTCTTACAGACACCTGTTCTCTCTTTATTTATTTACGCACCTTATGACGAAGAACTGTGACAGTATGTTGATCTTAATTTGGGATTTCAGGTATAAAAAACTTTTGGGGACACCTATCAAGAGAAAGAAGGTAGTGTGTGGGGGAATGGATTATTCAGCGCGCCCACGTCGCTAGCGAATGTGACATAAATGTCGACGTTTAAATTGGGTTTAACGAACCGTTTAAACGCCAACCGCAATACATTGGGTGGAGAAAAAAACAAACAAAAAAAAAAAACAATTTTCACAGACTTCAAAATCAACGTTTCCGTAATTGCTCACACCCTCTCGACATTTTGAGGGACGTTGCGCAATGACTCTAGCCACCTCTCCCGATGGTGATGGATTTCAGCTGATTTTATTAACCTCCTCCGATAAAAACCATGGTTAACCACCCAGTGTCTACAACTAAGAAGAGCGCATTTTTTTTAACCTGCCGACACTAGGGTTTGCATTTACGGAAGACAAAGAAGACCGAATAAAAAAGAAAAAAAAGAAAAGTTTCCTTCTTGAGAACAAGCCAGAAATCATCTATGTTTTTTGTGTCCCATGTAAAAAAATAAATTATGAAGTAACTACCGACGAATCACAACTTCTGACAGAATTCAATATAAAAGTTTTTGCTACTCTTATTACGGATATTTTCAAAAGAAGATTTGTGGACATTTATTTGTAGTCAACTGCACATTTTGATAATAATTATTTAAATTTAGATACATCCACTAATTCGTTTTGTAATCTAGCCAACAATCTTTAAAAAAAAAACAACTGTTATGAAATAAAATAATACATATCTCGGCTGATTTGCAGGCAAATAAACTAACATACTCAAGAGCGAAAGTCGGATGTGAACGGGACAAGGCCCCGTCACAAAATGACTATTACCGTCGTTTACGCATAGGCCCGACGCACAAGTTCCGGTCGAAAAATAAAATAATATTTAAAATTGCTTCTATTTTTCGACCAATAAAAATGCTTCCCTCCTAATTATACTCGCGTCGTTTTTCGAGCCCGTTAATCCATAAAAAACGACATAAAAAGGATTACACGGGGAAGTATAAAGCAGTCAACGGGAGGCCGGGGAAGAGATCTGTCACGGTCACTCAGCAGCAGTTAGCAGCAGGAGGAAGGCCACGCCAACCAGTGGGAACTACTATGAGAGATCAATACGGATTGGCAGCCGGCTTATGAACTATACCACAAGGTAGCTGTCCCAAAACCACGTGTTCCTATTGAAATAAATCACGTAAATCTATTTCTGCTGTTGTCGTATTTCTGTCTTGCAACCATACGCTTGTCTATAACAAGACTCTGAACAATTCTATTCTGTTGCTAATTTGTTTTTACTAACATCAAAAATGTCGGTACCTCCAAACTCCAAAAATTCGATAAAAATTGAGCGTACATTGTGAAAAAAGGGCCAAAGCAAAACTTAATCAAATCAATGTTTTACCGTCAAAATATTTATTAAGAGGCAAAAAGAAAAACAACAACAACAACAAAAAGGATTATTTATTTTATTATAAAAAATTAATAATAAAATAAATAATCCTTTGGTTTTTAAAAATATAATTTAATAATTAAATTATATTTTCTAATTTAGTCCTTTTTAGAATCTTCAAAATTTTTGTGGAAATTTTTTAGAAAATCTTGCTAATTTCTTTTAATGTTCTCATTTAGTTGCATAAGTTATGAAAGCAGAACTTGGAGAATTTAAATTACCAATTTATTATTTTTGTTTGTAAAAAAAACAACAACTAAAAAACAGGACCCGCAGTTACAGAAGTTTGTTAGTAGATATGCTTTTAATCCTATAATAAAAACTGCAATAAAGCTAATTAAATAAGATATTATTTATTAAAAAAGCTTTTAATTGTTTTTATGGATTATGGACATTATTGACATAAGGAAAACTTTAAAAAAATGTTCATTATAATAATTCAAAAAGTTTTAAATCTTTTAAAATTCTGTATTAAGTACAAACAAAGTATATATGTACTAATCGTGAAACTCTAATTTAACCCTCCCAAGTATTTTAAAAAGAATTTTTAATTTTTATCATGTATGTAAAAAAGGTGTGGGGTAGAGCATACCCGGATTAAAATGAGAATTCAATGCGGGATACCCTGTCCCCAAAATACAACGCAAATTTCAAGAAAAGACAACACGATAAGGAATGTTTGTAGAAAAATAGAATATTGTATATTTAATGACATTCATGCAGAATAAAGAAATTTGTATATTTTTATATCTTGTTTAAATAGAGTAAAAAAAAAGATTAATGTGTTCGCTGTCTTTCAACGGAGTAGTAGAGTAATGTCTGTTTCTTTTGTTTTTGTTGTATCCGGCGAGTAGGTGGAAAGGAAAAAGGGGCGATCAATTTAAGTTGAAAAAGAGAGTGTGAATGAGAAATAAAAGATAAGTGGAAAATGTACTTATCGAGTTGAATTGTTTTGGCGTCAGTTGTTGTTGTTGGTGGTGGTGGTGGTGTTGTTGTTGTTGTTTTCCTTTCCTACCCACTTTTTGCTCTTAATGTCGGGTTGAGTCAGTGAAGGACCTGACTGTCAGTCCTTGGTCCTCTTTGATCTCTGCGCCCATCTGACTGGTGATTGACTTGAGTCTCTCTATTTATGGCTGACTTCCTTTTCACACTGGGTCGTTATTTTTTTCTCAGTTTAGCAAATCGCCTCCTTTCATTGGTCAGAAAATTAATTCCACACCTTATTGCGAAAAAATGTTTTTAGTCGTTTTGATCCGATTTTGCGGGTGTGCAAATCTACTTTGTGTTTTTCAGTTATTTGTTGGAATGATATAGGATTTGTATCCTATAACCCCCCCCTACAGATTGATAAATATTGAAAATATTTCTCACTGTCTAATATATGTTTTAAAATGAGTAGGCCCGTGTACGTGTCTATCCGATCTTGTGGTAATGTTTTTACGTGTGTTTGGAGGTGTAGAAAATGTTTTATTTACGTTGGTATTTGATGCGGCTGTAGAATGTTCCGACTTGTACTTTTCTTTCTAGGTAAATCGAAGTACGCTGGTTTTAGTCTGTCTATGGAGACAGTGTCTTGCTTGCCTTTTGCTACAATTGTGAAATATTTGGGTTTTCTGTCGACTACTTGGAAAGGTCCCGTATAAGTAGGACAAAGAAGTCTTTTTACTACGTCGTTTCGTATGAAAACATATTCACAATTGTGGAGGTCTTTTGGAGTGTAAAGGTCTTTTGTTTGTGCTCTAGTGGGTGTGAAAACTACTTCATTCATTGTTTTCTTAAATCTTTGTACAAAATATGTAGTTGGTTGGAGGTGACTGGATTTATCACAAAACTGTCCTGGTAATGTCAAGGACGTTCCAAAAACCATTTCGGATGCTGTGCATCCTAAATCTTCTTTGATTACATTCCGGATGGATAGTAATATTAGCGGTAGATTTTCTAACCACGTCTTGGAATCATTATTTGCTGTTAATGCTGTCTTAAGTTGCCTGTGGAAACGTTCAATTAAGCCATTGGCACATGGGTGATAAGCCGTTGTTTTTATATGCTTAACTCCCAATAGTTTTGTGAACTCATCAAAGAGCGTAGATTGGAACTGCGAACCTCGATCTGTAGTTATTACTGAGGGACAACCAAAAACGGCAATCCACTCATGTAATATACTTTTAGAGATTGTTTCTGCAGATATATCCTTTAGAGGAACAACGACAGACCATCTTGTGAATCGGTCAATAATAGTGAGTAGGTAACTATGCCCGTTTGCTTCTGGTAAGGGACGCACTATGTCATTGTGAAGATTCGTGAATCTACCATCTGGTTTTAGAAAATGCCCAGGAGGGGACTTAGTATGTCTGTTTACTTTGCTTTTTTGGCAATTTAAACAAGTTTGAGTCCAGCTTTTTATGTCAGTATGCATGTTCGGCCAGACAAAACGACTGCTAATCAACTTGTCGGTTTCTCGGCGTCTGGGATGTGAGAGGTTGTGACAATGCAGAAATATCTTTTTTCTCAATGAAGGTGGAATATATGGTCTTGAATAACCAGTCCCAACATCACAGAGTAGTGTTTTTGTTCCAAATGGGACGGGGTGTTCCTTCAATTGTAAAGAAGTGTCCTCTTTTATTTTGTGTAATGTGGTATCTTCCTGTTGTTCATCTGCAATGAGGTCGAAGGTAAGGGTTACAGAATCGATAGTTTGTATCGTGGAGCGCCAGAGCGTATCTGCCACGATCTTGTCTGAACCTTTAATATAGTGGATATCCGATGTAAATTGGGATATGTAGTCCAGTTGTCGGGTATCTATCTGTATTCACATGTAAAGCGTAAGTGAGGGGTTTGTGGTCTGTGAAAATAGTAAAGTTTCGTCTCTCAAGCAGATGCCGAAAATGCCTTACTGATAAGTAAATAGCTAGTAACTCTCTCGAGAAGATACTGTATTTCTGCTGTGCTTTATTTAATTTGACCTAGAAGAAGGAGATTGGCTCTTCTGAGCCATTTAGATTCTGATGTAGAACTGCTCCAATTGAGTCTCCTGAGGCGTCAGTTGTCAATGTAAGTGTTGAGTTAGCATCGTCACTGATATAAGAGTGCTTGGTAAAATCTGCTAACGCTTTTTTAGCATTTTGAAATGCAGCTAACGCTTCTCCGTCCATCAGTACTTTTGCATTTTTCTTCTTCTGTTTTTACAGCTAGTTTGTGAGTGGGGTCAAAATTCTGGAACAACCTGGAATAAATCTACGGTAGTAATTTATTAAACCGAGAAATCGTCTTAATTGACGCAGTGATGTCGGCTGCGGAAAGTTTTGTATGGCTACTACTTTCTCTGAGACAGGTGTGATTCCGTTTTTGTCGATCACATGGCCCAAGTAATTTAACTTTGAAACAGCAAAATCGCATTTGTGGACATTTACCTTTAAGCCAAAATGTGCCAGTCTCTCGAAGACTTGTTGAATATGGTATAGGTGTTCTTTTCTATCACGACTGGCGATAAGCACGTCATCGATATATGCAAAGGTAAAAGGCAATCCTCTCAAAACTTCATCAATGAGTCTTTAAAAGGTTTGGGTGGCATTACGTAACCCAAATGGCATCCTGGTGAATTCATAGAGTCCAAAAGGAGTGGTAATTGCAGTTTTCCTTATGTCTTCTTCTGTTGCTGGAATTTGGTAGTATGCCTTAACCAAATCCAATTTTGTAAAAACTGTGGTTCCTTGCAAACCTATGTCGAAATCATGTAAGTGCGGTATAGAATATCTATCAGGAACAGTTTTTGCATTGAGATTCCTAAAATCCCCACATGGTCGCCATGCGCCAGCTACTGGTTTTGGAACCATATGTAGCGGAGGGGTGTATGGGCCATTTGAAGGACGTACGATGCCTAATTGCAACATATGTTGAAATTCGTATTTTGCTATTTTATATTTGTCTGGATGTAATCTGCGTGGTGATGCGTGTGTAGGTGGTCCAGATGTGGTGATATAATGTTTAGCAGTGTGACGGATTTCATCTGTATGTGTTAAAGGCGTGGTTAATGTAGGAAATTTTTTTATCAATTCATGTAGGCCATTAGCCGTTGGTATTGCTGAACTAATTCCTGTTGACTTGTAGATTGAGGTGATTCCCTTTGTTCTTAGGTTTGTGTTACTGTCAACGAGAGAGTGTGTAGCCATATTCACTGATAAATCGAAATGGGATAAGAAATCTGCTCCTAGGATAGGTGTTTTCACATTTGCTTGCGTGAAAATCCATGGAAAAGATCTTCTTAGACCCAAATCGAGCGTTAGTGATATCACACCGTATGTTTCTATCTTTGATCCATTTGCTGCCTGCCATGTGTATGTGGAGAATGTAGGTTTTTGTTTTGTATTTGGTGGGATAACACTGATCTGATCGCCGGTGTCGACTAAAAATAAATATCCGTTACTTCTGTCCCAGATGTAAAATAGACGACACTCTTGTTTTAATCCAGCAGCTAACGTCGTCTTTACTTGCTGCCGGCACAGTCGTTTCCCTGGTGTTGTGTAGATATGCAAGAAGTTTTCGAATTGAAGTTGCACGGTTCTGTGCACTTCCTTGCATTTCTTCCAAATTTATAATGATACCAACAGGTATCGTGTGTAATTTGCTCTCTGGAGAAAGAGTTCGACCTACTGTGACGCCCGACCCCTGGCGCGATCCTGCAGTCACGACACCACTCGTGACCCCTGCCTCTCTCTGGCGCAATCCTGCAGTCTCGACACCACTTGTGATGGGCTAACCCTGGGACATCGGTTGAAGTCTTGTTAGGTTCTAGTACCAGCTTGTCGTACTCGGCTCGCCTCCAACGCCTGGTCACCGATCTCGATTCAACCTACCCACGTTGTGATTTGATCTTAGGTTCACGAGATCAATCAAACGTCGGGCCGTAGTGCCAGCCGAATCCGTGTCAAGGTGATACTACACAATAAATGTAGAAAAACAAATACACAAACAACTTCAAGGCGAGCGACTGGTTAGGAATAGCGATTGATTTTATGTCGGTTTGTTGAGTCACAGGAGTGCGTCTCTCTCTTTCTCTCCCAGCCCCCAAAATATGGATTGTAACACTTTTACGTTCTTAGCGAGCTCTGGATATCTGGGTTGTTTTTCAATAAAGTCGGCCCTGGTGGAAAATATAAGTCAGACTTCTATAATTTGTTCTTGGTTAGAAGTCTAAGTCGAAAACTGGCTTTGGTGGGAAATCTAAAGTCGAACTTCAATAAATTTGTTCTTGGTTAGAAGTCTAAGTCGAAAACTGGCTTTGGTGGGAAATCTAAAGTCGGACTTCAATAAATTTGTTCTTGGTTAGAAGTCTAAGTCGGAAGGCATGAAATTCGTGCAGCCACCTCTGCGAGGCACTATCTTCTAACTCTCTCTGGCTGTAACGGCCTCGAACTGTCCGAGAAATGTCCGGAAACTCTCTACTGGAACTCGCTAAAACGCCCGAAGACGTTTGCTTATATGGACGCCGATCAAAACCCGGCGTGGATCGGACGTGGTTTGGATTCTTCGTTGATTTCAAATCCCCAATAAGGATTTTCTTTGTTTTCGGTCAGGAATATTTATCATTTTCCATTTTTGGAAATCTACCGCTCTTTGTCTAGAGAGGCTCTACCCCTTCTGTGAGGAAAGGTCGGAGGAGAGCCCTCTTCCTTCTCATACCGACACCTCATACCAATCCTTTCGAGGGGTGTCAACAAAAATCTCCCTCCTTCTCATATCCTCATCTTCTGTGAGGGAAGGTCGGAGGAGAATTATCCTCCTAAGCTTAGCCTTTCTCACATTGATACATCACACCAATCCTTCAAGTCGGTGTCAACCAGACCCCCTGTTTTATCATATTTTCATCTCTCCCACCTTTGAAATCCCACTTGATCCTCCACTTCTCTCTCCCGCCACCTCACCCAGGTAGGTGTTTAGCTTACCCTGGAAGGAAAAAGAAGGGATTAAAAAAAAAAAAAAATTATTTTTCCTTTTTTTAAAAAACAAAAACAAAAAAACAATTAGACCTCCCAGAATTCTGTTTGACAATCTTTTATCTTATCTTAGACATCTGGTATTTTCCAGGGCCTCCGCCACAATGCTTTAATTATTCGTTTACTCGTTAATTTGGGAAACCGTGTCCACTTTTGGACCAAAACTTGTTTTATCACAAACAGATGCCCACCAGTTTGGCGACGAAATTCCGTCGCAAAAACAATATTTGTCTCAACCTGACATCGATCAATTCTGCCCTCATTGATAACGAATTTCGTCAAATTCTTCCATTCGTATTTTTTTTTTGTTAATCAACTTCCTTCCACGCCCCGCTGACCGACATTCACTAAGTGACCGACCCGTGGTTTATATCGGTCGTTAAATTTTTAATCTTATTCAGGACACAGCTGGCATATTTAAAGCATTAACCTGCCTTCTAAATGATTATCTTGAATCGCATTTGAAAATAATAAAAAAAATATTTTTACCCATTCCTTGTTAGGGAAAATAACAAAACAAAAAGAATATCGCTCAGTATGCCTTTCGTTCTATCTATCGGTTTAAGTAATCCCCGTAATTAACTTCTGTGGTTAATTAATTGGTCAACTAACTGCCGTTGCTAAATAGTGTTACACTACTTCGACGTCTGTGTGGTGAGTAGGGTCTATTTCTGAATGTTGGACGAGAATGCTGAGATTTTTGTGCTTGTACCAGACTCTGTACTTGTAAGCTGAGATTCGCCATTTGCTTATACAGCTGTGACAATTCAAATGACTTGTCTGTTAATGTTGCTGTATCTGTTGGTGCATGTGATGTGGCGTATACATTTTTGTCTTGGTTGTTGTCATGTATTTTGTCTGCTATTTCTGCTATTCAAATTCTGCAAATTCAACAGAGGGTCTCAAGAATTCTGAAGCATCAATATGCCTCCCACTCTCATGTTTGTGACTGGCTAATGCCACATGCAGAGGGACGCTGAGCCAATGTGCAACATTCATTCCTGTCATGTCAGTGCTCTTACAACCTCTTAGACTCCAAACTGCCATTCTTAATAAAATGAATATCAAAAGTAAATGACCCTTTTCGTTGATACCATTTTTATTAATAGCATGGAGATGCCAAGACAACGCAGAACACAACCCCCATCCCCCTCAACTTTCAACCTTTAAACCTTCAAAATTTTGAATTGTGAACTTTTTGAAGTAAATTTTGTTTCTTGATAAGAAATTGATTTATATGAATTGTTTCTCTAAAATAAAATTGTTAAAATTCCTTTGTTGTTAAGAAAGAGTGTTTTTTTCATGAACTGTTTTCTAAAATAACATGGATTTGTATTTTGCAAGAACTGTTAATCTGCCTTGATAGTTTAAAATGAACAAGGAAAATTTTCTGCAAGAACTATATTATAATTTATATATTATGTAAATATTTTTGTCATTGTAATAATTGTATGTTTCTTTAAAAATTTCACTTTGTCTTTTTCATTAGCACCTCTAGAAGTACTTGGGAAAGACAAGAGATTTAAAAATCTCCTCCTCCTTTGAAATCAGTGAACCAAATAATTATCTCTCACTGAACTCTTAAATTTCAAACAAAGGGAAGCAACTCTTGATTAATTCAACCTTTCTTACTTAAATGCATGTTTTCTTTCACATCGTTGTTTGATATTGTACATCTTGTTAATATATATATATTTTATGTACAACAATGTCTTGTGGTTATTCTTTTTGCATGTCCTGTTTTCTTATCAAAGTTAAATTAATGTGGTGAAGCCACAATCTATTTAGTAGAAAACCATATTTTAGTGAAAGAGATTCTTTTTTTTTCTTTTGTAGCTATGGAAGAAGAACTTTTGGATTTTTTATTGAATATGGAATTAAAGGCCCCAAACCAATTGCTTATCTTGGAAATCTTTTGGTAATGAGTAAAAGAGTGAGTATTTAAAATTTGAAAAAGAAATTCATTGCAATTTTAAAATTCTTTAAGAAATCCAAGTAGTTCACTTCAAAATTAGATGACATGATATAATGAACTATAGAAAATTTCTGAATCTTCTATTTCTAAATAAATGATATATAAAAAGAGAAAAGCAGTGACTTGGATCAGGACTGAGTTTTCAATCAGTCATTTTAGAAACTTTATCAGTGGAATATTTCTCTGCTGTATATTTCATTTGATGTGTTTTTGCATTAATTTTCTTTGTTCCTTTCTAGTGAAAACTAGCATATATACAGATTATTGTGAAAAAAAATCATCTAGTTGTAGTGATGCAAAAATATCTTGCAAAATCAAGTCATATTGATGAAAGGGTAAAAAAATAAGTCAGTTTTATGCTTTTCAAGTAATAATGAACAATTTTATTTTATACAATAATACTTCAACAATTGTAGTTTTCTTAAGTATGCTTAAGTTTTTTTTTAATTAATTTGATTTATTTTTTCAAGCAGGTCATCCTTAGTGCAAAATGTTTATATCCAGTTAGTTTTAAATTGATTTGTTTTGATAAATTGCATTTTTTAACTATTCAGCTTATTTTCTTTATGTTTTTTTTTTTTTTACAGGGGTTTCACGATATATTTTTTGATTGGAAGGAAAAATATGGAGACAAATATGGGTAAAAAAATTTCTATCTGTTTAGAAAAGTTAGCTATTAGCTTATTTTGTGAAAAGAAATTTTGAAAAGCAAAAAAAAATTTTTTCTTCTAAAAAGTTAAAATTTAAAAAAAAAGAAACTTCCAAATGTTGAGTAGGTAATTTTGAAATGAGTAACAGATAAAATTCAAAATTCTAAAAAAGAATAATCAAAGAGGAAAATAGACAATATGTTTTTTACAGACAATGATTAAGATGGATTGATAGAGTATTTGATTTCATTTGGAGACTTGTTGATTTCAAAAGTCATTTGACAAAAAAACAATCTCTTTTCTTTTCAAGATTTATTAAGAAGAAAGTTAAAATTAAAAAAAAAAAAGCAACTTTCAAATGTTGAGTTGGTATTGGAATACATTTCTTACGAGCATGGAGAATTGGTAAAGATGAAGATGCAAGAAAAAAACCCAAGCTTGACTTTTGAACAATAAAAATTTAAATTTTCTTCTCTCATTAAGGAAACATTTTTCATAAACTAAGATATATTTTTTTTTGTCAAAAGTTTATTCTAAAAACATTTTTTTTCAAAACTAATAATACATGATAATTTTTTATTTCCATTTTAAATTTTAATTCCATTCAGTCATCATCCAGTCTCTTTATTTTCTTGTAGCATTTTTTTTGGATCGCAACCCAATCTGGTTATTTCTGACCCTGAAATCATTAAAGATCTGATGGTCAAAAATTTCTCCAATTTTACAAACAGACCTGTAAGTAATTTTTTCTTACTAATTTCAGTCACAGTTAGAAGACATTATTTTAGTTCAGTTTAGTTGTATAAAAGAACAAATTAGGGGACATGGGAGGAGGAAGATTGTGTTGCACCAATCTCTAAAAGGGAGGGGACCTACCGGCTTTGAATTTGACAATCTGAAATTCTAGCATTTAATTTAACTTTAGGATGGACTGCAAGTTTGAAATGCAAATCTGCCTGTCAATAGATTCTTAGTAGTATTTTAATGATGATCACTTATTCATCAATATGATGAAATTTTCTCTCATTTATACTGAATACGAATTTAAATAAAGTCTTATATTTTCTTTTTAATCATTTTTGCCAAGATTATTAGATCGTCTTCACTGAACTGTATTCATTTAAATGCATTGTGTTTTAATTACAAACACTTGTTTCATTTGGTTCCATTATTAGAGTATACATCATAGTTGAATTGTGATATATATATATATATATGTGTGTGTGTGTGTGTGTGTGTGTGTGTGTGTGTGTGTGTGTGTGTGTTTATATTAATTCTGTTTTCTCTCTTAATATATCTTTATTTATTTTGACAGTTAGCATTCCCAGTAGATGAGTACAGTGCAAACATGGTCAATGTTGCAAAAGACGATCACTGGAAGTATCTTCGTACTGTCTTGGCACCATCTTACAGCTCAAAAAGAATGCGTGAGGTATATATCTCATAAAACATTTCTTTAATACATATTTTCTTGTAATTTGTTGTCAGAATTGAGTTCAGTATATGAATTAATTTGTTACATAAATTAATCATCCTTAATTCTATAAACTAAGTGTCCCATATAACCAAACCCTTCTCGTTGCTATTAAACCCTGGTTCCACTGTCTGGTTACCTCAATCTCCCAGCCAGTCTTCTCCATCATCCACATTGTATTTCAGTTGATCAGAGGAAGATCAAAATTGATTGAAACACCCCCCACCCCGCCAGCAACAAAGGGGGGGATTTACAAGAAAGTTAAAGAAGGAAGCAAATTTCAGGATAGACAACTGACTTTGGTTTGTAGAAACAATAACATAGAATTTACTTGTCCCATGAGTGGTGGGTGGAGTATGGTTATCAGATTACCCCTTCCCGCTTCTGTGGTGCATGCGTCTACTTAACTATGGTCAGTTTGTGAGTAGGGAGGGGTATCAATTTAATTCATAACATATTGCAACAACATCAGCAATGCCCTGGGTCGGTGATTGGTTGTCAGTTCAACAATTCAAACAGGGAACTTTGGTCTTGGCCTGCAGATAAAGTTCAACTTGATCCAACTAGTTAAAACACTGTTAAGACAAGAGTTCAAATCCAGACAATTCCAGGTGCTAATTCATTTTATTGGAATTAAGTACTTTGTATTTCTCCAAAAATTACTAGAAAAACACACACACCAGGGTACTTCTGGTAGCCTACTAAAATCCAAATTGCTAATCTTGCTTATCTGGGGTTAACTTTAGATAAACTTAAGTTAATTCCTGTTCTAACCAGCACTAAGTAGAAAATGACTCACTTGTAAAATTCACACCAGTAATTCTGTTACACTCAAATGACAATTTTAGTGTAAAGAAGGACATTATCAGAGGAATAGTGGGCCACCTAAAATATGATAAAAGCAAAAGTGGAGTAATTGATAGCGGCTCAGATTGAGGAATCAGAGAGCCGAGTTCGAATTCCAGTCAAATCCATTACATTCACTTACCTGCTAATACTCTGGGGAAAGGTATGAATTATCATCTTTTCCACTCAGCTATGGGTAAATAGCAGGTCAGACTGGGTTCTATAGCCTTGGATGGCAACTGGTCTACTGCAGAAAGAAATGGCAACCTTCTGTGGGAAAAATCTACATCGTCAGTCATGTATCGAAAGATACATGATCGCCTAATCATATATCACACACAGCACATAACTGACTGACCTGATCATATTTTAAATAATTTTGCAAAAGCTACGTTAAAATATTAATTATTTTTTATGGTTTTTAATTCCAGATGGTTCCATTGATTGAAGATGTTCTGAAGACTTTTGAAAAGAACTTAAATAAGATTGCGGACAGTAAGGAAGCGACTGATGTTACCATGTGAGACATTTTGTGTGTTTATATTATTTAAAATATAATATGCCAATTGATTTTTTCTGCAATGTCTGTCACTAGAGTTGCCTCCCTTATCTTGCTGATTCTTTTATACACTTAAAAAGTTTTGTTTTTAAACGTTTCACACAGGGAAGGTGACAATGCCATAAGAACGCAAAGGGTTACAGGGAGTGAAAGAGAAAGGGAAGATTGAGAATGAGAAGGATTGAGATAAAGACAAAAAAGAAACAGGGTCCAAGGGGACAGAAAATAACAATGGATGTTGTTGTATTAAGCGTATGGCGGAAGAACAAAGAAGAAACAAGAAAGGTTTAAAGAAATAAACAACTGTATTCACTGGAAGATTCAACAAATGATAAATTCGTGTAGAAATCTCTCGTTGAAAAAAGGAGATAAGTGGAGTTCCCACATAGGCATAAGGTAAGAGAGGAAGTGACAGCGGTGATGGCCTTGTCAAGCTGTCTCTTACTCTTGGAGATGAGAGGTCACTCTTCGACAAAGTCTAAACCAGGCCCAAGATGCCATCTAACTGCTGTAAATGTCTCTTTGATGGGCTTTTATTTCCTTTCTTAGGCTCAGATCAGCTCTGAGGGTGCGACTGGGTGCTATTATATAGAAATTCTGGATTCTATTGCTTATTTTTTCTTTGAGTTCATTAGTCAAAATGGAAAGTATGTGTGGAGGTTGCACAGTTGAGAGAATTTTAGTCCAGCGTTGGGTGTTAGAAGCATTCACATCCAGCCAGTGGTGGGAATTAGTGTAGAATGAATCGGAAGAAGATCTGATTTTAGAAAGAATGTAACAAGGCTGCATTTAAGTTTTTGAAAATTGTAGTTGGGTGTGTTGAATATGAAATGAAAAATAACTCTTTTTCTCTCCACCGTTTTCAAATTCGCGAGCCTATGCAAAAATCTATTTTGACCAATAGAAAAAGGGATTGGCTATGGGCTGAAGAAAAGACCAAGGCAAAGTTTAACGAGCCTATGTGAAAATTTATTTTGACCAGTGGAAAAGAGAATGGTTTACAAACTGTGAAAAAAGTAATGAGCCAATGTGAAATCATTTTTTGATATAAATAGGCAGAGAAAGTTTAATCAAAAGAGAGAGAGAGAGAAAGAAAAAGCAGAAAGAAGCAGGAGGCAAAAAGCCAGAGTTCCATATGCCTGAATAATGCTAGTGTCAAATTACATGCTGATACATTATCAGCCTCTAATGAGAACAGGGCAATTTCAAAGAACTCTATTCAACTCCAAAGCTAAGTACCTTAAAATATACCTTTTCATTTATGTTGAATACAACCATATAACTTTTATGTGAAAAACAAACTCTCTTAATTTGTTTTAAACATTCTGGAATATTACTTTGTGTCCGATGATTTAATATGAACATTTTCCCATCTTGACAATTTATCGAAACTACAAAGTTAATTATTTGATTCCTTTTCCTGAAACAAGCTACTAACAATTCCAAATGTGTAAATAAATTCCTTGTCTTGTTTTTTTAAATATAACACATGTATTTCCTTGTCATTTTCCCTCAATATTTTAAGGGAAGCAAGAAATTGGAAGTAATTTCCACAGGTGGGAAGTGTGAGAAAAAAACCTACGCGAGTAGAAGTGGCATTTGCATCTAGTCAGTTCAATAGTAAAACTATGGGACCTATTTGCCAATCTAGTAGCATGTTTAAATTCATGAAGTCAGGGCACCAGAGAAAAATACTCATCAGAGCAGATACCATGAAAATATTTGTAGACAAAGGGAAATCAAGTCATGTCAGTGAGAAAATGAAGATGAGATGCCAGGTCAGGATTGATTACATTACAGACTATTCTCTGGATTTTGTCAAGAATCTCAAGATGTACAGTAGGAACACCAGACCAGATATGGAATTAATCAAAACCAACATGCTAATGAGCAAAAACAAATCAACAACTTAACAACAGGTGTCATAAAAGTATCAATCATGCCAACAAACAAGACTGCACCAACCGAAGACATATTACCTGCCACTAGTCAACTATACAAACATAAAACATTGGTTTCTTCAAAGACAGGCAGAATTTGCAATATGGAAGATTAAATTTGCATAGAATGTCCACCATGAGAAATAACTGTCATTGTTTCTGTTCTAGAAAATATAAGAGATTAAAAAAATTATCGTGGACCTTACAAAGTCTTGTTAAAACGCAAGAAATAGTTTGCAATCAAGAAGAATGGTAAATCGGATGTAGTAACAATAGAGTTTGACTCAAACTGGTATTTTTGAATTATGGAAATTTCAAAAGTTCCTAGAATGAAAGTGTGTTCATTAAAAAAAAATAAGAAAAAAAACACACACAAAAAACACTTACAATGGAATGGCCAATGAAATCTGGTAGAGGAATTATGCTTTTGAAACATCTAGAAAACTTTATAACACCAAGATGATTGATGTCGACATTTTCATTGACATCAATTCTTATGATCTTAGAAAGAGTTTTACTTCATTTTAATTTTTTTGTTTTTTTTGTCATATTTTTCTACATATTGTTCAATACAGCACTAACAAGCCAGAGTATACAATTTAATAAATGCTTCATTCAAGGCAACAATTACATTAAATTATTCCATATTCAAGTTTAGGACATGTGACTATGCTTTACCAATGTAAGCAAATTTTCAAAATTCGGTTTCAAGAAACTTTTTGACCAGTATTATTTCACATTTGAAAAGTTGATGAATTTCACATTAAACAATTGTAATAATTATTGACAGTGGTTCTTGTATCTATTTTTGTAAGAAGGTAGACATGTTCTTTTTCAAACAGTAAAAAAGCATACGTATAATTGTCATTTAAATAATTACTTTGTAATTAAAACACTCCCTCGCACACACACACACACACATATATATTGAATGCACACTGATTCATTCTTTTTTTACAGTTTGTTTTCAGGTTATACAATGGATGTGATTGCGTCAACTGGATTTGGAATTGAAGTAGATTCACAGGAAGATCCTGACAGCCCTGTCGTTAAAAATGCCCGAAAAGTCTTTGGTGGTGACTTTTTCAAATCTTTTCAGGGAGTATCAAGTAAGTAAGATAAACAAAAAAACAGATATGTTCCCTACAACGACTATGCTAACACTCACACTTCTTACTTGTGGAATTATCTTCTGCCTTCTTGCTTTGAAAAATTTAAATGCAACGTCAATCATCATCTTCTGTCTACTGTCTCTTCTTTTATAGTTTTATCACCTTAATGACATTTTCATTACTCGCATATTTTTAACACTCATTAAAAACGATGCTTTCTTGAGATAAAATGATTACAAACAATTTAAAAATTAAAACAACACCTTGGTATTTGAAAGTAATTTGTTGAGACAAGAAAACTATCTTTGAAATTACAACAGAATCTCTGAATCCCATTTGTATTTTGATTTACAACCTTCCTTTTTCTTCTTTTATCCTATCGAATCATCATAGAAAGAGATCTGCAAGGTGTTCATGATGACTTTGTCATGTGATTTACAACCTTCCCTTTTCTTCTTTTATCCAATTGATTCATCATAGAAAGAGATCTGCAAGGTGTTCATGATGACTTTGTCATGTGATTTACAACCTTCCCTTTTCTTCTTTTATCCTATTGAATCATCATAGAAAGAGATCTGCAAGGTGTTCATGATGACTTTGTCATGTGATTTACAACCTTCCCTTTTCTTCTTTTATCCTATTGATTCATCATAGAAAGAGATCTGCAAGGTGTTCATGATGACTTTGTCATGTGATTTACAACCTTCCCTTTTCTTCTTTTATCCTATTGATTCATCATAGAAAGAGATCTGCAAGGTGTTCATGATGACTTTGTCATGTGATTTACGACCTTCCCTTTTCTTCTTTTATCCTATTGATTCATCATAGAAAGAGATCTGCAAGGTGTTCATGATGACTTTCTCATGTGATTTACAACCTTCCCTTTTCTTCTTTTATCCTTTTGATCCATCATAGAAAGAGATCTGCAAGGTGTTCATGATGACTTTGTCATGTGATTTACAACCTTCCCTTTTCTTCTTTTATCCTATCGATCCATCATAGAAAGAGATCTGCAAGGTGTTCATGATGACTTTGTCATGTGATTTACAACCTTCCCTTTTCTTCTTTTATCCAATTGATTCATCATAGAAAGAGATCTGCAAGGTGTTCATGATGACTTTGTCATGTGATTTACAACCTTCCCTTTTCTTCTTTTATCCTATTGATTCATCATAGAAAGAGATCTGCAAGGTGTTCATGATGACTTTGTCATGTGATTTACGACCTTCCCTTTTCTTCTTTTATCCTATTGATTCATCATAGAAAGAGATCTGCAAGGTGTTCATGATGACTTTGTCATGTGATTTACAACCTTCCCTTTTCTTCTTTTATCCTATTGATTCATCATAGAAAGAGATCTGCAAGGTGTTCATGATGACTTTGTCATGTGATTTACAACCTTCCCTTTTCTTCTTTTATCCTATAGATTCATCATAGAAAGAGATCTGCAAGTTGTTCATGATGACTTTGTCATGTGATTTACAACCTTCCCTTTTCTTCTTTTATCCTATTGATTCATCATAGAAAGAGATCTGCAAGGTGTTCATGATGACTTTCTCATGTGATTTACAACCTTCCCTTTTCTTCTTTTATCCTTTTGATCCATCATAGAAAGAGATCTGCAAGGTGTTCATGATGACTTTGTCATGTGATTTACAACCTTCCCTTTTCTTCTTTTATCCTATCGATCCATCATAGAAAGAGATCTGCAAGGTGTTCATGATGACTTTGTCATGTGATTTACAACCTTCCCTTTTCTTCTTTTATCCAATTGATTCATCATAGAAAGAGATCTGCAAGGTGTTCATGATGACTTTGTCATGTGATTTACAACCTTCCCTTTTCTTCTTTTATCCTATTGATTCATCATAGAAAGAGATCTGCAAGGTGTTCATGATGACTTTGTCATGTGATTTACAACCTTCCCTTTTCTTCTTTTATCCTATTGATTCATCATAGAAAGAGATCTGCAAGGTGTTCATGATGACTTTGTCATGTGATTTACAACCTTCCCTTTTCTTCTTTTATCCTATAGATTCATCATAGAAAGAGATCTGCAAGTTGTTCATGATGACTTTGTCATGTGATTTACAACCTTCCCTTTTCTTCTTTTATCCTATTGATTCATCATAGAAAGAGATCTGCAAGGTGTTCATGATGACTTTGTCATGTGATTTACGACCTTCCCTTTTCTTCTTTTATCCTATTGATTCATCATAGAAAGAGATCTGCAAGGTGTTCATGATGACTTTGTCATGTGATTTACAACCTTCCCTTTTCTTCTTTTATTCTATTGATTCATCATAGAAAGAGATCTGCAAGGTGTTCATGATGTCCTTGTCATGTGATTCACAACCCTCCCTTTTCTTTTATCCTATTGATCCATGATAATTTTACGTTTCCATAAAGATAACAAAAGGTAGTGGAGATTCATGCAAATTATAGAAAAATCAAAATACTCTCTTAGTAAAAGGACATTATGAAAATCCTTTCTCATGTCTGTTATGTTTCTCTGGCCAAAAACAAGATGGAAAATTTCTTTATAAAAAACATTCCATGTTTTTTATGTCTTCTTATGCTTTTATTGAACATCCTGTAGAAATGGCCGACTTAAATTCTCATGTATTTGCTTCAATTACAGTTATTTTTCCAATACTCGCTAAACTTCTCAACAAGTTCAAACCTGGAATGATATTTGGGAATATGAGTTACTTTTGTGATTTTTGCAAGGAATTGCTTGAAGAAAGAAAGAAGGAGGAAAACCAGAGTGTAAGTATCGTTTATGCAAAAATAGCAAATATCCTTGAACTGTGAATATTTGGGAAATTCATGGGAATAAATTATCATTTTATACCAAGTGAACATTTACTGAAAGTTCCTTGATTAATTCATGGACTTTTTTTTATCTCCCAACACAAGGGACTTTATTTTTCATTATGTAAGTGCTATTTACACTGGGTCATGTTAAAATAGAAGGTAATGAATGACATCACAAATGGTTAGGAAATTAATTCTTTGACTTAGTTGTGTTTGTGTCATTTTAAATTTCAGGTGCGTAAGAATCTACTACAGTTGATGTTGGATGCTCAACTTGAAGGCCGTGAAATGTTGGGCACGAAAACTGAACAAGAACTCAAACTGGAAAATATTACAGACTGGAGAACAAAAAGAGGTAAAGGCTGTTTCGTTATCATTAAAACATAATTTACTGGCAAGGTCACCTGATTTTATCTGAACATAATTTAATATCAACAATATATGTTCCATATACATCAATACATGCCACAAATTCATTTATTCAGATCTTTACCATTTTTAAACAACCTACGTCCTATGAATGATTTGAATGCGATAAGCGAGATCTTCATTTCTCATTTAATGCAATCGAAACTGAATCCTTTACCAGTGAAACTACTTTACTTTTCAACAGTTTGCCATTATAAAAATTCTTGTTTAACAATGTCATTAAATAGACTTTTATTGACCTTTACTTTTCTTGCAGGTCTTACAGATTTAGAAATCATTTCACAATGCATGGTTATTTTAATTGCTGGCTTTGAGACGACAGCATCCACTCTGTCCTATTTTGCCCACTCTATAGCAATGAACCCGGATGTTCAAGAGAAACTTTACCAAGAGATAGAAGAAAAACTTGGACAGGTCAAATCTTTTAATTATCCAAATCTGAGTTCTTTCAAAATTGCATGTATTTTTTTATCTTTGTATTTCCAGAGATCCTTTTCCGAATTGAAGAATCTAGATTTTATTAGGTTTTTTTCATTTATGTACACCCCAAGCAAGGCAATAAAGCCACTAAGATGCAGGAGGTTACTAGGTGCTAGAGAATATGAGAAAAATATACTATTAAGAATAAAGAACAATAAAAGAACAAGAATTAAGATGACAGAAGATAATAATTGACACTGAATTAAAATTTTTGAAGAGAACTCCACAAGATGAAAGAATTGCAATAGATAAAACTGTTAGAATAGGACTTATGGCTAATATCCAGCCATTTCAACTGTAAAATCATGAGGCAGGGTAGCTACATTATGACTGCAGGCAAGTGACAGAAGTTGAGATGCCAGGTCAGGACCAATAACATTGCAGATTCTTCTTTGGATTTTATCAAGAATCTCTAAATATATAACAGGAGCACCAGAACCGATGTGGCAGTAATATTCAAAGCAAGGATGAAAGGTAGACTTATAAATGATTGAACAAGCACAGTTTCATTTTGGAGGCTTTAGAATTAACAAGCCACTCTTGCCCCATTTTACAACAGATTTTAGGTCATTTTTGAGGTCAGCTGGTAATTTGCTGTATTTTAACTAATCATAATTACTAATAGTAATTTGTATTAACAACATAGATACCGAGTTGAAAACTGATACCACCAGGAAGGTCATTTATGAAAATTAGGAACAACATATGTCAAAGGATAAATCTCTGGAGAACATCTGCATGAATGCAAAAAGATCTAGAAGAGTGGCCATTCAAGACAACTTTCATTTCACAATTTGATAAGAAAGTCTATCGTACTTTGCCAAAAAGAGGTAGAAGGCTACTAGGTTGATAGTTGAAATTATCAGATGTTTCTTAAAGACTGGAACTCCAGAAAAGATTTGTTGGTATTCAATAACTTGTATAGTTACAGTTTATTTTAATCACAGTCATCTCATTAAAGATTTGTTTATAGTGGCAAGAAGAGTGGCCATTGAAGATAACTTTCATTTTGCAATTTGATAGGGAAGACTGAATCAGTTCAAAAATTCATCCAGAAATCCCATGACCTTTCAACTTATGAAGACCAGCATGCCAAACACTGTCAAATGCCTTAGAGATGTCCAAAGCAACAGCTAGTGCTTCACCATTGTTATCTTAAGGTCTATTGCAGGGATACCATCAAGTTAACTTGCTTTGTTGGGATTCAGTTTAGATAAGATAGCAGAAACCATGGATGGAATTTCTTTTGCAATCTTTTCACTCCAAGCAAGTTAGGAATGCCATTAGTATGCAGGGGTTTACAGAGAGTGAAAGTGAGAGGAAAGACTGGGGGTATGAGGGATTGAGGAAAGGATAAAAGATGAACAGGATTCAAGAAGATGGCAATTGATGTTGCATTTAAATTTTTGAAGATTGTATTTATCAGGGAAGTAAATAAATGAAAGGGAGTTCCACAGACGGGAACTGCAAGAAAAGAAACTGTTGGAGTAGAAGTGACAGTTACATTTAACTATTTCAACAGTAAAAGGGTGGGACCTAGTTGCCAATCTAGTAGCATGCTTAAATTCATGTTCTGACAAGATTTTCTCCCCAGGAAAAAAAAGATCTTGTCAGAACAGTTGCTATGAGGGATTGTTTTCCATTTGTAGAAAAGACAGAGGGAAACTGTGTCACATTGGTGAGAAAGTTGAGATGCCATCTCATGATCGATTAAATTGCAGATCGTACTTTGGATTTTGTTAAGAACCTCAAGATGAATAGCAGGAGCACCAGACTGGTAATGGCAACAGTGTTCAATGCATGGTCAAATGGTAGATTTGTAAATGTGCAAGATAGACTGTGACAAGAAAAACCTTCTGACATGACACAGTGACCCAACTTTCCTTGCAGTAGATGCAGCTATTGATTCAATGTAGTCATTCCACTTCAAGCCAGTTGAAAATGTGAAGCCAAGAAAGCACAGTACGTTGCTCTCCAGGAGTCTAGAATCAGCCATGATGATGTCGGGCAGGAAAGTTTCTCTATGGTGGCTAAATGAAAGCATTTTTTAGTTTTGGAAACATTAAAATTTACAATCCATTTCCTGCAACCAGTTAATCCCTGATTGGTGGTCATTTTCAAGAGCAGTGACCAGGTTAAGTTTGTCAGCTCTGAGGAATTTGCTATTGAGACAAGAATAAATGGTAGCGTCATCAGCATAAATGCCTACTTGAGAACTGATGACATCAGGAAAATCATTGATGAAGATCAGAAACAGTGTAGAACCCAGGATAGAGTCTTGGGGGGACACCTGTGTTTCTTCTGAAAGGAACTGGAAGCGAGTCTGTTCAAAACGATCTTCATTTCATGATTTGATAGGAACGATTGGATTAAATCAAACAATTGTCCAGTAATACTGTAGCCTTGGAGCTTACATAGAAGACAAGCATGCTAAACCCTGTCAAATGCCTCCAAGATATCTAGATAGCCACAACTTGATCTTTGCTGTTATTATCAAAAACTTGATATATACATTCAGTGATGGCAGTTAACACATCAGCAGTAGACCTGGCAAAATGGAAGCCATATTGTTTTGTCAGAGAGTACATCATCAGAGGTAAGATTCTTTATATGCATATCTCATTAAAGACTCAGTTTTAAGTGGAAAGTCGAGCAAATATACTCCAGGCAAGTTGATTAGAATTTGAAGAGAATTTACGAGGGAAAAAATTCTGCTTTAGCTGCAGAAAATGTGAACGCCTCAGATTGAGTGAAAAGAAGAGGAGTAGAAGACTTACTCTTATTTAACGCACTATTACAGAGCTGCCAGTAGTCAGAGGAATGAAACTTGTTACAGGCTACACAGCAAACAAAGTTTAGTACGTGTTTACAAGTATTTTAAACAGTCATGAATAAGCGTCTGTTGTGATCGGAATTATCACACTTGTACACCTAAAAATGTGATTCCTGTGGGCTATAGTGCATGAACAGGCTGGTGTGACCCAAGGATAAGATGGCGGTATCATTTTATTTGTGAGAATGTACAAAAGCATCATTGCCAGCTTTAACTTCTGTGGCACAATTCTCAATAGGAGAATTAAGAATATCAATCCAAGGGGCATCTTCAATAAAGAGACAAAATTAATCCCAATCTACACTACTGACAGGAAGATGTCTATTGAATGGAAGGTTCCTTTCTAATAGACAGCTTGAAAGAAATGTATATAGATACTATAGTGCGATCTGAATTGAGAAGAAGACAGAATTGTGATGCTCAACAAGAGCTTGGAGAGAAGATAAGGAACAAATCAAGTAAAGAAGAAAGTTTATCAATGATTTTTGCCAATTTCTAAAGTTGCACTAAAACTATATCAATACTTATAGACCAAATATTTCAAGAGATACTTTTCCAAATTAAAGAATCAGGCTTTTTATAGAATTTTCTGATTTTATACAGATTATCTTGGTTTATAATGAATTTTCCCTATGTCTAAAGTTGCACTAAAACCTTATCAATATTTATGGCCCAAATTGGATGTTTCTTAATCAAGTAACAATTCAAATCCCCCAAATAACTTGTATAGTTACAGTTTATTTTAATCACAGCCATCTCATTAAATATTTGTTTATAGTGGCAAGGTGACCCACTGTTGCCTGGAACAAAATAGCCCTTCAATAAGCAAATAAAATTGTAGATTGATATTTCTGTCTTTTTCTAGGAATCTCCAAATTATGATAACGTGCAGAAGCTGACCTTTCTTGACATGTGTTTGGCTGAGACGTTGAGGATGTACCCAGTAATTGTGGCGTAAGTTTTGTGAAATTTACTTGCATTCAACTATTTACGTTTTTTGAAATGTCAGAACTCTAAGGAAAATATTTTGGTTATAAACCGTCATCTCGATGTCTCTGCATGTCATCTCAATCATCTGCATGTCATATAGAAAAAAGTGAATTTCTGTTGGTATAAAAGTCTGCAGGTCACTTTGCTTGCATAAGTCTGCATGTTCTAAATATGGCGCAGGAATTAATCCTGGTGTTGCAATTGGAATTTCTTTCACATACAGCATCTTCTTAAGATCTCCTTGTCTTTTGACCATTACAAATCTTGCTCATTGTAACATTTCCAGACTGGTCAGCAGTTCAAACAAGTTGGAAATCTCAAAATATTTATTGAACAAAAACTGAAATTACTGTTGAGGAAAGTGAAATTTATTTTGGAAGCATTGTTTAGAAAAGTTAATTTAGTTAAATGTGAAATAAATCCTGAAAATTTAATTAAGATCCAACAATTATTTGATTTTTGCAAGAATATTCAAAACAATGTTTTTTACTGCAAAAAAGAGGCTAAATTTCCCATATTAATCTTTGACCCACATGCTGACACAAGAAAACCAAGATTTTTAACAAAAAATTTGAATGGGTGAGAAAAGATTAAAAAAAATTATAAAATAATAAAAAAATACTTTAGTCTTTCCTATTAATAATAGGAAACATTTTGATGCTAAAACTTTGTTTTTATCAAGTTTGGGGCCTTTTTCATCATGCTATGCACTTTCTTAGAAAAGATTTTGGAGGTACCTATACATAAATATATATATATATATACATATATATATATATATATATGGAGAGAGAGAGAGAAATGGAGAGAGAGAGAAAGAGAGAGAGAGAGGATGTGATAGCTAAATTGTTGCCATATTATATTTTAATTTTGCTCTATGCATGTTGTTTGTTTTTGATTTTGTACTGTGCTTAAATTCGTAAGGTCTAGACACCACAGGAGAGAGTTCATCAGAACAATTACCATAAAAGTATTTATAGAAAAGCACAAGAAAGTTATGTTATAGCAGTGGGAAAGAGACTGAAGCCAAGATGTCAGGTGAGGACCAATAGCATTGCAGATTCTTCTTTGGATTTTATCAAGACTCTCTAAATATATAGTAAGAGCACCAGACCATACGTAGCAGCAATATTCAAAGCAAGGATGAATGGTAGATTTATAAATATCTAAGATAGATTCTGATGGAAAAAAATTCTAGCATGACATAGTGAACCAACTTTCTTAGCTGCAGATTTAGCAATTGATTCAATATACTCTTCTGACTTCATGTCAGCTGAAAACATTAGTCTGAGAAGGCGCAATGAGTCTCTCTCCTGGAGGTTAGCATCAGCCATGCTGAGGGAAATCAAAAAGAGTTCTCTCGGACAATTATTAGAGAACTGTTTCTTTTTTGAAGTATTAAAATTAACAAGCCACTCTTTTACCCCATTTAATAACATATTGAAACTTTATCAAACTGATCAGAATTACAATCAAGAAAGGAGTAAATATTTGTATCATCAACATAGATACCAAGTTGAGAACTGATGACATGAGGAAGGTCATTGATCAAAATTAGAAACAACATAGGTTAAAGGATAGAGCCCTGGGGCACACTTGCATTTATGCAAAAAGATATAGAAGAGTGGCCATTCAAGACAACATTCATTTTGCATAAAAAAGGTTGAATTAGTAAAAAACATTTGCTCAAAAATATCATAACCTTTTAATTTGTAAATAAGACCAGTATGCCAAACCCTGTCAAATGCCTTTGATATATCCAAAGTAACAACAAGACTTTTATCTAAAGATTGATAAACTCTTTCAGCAATAATCTTTAACACATCAGTAGTTGACCTAGAGAAGCAAAAGCCATATTGCTTATCTGAAAAAAAAAACATTTGAGATAAGCAATATGGCTTTCAGATAAGCAATTCAGGGTAATATTTTATCAAAAAGAGGTAGAAGTCTAATAGGCTGATGGAAGAATCATCTTGAGTTCTTAAAGACTGGAACAAACAGGAAAGCAAGAAGCAGCAAGGCATTTATTGTAGAGTTTAGTGAGAACAGGAGCCAGTTCAGGAGCACATTTCTTAAGGACTATTGCAGGGATATGATGAAGTTCAAATGCTTTGAGGGGATCAAGTTTAGAGTTCATAGCAGAAAGCATGGACAGAGTTATATATATATATATATATATATATATATATGTATATATATATATATATATATATATATATATATATATATATATATATATGTATCCCTCAGGAGAGACTAAGTTCTGAGTGGAAAGTCAGGCAAAGATACTCCAGATAAATCAAGAGTAGAATTGTAAAGGAATTTACAAGCAGGAGATTCTGCTTTATCAGCAGAAGATATTAACACTTCAAACTGAGTCAAGAGACGATGGATAGAAGACTTATTCATATTACATGCCAAAAATAATGAGAACCAAAGTTGTTAAATAGAATGTGTCATTATATCAGCAACCTCTTTGAGAACACGTTTGCAATTATTGCAAGCAGACACAAAGAGATATCTATTGGGAATTGGAACTATCATGCTGATACTGCTGGAAAGTGATTCCTGTGGGCTATAGCAGCTGAACAAGACTTTGTTAATCAAAAATAAGAGATTCTGCTTTAACATGGTATTTCTGAGAAGGTACAAAAGCATCTATGCTGGGGGGAAGAGGTGCATTCATATCTTTCCCAAGGCCATTTGCATGTAAGTGAATATGACAAACCTAATTGGAATTGGAACTTGTCGCTCTGATTTGCAATTCTGAGCCATTATCCATTACACCACTTGTACATTCAAGCTTATAGTAGCTGATATTCCCAAGCATTCACCCATCTAGGTACTGACCAGATTTGATGAGGCTTAACTTTGGTGCTTGTATGAGAACTGGTGTTATGGCTGTAAGCACATAAAATGTCAAACAAAATGATGGAAATGTTTCTGATATGAGTTAATGTAGAAAGATTATCATTAAAGCAATTCATTCATTGTAATTTTTGTTCAGTAAGATTTACGTATTTGATTTTGGCTTAAGAGAAATAAAAAAAAAAAAAAAAAAAAGGAGAGAATTAAAAACAAAAGTAGGACGGACTTCAGCCTTGAATGACTCAGCAAAGGCTGAAATGTTGTTAGAATCTATTTGCCTAATGAAGCTAAGATATCTAATTGAAGTTTTAAAGGTGTTTTAATTAATCACTTGATTAAAGAAGGTTTCCTCTGTCATATAAAACTTTTAGGATTAACTGTTGCTCTGACCTGCTGACCGCAGTCTCAGATTAAATGACCTGCTGACCTCAGAATCAGATTAAATGACCTGTTGACCTTAGTCTCAGATTAAATGATCTGCTGATCTCAGTATCAGATTAAATGACCTGTTGACCTTAGTCTCAGATTAAATGATCTGCTGACCTCATTATCAGATTAAATGACCTGCTGACCTTAGTCTTACATTAAATGATCTGCCGATCTTAGTCTCAGATTAAATGACCTACCGACCTGTCTCAGATTAAATGACCTGCTTATCTTAGTATCAGATTAAATGATCTACCGACCTGTCTCAGATTAAATGACCTACTGACCTTAGTCTCAGATCAAATGACCTGCTTATCTTAGTATCAGATTAAATGACCTACCGACCTCAGTCTCAGATTAAATGACCTGCTGACCTCAGTATCAGATTAAATGACCTGCTTACCTTAGTATCAGATTAAATAATCTTCTGACATTATTCTCAGATTAAATGACCTGCTGACCTTTGTCTTAGATTAAATGACCTGCTGACCTTAGTCTTAGATTACATGACCTGCTGACCTTAGTATCAGGTTAAATGACCTGCTGACTTCAGTCTCAGATTAAATAACCTGCCAACCTCAGTCTCAGATTAAATGACCTGCTGACCTCAGTCTCAGAAAGAGCAAACCAAGCTTAGACTGCTTCTGATGGTCTCTGGAAAAGATGAAGTGTATGTCCTTCAGAACCAAACTATAAAATTAAATATAAACACTGTAATTGCTTCAGACCAGGAAATAGAAGCCAATCAATTTTGAACTTCTGAAGTAACAGCCTTTGAATTTCATTTTGGAAAATATGTGATAACCATTTCATAAAATGAACTTTGTGCGTGCATGCAGTCAGTGTGGATAGTGTGTGTGTTTGTTCCGGATAATCTGCTTGTCTCTATGTTCTCTATATGTATAAAGGGAAGAATTATTACAAGCTGAATAATTACATTTATATAACATGTGCATTTAAGAATGTTTCCTCCGCCAAATCAAACTTTTATGATTCAGTGTTGCTTTAACCTTTTGACCTTCGTCTTAACTACAATTTGTAAATTTCTTTCAGTCAGAAGAATTAAATTCATTTCTAACAAATATTGTTTTCTCTTTGACAGACTGACAAGGTTATCAAAAGAAGACTGCGTCGTTAAGGGAATGAAAATTCCAAAGGATACAGTAGTCCTGTTTCCAGTCATGTGTTTACATTATGATCCAAGATATTGGACTGAACCGGAAAAGTTTGATCCTGAACAGTGAGTATCAAACAGCTAAGCGGTGAGACAAGTAAGCTGGAGGAAGCAAAACTCTAGTTTCAAATCATTGTCAAGTTCTTTAATCCTAACATTTTTATTGGCTAAACAATAGACATTCAGATTTTTGGGTGGAGTGAATAAAGGTCAAGTGGCTGGCTGGTATATTCAATACAAATTGGGGCACTCAAAAGCTAATTAATACCCAAATACTTCTTTTTCTGTTGCAATATATATATATATATATATATATATATATATATATATATATATATATATATATATATATACCGATATGTAAGTGTGTGTATTATATATATATATATATATATACAGTTGTTTTTTCTATATTATATACATATTAAGAAAGTATACGTAGCTTCTCATTATGCTATATATATATATATATATATATATATATATATATATATATATAGTGGCTCTTGACTCACAAAGTGAGTGTGACCATCACTGACATGCCCAGCCCATCAGTTAGACTACCCCCCTCACAACACTGCATTTTTCAGTTGTGTGAATGACTGGCTCATAAAGCCAGCCACCGATCTGCATTTCTTGTCACATATGTAGTATATCAAATCATTTCCGGGTGGTGGAAGTTGACTTTGATCATCATCACTTCCAATGTACCTTTTCATATGACATGTCAGGCCTGACCTGTACTTGCACACCCTAGTGCAGGTCGGGCATTCTAAGCATGCCATAACAAAATCGTCATATACAATAGATTGTTGCTGTTGATTGGCAGACTTGTCCTGGACAAACATATCTGATTGCACACGGCCAGGTTGGCACCCCTCAGGGATCAATTCAGGGATCGCTTCTGAAACCCTCTCTTCAGTTCTGCATATTTTTATGTTGGCCTTGTGGAAGATCTTAACGCCATCAGAAATACCAGCTCTCCAAGAAACCCAGTCTTCAGTTAGAGTCTCCAAGTTAGCCAGATCAATATTGCACTTGTGTAGTGACTCTTTAAGGCAATCTTTGTAACAAAGTTTCAGCTTGTGCATACTGATAACTACATATTTAGTTGCACCTTGAGTGGTGACACAACAGTCGAGATGCAACTAAATGCACTGAACCAAGGTTGCATCTTTGTAGTGAGTAAATTGTTTTTGTCTATATGAAAAAATTATAATAAATAATACATATACATATATATATATAATATATATACACATATACGGTGTAACCCAGATATAAGACAGTTGTCGGGACCGGAGAAGAAGTATCTTATATCCGATTTCTCTTATATCCGGGTTTCTCTTATATCCGGGTGTTGTCTATTATATATACATTAACACAGGCTCTAATTTGGGACCAGAGAAAATCTCTCTTATATCCGGTTTTCTCTTATATCCGGGTCTTTTATATCCGGGTTACACTGTATACATAATTTATATACACACATATATATAAGATATGCACACACAGATATATATATATAATATATAGACACACACATATTTAATATATTTACACATACATATATAATATATACACACACATATATAGGCATATATATAATATATATACACACATATGTATATATCTATACACGCACATATATATATATATGTATACGCATATTTATATATGTATACACATACATTTATATATATATGTGTATATACATATATATATATTATATATAGACATATTTATAATGTATATACACAAATAGACATATATTCCATGGTTATCATTGTAATACATGTTTAATGTAGTTTGAATGTAGCAATCCGATGCAGGAAGCAACTTGTCCAATGTAACAGCACCAATGCCTTGCAGCAGCTATTCAGGAATCCTCAAGTTCCTCCACATCAGAGGCTGGCAGTGGACATCCGGAAAGAGTAGGAAAACATAGTTCTGCAGGTCTCCTCAGCTGACAGGTTAGCAGTAGATATTCCGAAAAAGAAAACAAAATGGCCACCTTCACACACATCGGATCGAACACTTCAAGTCTTCTGATTGGTTAACCCTCTATGGGTGTACCACAAAATGAGTCAGCTCATTTTGGTTTGCTCACTAGTATACTAGTACACAAAAATTGTAACAATAATTTATTACATTGGAATCATAATCATGATCCAATTCATCAGACCTACAAATTCTCACACAATTTGTAGGTCTGATGAATTGGATCGTAATTACGATTCCAATGTAATAAATTATAACCATGGAATATTAGTGTTTGAGCCTTTTTTTTTTAATCGTATCACCCCAAGCAAGGCCGGAGGCCACTATCACACAAGGGGTTAAAGAAGGGTTGGAGGAAGAGCAGATAGGAGTGGCAAGGGAGGGGATGTGGTGAAAGAGAAAGACAGTGGGTCGATCAAGGCAAGGGAGCCACAGAAGATCCGGAGCGAGAGCAGATAGGAATGAAAAATGAAAGGATGTGGAGAAGGTCAACCAAGGCAAGGGGGCCACAGAAGATCCGGAGTGAGAGCAGATAGGAATGAAAAATGAAAGGATGTGGAGAAGGGAAGTGGATAGATCAAGGCAACTGGAGATGTCGATTGACGCTACACTTATATTATATACATATATATATATATATATATATATATATATATATATATATATATATATATATATGATAATGATAATGGAAATATATATAACGATAATGGTAGAGTATTGGGAGTACAACTGTCATTTATCTGATTCTCTGACCCTGATATACTTCATCCCCACAAAACTTTGAAGTCAACTGTACTTTTATTAAGTTATTGACTCTCTCTCTCTCTCTCTCTCTCACTCTCTCTCTCTGTATATATATATATATATATATATATATATATATATATATATATATATATATAGTTTACGAAAAACTAGGTAATCTGTTTGGGTAGACCCAAGGAGGATAAAATCCAGAGAGCTCAATGTAAATCAGAGCTAATAATTTAAAAAAAACAGACCACTTTAAGGTTCCATGTAATAAATTATTTCACCACGGCCCTTTTAAAGGACGGTGGATCATCAGATTTTACTTCCAAAGGTTGAAACGACAAATGAAAAGAAATTTACACATTTTTGACGGGCAGTACTAAGTATATGTAAATTAACGAAGTGAGGAAGTGAGGGGGGAGAGAGACATGATTGAGTTAGATGTAACATTTCTATTCTTTCAAATTTAAATTGTTTGAGGAAATCCAGACATTGACACATTAAATCGGTTAAGTTAACGGAAGTTATATATTGATATAGAGGGGGAGAGGGGGAAAAAGACCTAAAGAGAAAAAGAGAGAAAGAAGTCATTAGAGAAAGTGTCACTAACTTTCTTTGGAATGAAAGGCCCGAAATAGACGCTGTTGTTTTGCTTTACTTTGAGAGTTCATAAATATTATAATGTTTGTAAATGCTGATGAGTCCCAAATATAGGATGAAATGGCCGTCCAGTGCTTTCTGCATTCTGTTGAGGTTTCTTCTAAAACTCAATGAATTACTTAATTATGATTATCTCAAATCCTCCTAACAATTTTTTGTATATATATATATATATATATATATATATATATATATATATATGTATATATATATATATATATATATATATATATATATATATATATATGCATATATATATATATATATATATATGATGATATTAAGTCATCCTTAATGTTTTTTCTTTCATTCTCCTATCATTCAATTAATCAATTAAATAGATTTTTGTAAATATATAAAAATGTTTTCATGCTAAATAAATCAAATACAATTTTATCAACAATACATTATTTTGTGAATATTTAGGGTTTTGTGGTTTTGTGGTGAGTATATTTACCTGAAACTTTTTGGGTGAATGTTTACAATCAGTAAATTATAAAAAATGCCTTTAATTCTCTGGCTAAATTCAACGTCTATGAAATATCTAAAGTGCGTTGAAGGCAATTCAAATTAAAACAACTATTTCATTCACAGCTTTCTCATGATTTTTTTGTGATATTTAGTTAAAAAATCTGGCAATATTTTTTTAAAAGAGCAAAAAACATTTCCTCTAATGAAGAGCAAAGTCTTTCATAAATATGATGAATATTTTTGTCATTACAGCTTCAGTGAAGAAAACAAAGCCAAACAAAAACCCTTCACGTATCTTCCTTTTGGTGGTGGGCCACGAATCTGTGCTGGAATGAGATTGGCAGATCTTGAATTCAAGATGGCTGTTGTACAAATGCTGAGGAAATTCCGTCTTGTTGCTTGTGACAAAACTGAAGTAAGTATTCTTAATCTCCACTGGTCATCTTCATATGAAATACAAACCCGATATAGAGTTATAAAAAAGTAAATTCTCAATTTTTAAAAGATTTATTATTTTTAGCATTTTAATTCTTTTTCCCTTTTATCTAAAAAGGTTATTAACAGTTATTTGGTATTTCCTAGTTTAATAGACTTTCCAAAGTTTATTCTTTATGAGTGAATTTTATTTCACTAATATTTGACAATAAGTTGCTTAAACCAAAAAGTAGCAGAACTAAAAAAATGTAAATATTTTGTTTAATTCAGTGTTGAAAAATTTCACTTTTGAGGAATCTATTTTCCATTTTGTTTGTGACGATCAAATACCAAACTGAGCCTTCAAAAATGTGTTGTTTTTTGCTTCATGAAGTAAAAATATTTTGTGACTTGAATCTTCGTATTTTAATAGACAAGCATTTTGAAAACCAGATTCAGTGGAAATTGGCATGATAATTTCTGAATCTTTATATATATATATATATATATATATATATATATATATATATATATATTTGCATACCTTTATATACATTTTTAGTTTATTTGAAAATTATGACATAAATATGTTATAAAATCACTACAAAAATAGTCATTTTGTTTCAACACTTCTGGTGTCTTATGATGGTGTTGAATGTTGAGCACTCTTAAGAATAGTATTTTTTGGTAATTTTTGAGATAATGAAGTTATGATTTTTATCCTATCAGAAAGAATGACTGTCTGAAAGGTAGAATAAAATGACAGGCCGTCAGGTGCAATAAAATGACAGACTGTCAGGTGCGAAAAAACGTCATTCTGAGATGTGCAATAAAATTAGTTGCTGAGAATTGCAATAAAATGACAGCCTGGGAGTTTCAATAAAATTAAAGTCTTGCAATAAAAAAAATAAAATAATGCAAAAAGTCTTTCTAAATACTGGGATCCTAATCAGTTTTTATCATGTTTGACATAGAGAGTAAACATATTAAAAGGAGTAGGCAGTAAGTTTTCTTATTTGTGTTTCTTTGGGGTCAACATACTAAAAGACCGTAACACTGGCAATGATCTTTGATTGTTAGCAAAGAAAAGACCAATCTTCCCAAGGTGAGTGTGTCTGCTCTACTCTGAGTTGCCAACTTCTTAACCTTCCTCAGAGGCACAAGATTCGGGGGCCTGAGAAATAAATTTGAGTGATTCCATTAGCCCATTAGTCCTTCAAATGACATAAGGTGTTCAGACATGCATTTGCACTTGAGAAGTCTTTCTGTGACTCTATACGTACGTTCTCTCTTTGGCATTGTAGGTCAATCTATGATCTATCATTGATGAAAATACCTGGTGAAATTTTGGAGGTATGATAAACCCTTGAGATTAATAATAGTTGCCCCCAAGAGAAATGGGCTAGAACTACTGAATTTAAAAAATTACTCTTAAAATCTTCTGAATTAAAGAGAAAAAGATTTTGTTTTGTCAAAAGACCTGAAATAATGAAGTTTTCTCATAATTTTTATCCGATCAGAAAGAATGACTGTCTGAAAGGTAGAATAAAATGACAGGCCGTCAGGTGCAATAAGATGACAGGCTGTCAGGTGCGAAAAAACGTCATTCTGAGATGTGCAATAAAATTAGTTGCTGAGAATTGCAATAAAATGACAGCCTGGGAGTTTCAATAAAATTAAAGTCTTGCAATAAAAAAAAATTATAAACTTTTTACCTGTCAGGTGCAATAAAATATTATTGTCCTACACCCCCTTCTATATTTGTATATCTGCAGAACACTTTTCCTCTTGTAACTTGGGATTGATTCATTTGATTTGTATATTTACTCATTTTGTATTTAAGCCATGAAAAAGACTTGATACTGATTTTTTGTTTCAGCTTTTGTTTTAGGTGTTTCTTTGTTGTCTCTCTCAGTTGATTGTTTTTCATTGTAAATTCATAGAAAAGAGGAAAGAATAATAAATTGTAAGCTATATTATTATTTTTCTTTTCAAAATGTCTTCTTTCTTTCCTTTTTTTTCATTGCAGAAGAAGATTGAATTTGCTTTAGCTGCGATACTTAAGCCAAAAAATGGAATCTGGACCAAAATTGAACACCGTTAACAGCTAAAGAACATTTATAAACAAGAAAAGAGTCAATCTAAATGATCATTTGATTTGTGTGTCTTCCTGTTGTTTTTTACCCATTTATACATTTCAGCACTTGAAACTTAAGCAATAAAAGAGTCAATCTAAATCTTCATATATTTTTAGTTTTAATTCTCGTTGGGGGCCATGTTTCTTTTTTGTCCAGATCTGCTTTGTCATTCAATTTCTATATTTATGCAGAAAATCTGTTCTGTTTCTCATTCTTCACTAGTTTGTCACAGTTCACAAAATAAAAGTTACGATATACAAGTCTATAATCTCAAGACATATTGATAAAAGAATATCTTGATCATCCTTCATTTGATCAATGGAATTTTTTATTGCTAATTCATGCTTTTTCATAAGATAAAAGAACAAAATGAAAATCCTGTCTCATCATGAACAAAACTTTTGTCTAAAAAATAAATATTTATAATGTTATTCAACAAAAAAAATATCACATTACAATGTTTGTTTCTTTATCTTACCATTAAATAGTCTATTAAAATAATTAAATGATAGAAACTTGAAAGGATGTTTTTAATCCAATGACAGGTTGTAGAAATTATTTAGTTATAGCTGATAGTTCTTGATTTTAGTGGTTGCAAAGAAAATGAAATCTCAAACAAAGGTAATGCTTTCTTTTTCAGTCAAACATGGAACTATTCATCAACTGCAGAGAAAGGTGGGAATAGTTTAACATACTTTACTCTGGTTAACTGATCCCTTTATATATATATATATATATATATATATATATATATATATATATATATATATTCAAGGCTCATATAAAACTGACATGTATTTAAGTGACATGACTAGATTAGATGTTTTGTATTTGATTAATGATAGCACTTTGACGTTCTGGACTAAAGTTGCATTACTTACAGAGAAATTAAATCCACAAAGGGAAAAACACAAGCTTTTGTGAGAGCCTATATTGTCGCAGTGTTCACTGAAATATGAGAAGTGAATAAGGTTATTTACCTTACCTCCCTGCGAGGCAGGATGTGGCACAAAGCCATTTTTTAACCGAGCACATATGCTCGGGCAAAAATTCCCCGTAGACCCAGTATACACCTACCACCCCAGACAAGACTCTGCCCTTCGGCATAGCCTCGTCTGGGTTCCTTTCTGCTCAAAGGCAGAGAGTTTGAAGAGCACCGCTGGAGACGAATCTCCAACTAATTGCCAAAGCAAGCCAATAACAGATTTTGTTTAGCCTTGTGGATGAAATAAAGTGTTTAGTTCTGAATTCTAATCACCTGAAGAAGGTCACCGAAATGTTGTGAAAGAAAAAAATGTCGCAAAAGATGAGAACAATAGTCCAAAGCATCTAAATAGTGTAAATAGTGTTTTAAATCTTTTAAAATTCTATATTAATTTGTATGTGACAGGGTCTCATCAAGTACATATTGTGTTGGGAGAGCGTCCCCTAGGAAACAATTTGGACAATTAAGAAATTAAGGAGGAGTTAACTCCGACAATCATATCGTGCACCTTCATTTTTATACACGATTTAAATCCCCATCCCGTCCTCTATTTGGTGGCAGGCTTTTCAGTTCTCAGGAAGGTGCAGGGTGCATTTCATTTTGCATTTGCTACAAGTCCCACTGATCCTGGGTACATCGATAAACTACAACTGGTAGCAAGGCTTCTGATCGGGAGATTGGAGCTTTTGAGGAGCACAGAACCATCTCTTAATTGCTGTTGTTCCCAGGTTCACCCAGACCCAGGGTGGTAGTATCTGTTATGGTTCCAGCTATGGGAAAAAAAGTGAACCCCAAGCAAAAACAAAGCACTATGAAAATATAAAAAATACATTTTTATAGAAAAATTACCAACAATACATTATGCACAAAAGCAGAGTATTATCTACCATGTATTCAATTGTGGAAGCAGAATAACATACATCATATTTTTTATTACTTCAAAGCTTCCAGAAAAATTAAATTTCAGCATTAAATGACCCATAAGGATGTTGATATGCCATTAAAAAAAAAAAGAAGTCCCGCATGTTTTTCGACCAGTTGACTGAATATTCTGCTAGTTTTTTTTTTCTTTGATTGGGTGGTGGTGGTGGTGGTGGGAGGATACACAATTCACCACAATTCGCGGAAAAATAAGTCTGGTTTAAAATATATCAGCAACGATAAAAACTAAATTTGACCTGAGCTACAATAAAAATAAAATAAAAGCAATAAACAAAAAGAAAATTCTTAATACAGGTGAAAAAAAAAAGAAAATTCTTAATACAGGTGAAAAAAAAAGAAAATTCTTAATAAAGGTGAAAAAAAAAGAAAATTCTTAATACAGGTGAAAAAAAAAAGAAAATTCTTAATACAGGTGAAAAAAAAAGAAAATTCTTAATAAAGGTGAAAAAAAAAAAGAAAATTCTTAATACAGGTGAAAAAAAAAAGAAAATTCTTAATACAGGTGAAAAAAAAAGAAAATTCTTAATAAAGGTGAAAAAAAAAGAAAATTCTTAATAAAGGTGAAAAAAAAAGAAAATTCTTAATACAGGTGAAAAAAAAAAGAAAATTCTTAATACAGGTGAAAAAAAAAGAAAATTCTTAATACAGGTGAAAAAAAAAGAAAATTCTTAATAAAGGTGAAAAAAAAAGAAAATTCTTAATACAGGTGAAAAAAAAAAGAAAATTCTTAATACAGGTGAAAAAAAAAGAAAATTCTTAATAAAGGTGAAAAAAAAAAGAAAATTCTTAATAAAGGTGAAAAAAAAAAGAAAATTCTTAATACTGGTGAAAAAAAAGTAAATTCTTAATAAAGGTGAAAAAAAAAAGAAAATTCTTAATACAGGTGAAAAAAAAAAAGAAAATTCTTAATACAGGTGAAAAAAAAAGAAAATTCTTAATACAGGTGAAAAAAAAAAATTCTTAATACAGGTGAAAAAAAAAAAAGAAAATTCTTAATACAGGTGAAAAAAAAAAAAAGATAATTCTTAATACAGGTGAAAAAAAAAAATTCTTAATACAGGTGAAAAAAAAAAAGAAAATTGTTAATACAGGTGTAAAAAAAAAAAAGAAAATTCTTAATACAGGTGAAAAAAAAGAAAATTCTTAATACAGGTGAAAAAAAAAAGAAAATTCTTCATACAGGTGAAAAAAAAATCAACAAAACAGAAAAGTAGAAGTCCGACGAAACCAGAAAAAGATACAAAGAAAAAAGTTTGGCCAAAGGCACTTAAAGACAGTAATTCAGAGACAAAACATAAATTAATGAACAGAGAATTCACAGATAAATGTTCGTAAACTTTAACCTAGTTAGCCACAATCATTGACCCATCCATCCAAACATGGCCGACATGATAGTCATCATCCCAAACTTTCAAACATTTTTGGTGGCTTTGAAATAATTAATGTTAATGGATACAATTCAGAATTTTATTTTTTTAATCATCCGTAGAATAAAAAAAATCAAACAGTTGCGAAATGAAAACAGAAAAATAAAATTAATAAATCTCGCCTTCGTACCACGTTTAAATCACACAATTTGATGTCAGTCAATTGTTACTCTAATCTTTAAAACAGTATCCAAAGGAATTCAAAACCTATTGGACTTTGTAATCAACCAATATGAAACCTTTGTGTAGAACTAAAGTTATTTATGAGTTAGTGTGACTTCTGCAATCGGATCCGCCCTACGATTACAAAAGTCAAGGGGATGATGATGATGATGATGATATATTTAAAGTTTCCTCTTTCAAATGAGAAAGGTCAAATTAGATTGTAATTAGCAGCAGGTAGAGAGGTAGTCGTAAATTATTTAGGGTAAAAAAATCCTTTCTTGTTTACGCAGTTATGGATTTATTTGGAAGTTTATACATTCCCAACTTTTTGCTTATCATACTGGCCATTGTAATCAGCATTTATTTGTAAGTTAAAGCTTATTATTATTTTTCACTTTTTCACAAAAGAATCACATATTCTAAGATACATTCCATTGCGTAACATTCTTTGCCTTTAAACCCTGCCAAAATTTGCATTTTTAAAAAAATTTGAAATGTCAGTTTATATGTTTTCGAGCTAAGAAAGTCTTTGAAGCAATGATATTCTTCTTAATTTTGGGTACCACCACCAAATGGGTGCGTTTTTACCGAAATGAAAGCAAAAAGGAAAGAAAAAATGTATCCGCCACGTTTTGAAAAACTTACCAAAAATCGGGGGGATTGTTCAATTTAAATGATGCAAATAGAAAGAACACAAGGGAAATAATACATGAATATGTGGGGGTCGACGAATTAGTGTTGTGGTCTTGTTAGTGGGGATGTCACCAAATTAGGGGTTTGCTTGTTTATAGGTGGTTATCTTCGAATGACGTCCTTAATCCAATTTATGATCTTTTAAAAATGCATGCAAAGATAATTAAAATACAAAGATATATATTGCATGAACTGATAAAAATTTATATCTCTCAAAATAAAATATACATTAATATTATTCAAAGAGTCCATAAGTTCCTATCAGAAAGTTCTCGTGGTGAAAGTTATGTAATAAAAAGGCTTAAACACTAATATTCCATGGTCATAATTTATTCCATTGGAATCGTAAATACGATTCAATTCATCAGACCTACAAATTAAAAATTTTTGAATTTGTAGGTCTGATGAATTGGATCGTATTTACGATTCCAGTGGAATAAATTCTGACCATGGAATATTAGTGTTTAAGCCTTTTTATTATATCCTTACTCTGTTCTATCCTCTTGGAATTATTTTTATACATATATATATGTATGTGTATGTATGTATGTATATATATTTTAGATATATGTATACATATGTATGTGTATATTAACCACTAATATTATCTATCTATCTATCTATCTATCTATCTATCTATCTATCTATCTCTTTCTCTCTCTCTCTCTCTCTATATATATATAGAGAGAGAGAGAGAGAGAGAGAAAGAGAGACAGACAGATAGAGAGAGACAGAGAGGAGAGTCTTTGTTAATGTGTATGTGGGTAAGTAAGTATTTCTTGATAGTAGTAATTCTTTCGACTACCTCGGTGCGATTTTTGGTGTCTGAAGCTTTTAGGGCAGTGGGGTTTTTTTTTTGGCATTTCAGAGAAATATGTGTCCAAATATAAGAAATAAATATATTTACTTTATTATATTATTATTATTATATTATTTATTTTTATTTATTACGAGGATTAGGATTGCTCATTAAAAAGTTGTCTTATTTGAAGATGTGAAGAGATATCAGAAGGTTAACCTTTTCTGCTGGCGGGTTCAGCTACATGAGAATCTCGGACTTTATTTAAGTCCAAAGAAGACAAAGAAAACAAACAAGACCGATATACATGGGTAAACAAATATATATTAATAACAAAACAAGTTAAACAAAGACATGGACTGTTACATAGAGTTTGTATGGAGAAATTATGTGTGTGTGTTATAGTGTTCGTACGTACGTGTATTGTTCTTAGCGCGTTCCCAGAATTTAGGAAACGCTGTATCTGTGAGAGGTCACATATTGGTGTAAGGGGAGAGAGAGAGAGAGAGAGAGAGAGAGAGAGAGAGAGAGAGAGAGAGAGAGAGAGAGAGAGAGAGAGAGAGAGAGAGAGAGTTGGAGTTGATGCTCAGACGTTGCGGTCGGGCCGACGGTTGGTGTTGAGGTTCAGACGTTTAATACATATATTTGTTGATATATATATATATATCTGTCTTGTTGGTTTTCTTTACACTTCTTTATGGTGGATTCAATCTCTGAGTCCGCTTTTTCCTGTAGTGGACCTTCTTCTAGCATGAATGAACAACGTGTTCCGAATTTAACAACACGTAAACCCGCGGTCCGCCCCTACAGATTGGTGACCTTCCGACCTGATTATTCTTTCTAACTCCTGCTAACAGAAACACAATACTCTATATATGTACAAACTCACATTGACACACACTTTCCAAACGAGAGCCAGTCAGGAAAAACATTGAAAAACTCCTACTACGCACGCCGGACGCTATTAAACCCCTCCCCACAAAAAAAAAAACATTTATAAAGCAAGTAAAATTTGTGATTAGATCATATGAAAGTGCAAAATCACTACAACATGTCTATACAAAACACATTTCTCCAGCGCAGCAAATAGAATTTTTCTACAACACGTGGGAAAACAGAGAAGACTTAATCGACATCACAACTATTATTACAAATATGACTCGAGTCAGCAGGGAACAATACTCCTTCTCCCCACTTGTTTATTTGCTTAACCGTTTCTTTCTCTCGGCGACGTTTGACCCAATTTCACCCGGCATGCATGCTTACGGTCTTACCAAACGGAAAACACAATGCTATTTTCAAGTAATTATCCCTCCTTTCTTCTGGACTGAAATAGATAAAGTGCGACGCCACATCTCCAAAGGCGACTCACTTTCCCTTATCTTCATTCTGCAACAATGCAACTCGCACGCATTGAGAATTTGCAAGTACGATATTCAGTCGACAATAATAACAAGTTTTCTTAAGTTCGGAAACAACATTCGAAACAATCAGCTCAACGTGGCTACAACGCAGCTTCTACACATTTTCCAGAGAGTTGCGGCACCACATCTTAAAAGGCGACTCACTGTCCTTTATGTTCATCTGAAACGACCAACCTTTCCCGTATACTATCGGTTTTAATTACTACGGCAGGTTTCGACACCGACCTCAACTTCCAACCGTCGACACCTCAATTCCAACCGGAACGCCTGCATCTCAACTTCCAACAGTCGACATGATTTGCACGTCTGCCTCTCAACTTCCAACCATCGACACGACCCGAACGTCTGCATCTCAACTGTCAACCGTCGACACGACTGGAACGTCTGCACCTCAATTTTCAACCGTCGACACGACCCGAATGTCTGCATCTCAACTTCCAACAGTCGAAACGTTTTAACACGCATCTCTACCGATACCATTTCTTTTCCCTTCACAAAGACAATATTCAAGACTTCCATGATCTTTTGATATATTCTACACAACGTGCGACATTTCACACCACTGCTTACTCGAGTAGGCATTTCGACTTACTTAACTACGCGTCTACGCTGTATTATTTTTAACTAAATTTTTCCTCCTAAAAAATTAAGTAATGTTTGTTTCCAATTAAGTAAAATTTAAATTTTCCTAAAATAACTTTCAAAAGGAGTATAATTGAATTTTACAAGATTTTTAAACGAAGAATTTCGCTTTTGTTTACAAAGTTGTCAAAAATAGCTGACATGATCGATTTTATTTTGATGTCAATTTTGGTAACTAAAAAAACCAAAAAAAACCCCAGATTTTTAAATAAAATTTCGGACGTGCTAGGAAGGATTAAAAAAAAAAATTAAATATTCAAAAAATACTTTTGGCTTTTCTCTTCATAATAACATGAAGATTTAGATGATAAAAAATTGTTTAATCAAGTTTGGGGGCCTTTTTTCATCAGGATATGCTTCTTTTTAGCGATGTATTGAATATACTTAATTTTAGTGCGCTCTTTCTAGGCCAACTGCACGTTCTATCAGGTCAGGTCAGGGAGAGGGGCAGTGGTAAATTATAAGGGAAACAAAATCCCTTTTTGCTGACACAGATATGGATTTATTTGGGCTTTTATACATTCCTAATTTTTTGTTGGTCACACTGGCCATTATCATCACCCTTTATTTGTAAGTTTGAAACTTATTTTTTATTCTTTTCACAGATGAAACAAATATTCTAAGCTACAGTTTTCTTACATATTCAATTTCTTTTACTAACTTACTTTTGAAAGTAGTTTCTGTCCTAGTTAATCAGGAAATTTTTATTATTAGACTTGTCGATGTGAATTTGGGACTTTGGCTGAGGCATCAGTTTCTTCGTCCAACCATTTCGATATATCGTGCGGACTTTTAACTTTTTTGGTGGTTTGTCTTCTCGAAATTATTTTAAAGTTTCAGTTGTAGAAAGAAAAATCAGTGAATTTTTTATTTCAGTTAAAAAACAAAAACAAAAACAAAAACAAAAACGTGAACAAATTGAAAATTTGTCCTGTCATAAAATCTCCCAAAAATTATTTCTGTTGTGAGTTAAGAGCTGGTGTTTGCATAAAAAAAACACGTTTATTTTCTTTCAAATTGGACAAAAATTTTTTAAAAAATATACATTTTATTAAATAAAGTTTAAATTTCATTAAAAAGACAAACTTGCTTCTAATTTTTCAATGCAATGTTAAACAAATTATAAAGATATGTTTGAAAATTAAAAAAATGCATGGTTTAAAAATCAAATGCCATTTTCAAATGTGAACGATTTTTTAAATTATTTTTAGTAACTGTGGTGAAAATAAAAGAACTCTTTAATCTTTCCCTGACTTTCTAGGACTGTTGATTTCCTTTTGTTTTTGTCTTTCTCTCTCGATGAGGGAGTCGGCAATTTTCTTGTTACGGTTCGCAACCGGAGTAGATTTCTAGTGGAATAAAGCTTCCACTCAAGCTATAGGGACTCAGCCTTCTTTTACTTTCTCTCAAACCCTTTTTCATAACTGTTAGATTATTTTTTACAAAATAATATATAATTCTGATATCATGCTTTAATAATTAAAGCATGATATCAGAATTAAAGTTTAATTGACTACTATTCATTATTGGAAGAAGAGTAATAATTTTCTGTCTCATTTCTTCAGTTAATTTTTGTGTCTTGAAACAATCATCTTTTTTTCCGATCATTGATATGGGTGTTTTTTGTTGTTTTTTTGTTGTTTTCTTGTTTTTTTCACGTATCTCTGATTTCTTGCATTTATTTTTTACACACTTCTTGTATATACAAGAATAACCAATACTGAAATTGTTAATTTTTTTATTTTAAAGCCCCGCGTTAAATATCTAATAAAAATTACCGAAACAGTTATATTTAGGTGTAAATTTATATGCTTAATTAGAAAATAATAAAGAAATTTTGATAAAATCTACCGTTTTGGAGTTATCGACAATAAAAATTTCGGACTCATTAGCGTCACGGCAGCTATTGCTGGCGTTGTTTGCATATATTTGCTGCAGAGTAGACATTAAATTGTCTTGATTATTACGCATGCAATGAGTCCTCAGTTGCGTAGTAATTGAGACAAGTAAGAACCGTAAAAGGCCTTTAACAAGGTAATCTTCCGCACAAATCTAATTAGCAGCGAATGTATGCAAACAACGCCAGTAATAGTTGCCGTGCCTTTATTTTTGAATTAAGCATGTACATTTACACTTAAATATAACTATTTGAGAATTTTTTTATTAGATACTTAGTGTGGGGCTTAAAAAGCAAATTACACAGTTTTGTATTATTTTAAAAACAATTTTTTATCTTATTTTTCCTGTATAATTTGTGCATGAAAGAATACTTTATAATAAATTGTAATTAAAAATTTTCTAAAATTTACAAAACGTTTATCTTTTCACATTAATTAAGCAAATTACAAACTTAATTATTTACTTAATTAAGCAAATTACAAGCAAATTACAAGCTGACCCAAAGCTTGCCTTGCATCATAGTCATTCGATCTCAACTAGTTTGGTACAAGGGAATAAAGTGTCAGTAGTCAGGAAAGGATAATGTAGTAGGTGTGAGAAGATTCCCTTAAGAAAATAGATTAACTGTGATTTCGACCATGTCCGCTGCCCCTGATGAATTCTTTTTCAGTCAGAAATCTGCACTGAATCAGATGCCAAGTATCTTGTATGTACTGTCCCCACAACTGAAGTGAAACAGGGAAAGAGGAGATTTATTACAATTAATTTTGGTCCCTGATATGACCGTAGGTTAGTTGATATTCACTAATTTTGTGAGGAAGCGGGTAGCACTGACTGCTTCTTTATGAATATGAAGATAAAGGGACACCTACTTTGTTCGCATGAACTGCTTAAACTTTGTCTGTTCTATGTTTGCTCATCATGTAAGAGTGTGTTCTTAAGGTTTTCTTCATGAATGCTGAGCATAGACTGTTAAAATTAGGAGCCAGACATTCTATGGGAAGTGAGTGGAAAAGTAATTTTTTTACCATAGCTCACGGTAACTCAAAATTGGCACCGTTGATTTTCACTCATCAAATTGTCAGTATAGATGGAGTATCTGGTCATGATGATATCAGCATGTGACGTTTGAATGCAAGAAAGACAAGTATGAGTGAAAGTAGAGAATTTTGTTGAATAGATTCGGCACAATTGGCAAATGATTTACTAAGAATTTGGTTATCCTTTCTCGAACATAGTTAAGAAATGAAAATTTGCTAATCTCATGCTCACCACGTGTGCTTGTTGGGGATTAGTGAAGTATTTGTTAAACCAGAAGGAAATTATTTGTGATGGCGTTTTAGCATTCCGCTACTACTTTTTCTTCAATGTCGATTTTCGTGCAAAAAGTGGATCACAGCTTCATACATTTTTTCTGAAAACCTTAGCTTCTCATTGGACAATAAATATTAAAATTATCTCGCTTATCTTCACGTACATTTGTTCTCAATGAGCAAAACAAAACATATCAGGCTCCAGACTGAGTTTTGTAAGGCGCTCCCTGAGTGGTTAACAGATATTAAAAAAACAATTTACCTGCTCACCACTACGTCCGAATAGCATCAACCTAGTTTTTGACCTGACAAAAAAAAAACAAAAAACAATGCTTTCAGGATCCTGTCACGTGATTAAAAAACATAAATTGAATTGAATGTACGAGCGAACCCAGTCAGTGAGAATTTACGATGACTAGCATTTGCTAAACGAGTTCACGACGCTTGTATCATTACTGCAGCGAAGTACAAAGTTAGAATCTCAAATTCTTTAACATGAAATAACTTCACTGTAATTCAAGCTAAATTTTCAACTCACTCACCAACTTCTTCTGCAACTTACTAAAAACTATTCAATCACGCTATTGAATCTTCTTACGAAACTTAAATTACAAACATTGCGAACAATACATTCCACTACGAGCAACGAAAACAAATTCGACATTTACGGAACATTCATTTCTCCAACTTCTTTAAAGCTAAAAGTTTATCAACATATTTTCAGCTTTACAGGATTCTTTAAACTCTCTTTCAGTGAACATTTTGAGTCACAAGTTATTTCAATTTTTGTGAGCTCAGGTAAAAAAATTAACAGTAGTAAAATCTTTAACCCAGTCAAAGGGAAGTAACTCATATTAATAATTCATGTAAAAAAACTGTTGACGATTATATAAATATTGTACCTATTATGAAAGATTATTTTCTTGTGTTTTTTCTCTTGTTTGCTTTTTGTTTGCTTAAACATTCGTAAAGTAAAAAATGTGCGGCTTAATTTACGCCGTCAATACCGCTACAGCGTGTTCGATAAAATTCAATCCTCAACAGTATTCCGTAATTTTGAACAGGTCATGCAAAAACAAAGTTTAAAAAACAAAGGCAAGTTGAATGCAAAACGATAATGGTTTATGTACAATTCAAATATGTACAAATGTGTTCAAAACTTGTCAAATGTTAAGTGCTGATGTATTAAAATTGGTGTGTTGATTTTTTAGTACGTTTGAAAGCTTTTGATAGTGTTAATAAGATTCGTTCAAAGAATTAAACAGTTGTTGTTTTATGCAGGTGTTTACGTACAGTTGTTTTTCAGTCAATAGATGTTGCGTACCCTTAATTGTTGTTTGTATAAAATGTTTTGAGTTATTAATACTTATTTCGTAGTGAGGGAAAATGGCACTTTTTAAGTATAATAATTGAAATTTGTAAAGTTTTTGTTTGACACAGAGAGAAAGATTATGCTAAATGGTTGTTGAGTCAGAGTTTGGTTTGTGTATTATGCAAGTTGGATAAATGATGCTGGAATTATACTTGCATGAGTTGTTGTAAAGTTCTTTAACGTCTGCCTGCGTTAGTCAAGACGGGAGTTCTTTGAGAGTCACATTTTTTGCAGTTGTGTTGTGGCGTAGAGAAGTTAAATTCGTTGACATCAGTGTTGCCGGAAAGTTTAACGTCTCGATTCGTTGAGACGGGTGTTCGTAATTGTCACATTTTGAAGCTTGGAGTCAGCGGTCGATATTGTCTGCTGCGCTGTTGTTGTTGTTGTTGTTGTTATCTCTTGCGGTTCTGCTCTGCTCTGCTCTGGTCACACGTGTTTTGGGGTTTATATATTGTCGTAGTCACGTGGTTCGGCTCCGGAAAGAATTGCGCCAAAAATTTGCTTGTGCACGTGCGGGTGACTTGATTGGTCGAAAAGGACCAATCAGTGAGCTAGATTTGCGGAGAATAACCAATAGTAGCTCGCTGATATTGCTTGTATGAAAGTTGATCTAATGGAATAGTGCACTATACGAAGAAGGTAAAACTGGGCTGTGGACGAGTCCACATGCTTATATGGAGAAACTTCACTATACTTCTGGTGAAATTTTGGGGAATATTTTTTTACTTCAATTACTTGCTGAAGATTGGTGTCAGCAGGAAACAAACACGTTCAGTCGCCTCAAGTAGAATTTATAAGTATTTATATTTATAGTATATATTGATACTCAGGGTCTTGTTTTCGTCAATGCTTCTCATATCTTCTCTCTCAAGGGATTCGCAGAATGAGTCATTTTAGCTAAAAAGATGAGCTACTTTGTGAACAGATTTTGGAAGTAATTATGAAATTCCTCATTTGTATTCAAAAGTTAGCTATCTGGTGATGTGGTTTTGGTGATAGGCCAATCGGTAGTGCTGATGTATTAAAATGATTGGTGTCTGCAGAAGACGAATACATTCTGTCGCCTCAAGTAGAATTTATAAGTATTTCTATTTATAGTATATATTGATACTCAGGGTCTTGTTTTCATCAATGCTTCTCAAATCTTTTTTTCTCTGTCAAGGGATCCTCAGAATGAGTCATTTTAGCTAAAATGATGAGCTACTTTGTGAAACGATTTTGGAATTAATTATGAAATTCCTCGTTTTCAAAAGTTAGCCATCTGGTGATGTGGCTTTGGTGATAGATAGGCCAATCTGTAGCGCACTGCTGATCTTTTTACCACACAAAATTCTGTATCTATATTTGTTAGTAATTGTCTATATTTTTGGGATGAGGGGTTTTCACTATGGATTTCGTTAATCGGACTGACTTCCTCATCTTGGTTGCTTTCCTCACAACGTTTCGGCCGTCTGATCCTCCGGCCTTCCTCAGGTGCATCTCGAACTCGGGAACCGTCGGTCTGGAATTTCGAACCCAACCCTTTATTGTTACGGGGGTACCATGTTCTCGTTCCATTAAGGCCATCGCTGCTGCTACTACTGCTTGACGCCATCGTTGCTGCTGCTGTTGCTTCTATTATCGTTGTCACCGCTCTTGTTTGTCGCTGCCACTGCCTTTGTTGTGAGGAAAGCAACCAAGATGAGGAAGTCAGTCCGATTAACGAAATCCATCTATATTTGTTGTTTTGATCCTTCTTGGTACGCGAAGAGGTCAGCTCTGCCTTAGTAATTGCTATATCACTGAATGATCCCAATTTGACAGCTCTCTCTGTTCTCCATTCGGTTGTTGTTTATGCCCATAATCTGCCCATTGGCAGTTATCGATCTAATCTTAGGTTTGAATTTATCCCATCACTTATTTCCAACGGCAGTTTCTGTCAATTTCTGCTTCAGAGTTGGAAGTGGTTGGCCCTGGAAATACTTTGAATCTGATCTACATCAAATTTGTCAAAGAAATGAATGACAAAATGTTTTACGTCTGAAAGCATACTCTTTCTTTCAGCCCCTGTTGTATAGCCCTCTCATTCTGTGGCGGCCTTGGGTGATTTTGTCAATTCATTAATTAAGCTGCATCTTTCTCTCTCTCGTTTTCTCTTGTCGTCTCCTGGCCGGTGATCACTAGTTGTTTTGAGTCCAGAGATAAAAGAATTTCAACACAGGGATGTTAACTTAACTTTTTTTATTAACATCGACATATACATCTTCTAACTATTGAATGGGGTCTCTCCCTTATTCCACCAAGGTGCAGTTCCAGAGACGAACGGAAACATGTCTACATTGTTGAACAGTTAAAAAACAACTCTCTGAAAAACCTTTCTATCTCTCTGATTCACATGCTGGCTCAGTCAATCAAAATCGATTTCCTTATTTTGTCTTCCATCTGACCTCAAAGGTCAACCTCAGGAAGTCGGAGCAGAGACCCCCCCCTAAATAATAGTCTGCTAAACATATTTAACATACCTAAGTTTAAATCAGGATGAAGGATGATATTTCAATCACCTCAATGCAAGCATCTAAGTTTTCTTTCAGTTACTGGGAATAGGGCTGAAGGTTGGACAATCCATTATGACGTAGAATGCTATTCACATCAAAGCAGATGGTATATATCTTGAAATTGCAGGAAATAATCTACCAGATGTATCCCTAATACATAGCCAGATACCTCAAATATTATCATCTTGGTCAAATGCTTGGTGAGGTATTCACTTCTAAAAATATTGTCTTGTTTGTCCAGTTGAGACAATCTTTTGGTTGGGGTAACAATATAGTTCACACAAAGAAGCACATACCCTTAATGGTTTAAAGAAGTTTCACTTCCAACTGATTAGTGATTATTCACAATATTATTCAATGATTTGATGATTTTGTTTGTTCTCCTAGTGAACAAAATGACTAACACTGACTTAGTTTGATGGCATTAAACAGTGATCAACCAGTCAGCAGCCTTTTTTTTGTACAAAAGAGACATTCCAAAGGTTAAGACTCTTCATGCATTGGTTTGTTGTGTTTCACCATGTTTGACTCTTTTTAGTTGGTGGTCTTAAAGATGACTTTGTCAGCCATGTAATAAAACAGGTTCTATCTATATTTTTGGCACATCAGAAAACTGAATAAATAAAGCAATCTGGCCTTGGGTTTTTACTGTTCTTTGGAATTATTTGCGGCATTTCTTCACGTAGAAGACAGAAAATGAACCACCTCCATTCAAAAACCAACCGCTCTTTTCAATGCCGTTTAGATGGAAAGTGTTTCTATAGCAAATCTCTTTTCTCCAAAGTGCACCAACTTTATGCGTCATCAAGTTGAAATCTGTTGAAAGTTGCAAAGTGTAGAAAAAATGAGAAGTATGAATGAAAAACTAATAGAGTCAGCTTCACATTAAAAAAAAGTTGCTGATTGGTTTCTTTTGCTATTTTATGAATTTTTAATATTTCTGCATGAACAAAATTTTCTAATGATGTAGATATTGCTTGCAAATAACACGGAGATATTGTAAAGAAAATTTCAGTTATTTTCAGCAATTATTAAATAATCTCAAAGAGATAATTAAAACAAATAAGAAAATTAGCCAATAATCTGGAAGCAGATATACAAAATGAATGCAATAAATATCATTTACATAATCCTTAAGAGAAAAGATCACATTAAGTATCTGAAAGTATCTTAAATTCAAGCAAAATTTGTCAACTCAAATATTTGTTCATTTAGATTTGGATTTTAATTCATCTTTTTCCCTAAAATGACTAAAAGTAATTCTGAATGTCCACAATGTCCTTTCTTTTATCTATTTAGTAGGAAACCATATTTTATTAAAAGAGATTCTTTTTTTTTATTTTGTAGCTATGGAAGAAGAACTTTTGGATTTTTTACTGAATATGGAATTAAAGGCCCCAAACCAATTGCTTATTTGGGAAATCTTTCGGAAATGAATAGAAGAGTGAGTATTTAATATTTGAAAAAGAATTTCGTTGCTATTTAAAAATTCCCTATGGAATCCAAATAATTTCTTTCAAACATTTTAATCTTTGACATGCTCAGTGACTGTATTTATTTATTAAACAAAACTTATTCCAGTGGACAACATGATGTAATAATATTGACACTGAGTCGTCGGTCCGTGGTTGATTTCAAACGGCTTCACACCAGATGCAACCGGTTTGGCACCATCTCCGCCGTTCTCAGCTCACTTCCAATGTCTGGTTACCGAAGCAACTACTTCGATCTCAAGTCTAACCTACCCACATTGTGATTTTGATCTTAGGTAGACGAAATCAGTCAGGCTTCGGGCCATAGTGTAAGATGAGTCTAGACTGGAGGTGATATCGCACAAGCGTAAAGAAAAGAAGCAATTAAAAACCCAAGAGGTTCAAATATGCTGAAAGAAACAAATAAACTTTTATCTGTCTGTTATATGCAGGAGAGTGTATTTTTCTCCCAACCCGTTTCTTCGGAGAGTGACACTTTTATTTTTCTTATGCAAGTTCTGGTCTTCTAAGTCAACTGGTTTAGTTTTTAAGTGCTGGCTTAGCTTTGTTCGTCAGTATAACTTGCTATTAGGAAAGGCGAAGTCGGATGTTGTGGAATCTCTCGGTCAGCTTCTGCGAGGCAACGCTCTGGTTCCTGCTACTCGAACTGCCGGACTGAAACTTCTCAATAACTACTGGCGAACTTATATGGACACTGACCAAAAACGGTGCGGGGTTAGACGCAGCTTGGGGTTTTCGGTAAATCCCGATTTCTGACAACTTCTTTGTTGTCTGGTTAGGAAAACTGGTTACTTCATATTTTGGGAAAATTAATTACTTTCCATTTTTGGGGAGATCCCTTCGGTCATAAGGAGAGGTTGCAGGACAGCTATCTTCCCAAACTCCCTCCTTCTCACATTGGTACCTCATACCAATTCCTTTCGGTGGGCATTAATAATTTCTCCGTCTTTCTCATTGTTATGGGACCTTACCTATTACGACAGAGTTAACTCTTCTTGACACTATGAATACTGCGCCTCTCAAGTGAGAGGGACGAGACGGAATCGAGTCGAGCCAATAGTAGTTCACTCAAAACCAGTCTAACAGTCATACTAACACCTTCCACATCTTGTATTATGATTCTGTGTAATATATCTTTGTTATTTCTACTCTTGTGTTCGTGTTGTTCTTCCTTGGTCCTAACCTTGGACCATAACACTCATCAAATTACCTCCGCCTATCACCATTTCTATCACTCTACCAATGGCCTCCCGGCGGCGAGGATATTGAAGAAACGAACTTCTACGCGGAGAATCTGAAAAAAAAACCCAACCTTTTTGCTATCAGTCATCCATAACAGAGGCGACGGAGGTATTGAGAAAAAAACAAGTTCTACGCGAGAAAAAAAAGAAATTTTTTTTGGACACCAACCTTAACAGTGGTAACGAAGACACAAATTTTACCTGTCAACCAGAACTGAATTGAATTCTACGCAGGAAAATTTTTTCGTACTAAGGTTTCAAAACAACAGGCGACAAAGACCTGAAGTCCACACTGAGAAAAAAGGAAAAATAGTTATACAAAATTAGGGTGTAAACATGGAAGACTTTAAGGCAACCATATTAGAACTAATGAAAATGCAATTCGAGCAGCAACAAAAAAATGAGGAAAGACAGACTAGGCTCGAAGAAAAACAATTAGAAATTCAACAGAAAAACGAAGAGAAGCAACTCGAACTACAAGAATTACTACTACGGACAGTAACAAATAAAGGACAAAATTCTGGAAATGAAGCGGCATTCTCGCAAAATGCTATATGGAGCTCTATGAAAGACTTCACTTATGCACCGGACGAAGACAAAACCTTCGCGGCTTACTTCAGAAGATATGAAGATTCATATGAGTTAGATTACGGGAATTGGTCAGACGCGAAAAAAGTACGTCTGCTACTGAGGAAACTAGGGTCAAGCGAATACACTAAATTCGTAGACTACATCCTACCGAGGAAAACGAATGAGTTGACTTTCAAGGAAGCCGTGAAACGTTTAACGGAATTATGTAGTCCGAACAATTCACTATTCCGCAAAAGGTGGAAATGTTTAAATTTAACAAAAAAAGATAGCGAAGACTATATAATACTCTCTTCCGTAGTAAACAAACACTGCGATGACTTTAAGTCATCTGAACTCAGCCCGGACAATTTTAAATGTTTGATATTCGTCCAAGACCTGGTTTCGACTAAACATGCGGAGATCAGACGGAGAATTCTAACAAAACTTGAGAGTGAACCAGAATTGATGCTACAAAAATTGACTGAGGACGGTCAGAGATGTATAAGCGTAAAAAAGGACTCTAAAAATATCGAAGAGTCTGGCGTCGCTCGCATACGAAAAGTACAACGACAAACACGTTTTTCTCCCTCCTCAAAAACAAGCAAAACAAATTATTTTACTACAAAAAGTCAAATGAAAACTCAGAAGAAACCACCACCCAGTCCATGCTATCGCTGTGGGACTTTGCATTGGTATAAAGATTGTCCATACCGCCATAAGACTTGTCTGTCGTGCAATAAAGTGGGACATAAAAGTTCTCACTGTAGAACAAAGAAAGAAACAAAAGCCGAGTAAGAGTCACTAGAACTGACCAAGCGGACGGGATAAATATACGAAAATACGTACAAGTAGAAATGTTAAACAAAAAAATCAGATTACAATTAGATTCCGGATCAGATTTAACCATTATTAGCCTACAGACGTGGAAGAAATTAAACAAACCGACCATGTTGAAAACAGATAAGATAGCCAGGTCGGTAACAGGAAGAAAAATCCAATTTGAGGGGGAAATTATCACAAATGTGACATTCAACGGAATGACCAAGAAATTAAAGACTATGTTCTAAAAAATACGGAAAATTTATTTGGAACTGACTGGATGCAGTAATTTGACCTCTGGGATTTACCGATAAATACGTTCTGCCAAAAAGTGGAAAGGTTATCGACCGAGGCAGAGAAATTGAAGGAGAAATTAAAGGAGAGTTTCCCCGACGTATTTTCAGCCGGCCTCGGAAGGTGTAAAAAATGGCGGCAAAAATCTAACTAGAAGAAAATGTACAACCCATTTTCAAGAAGAAAAGAAATGTACCTTCGCATCATTACAAAAAATAAACCAAGTATTGGATAGAATCGTGAAAACCGGTATATTGACAAAGGTGGAATATAGTCAATGGAAATCGGGTGAGATACGAGTATGCGCTGATTTCTCGACGGGGTTGAATGAAGCGATTAAGGATTATCACTATCCCCTCCCTAGTTCAGAGGAAGTTTTCACAAAATTGAACGGAGGAAAATTTTTCTCAAAGATAGACTTGAGCGAAGCATACCTACAAGTACCAGTAGATGAGGAAAGCTCGAGGTTGTTGTGCATAAACACACATAAAGGGTTATATAAGTTCCAGAGATTACCATTCGGAATCAAGGTCGCGCCGGCGATATTTCAGCAAATAATGGACAATCTGCTAGGCGGACTGGATTTCACGATCACATACCTTGATGACATCCTAATAAATAGCAAAAGTATTGAATAACACTGGGAACACGTTCAAGAGGTTTTCAGGCAGATACAAAACTACAGTTTTAAAGTAAAGGAAAATAAATGTGACTTCTTTATGAAGGAGATAAAATATCTGGGCCATATTATTGACGAAGAAGGAAGAAGACCAGACCCAGAAAGAGCCACGGCAATAAAAAAAAATGCCGGCTCCAAAAAATTTAGTCGAATTACAAAGCGTTTTGGGCTTAGTAAATTATTATCAAGAATTTATTCCTAAAATGCACAAATTACGCGCACCCCTAAACGAACTGTTGAAGAAGGGAAAAGTTTGGGAATGGTCATATGAATGTCAGAAAAATTTCGACAAAATCATTAAGACTCTAACAGCAGATTTATTTTTAGCGCATTATGACTCAAAATTGGAAATAATAATCACGAGTGACGCGAGTGCCTATGGTGTTGGGGCATGTATACTTCATAAAATGCCGGATAGGACACTAAAACCCATCGCGCATGAGTCAAGAACGTCACTACCAGCCGAACAAAATTACTCGTAAATCGAAAAAGAAGAGCTGGGGATTATTTTTGCGGTTACGAGATTCCACAGATATATTTACGGTACATTTTTCACCTACACTACAAGCCGTTATTGACAATATTTGGACCAAAGAAAGGTCTACCTGCCTACACTGCTAATAGATTGCTAAGATGGGAACTATTTTATTAAACTATAACTTTAAATTGGAGTATCTTCCATCAAACAAAATCGGGCATGCAGATGGTCTTTCGAGACTAATACGAAAGAAAATGGAGCCATTAGAAGATTCTTTAATTGCAGCTCTACGATATGAGGAAGATATTAGAACATCATTATGTAGTACAATTCGAGACCTCCCCGTCACATTACAGGAAATAAGAAACGAAGCAGTGAATGACGAATTGATAAAGGAAAACGCTACAAAGGCGAATCCTCAAAGATTTTCACATGGGCCACCCAGGAAAGAACAGGATGAAATCATTAACGCGAAGTTACGTGTACTGGCCAAACATGGATCAAGATATTATACATATCGTGGACAAATGCAAGGGCTGTTCCTTAGCAGCCAAGGCACCTCCAATCATCCATAAGCCATGGCCTAAGACAGATCGACCGTGGTCGAGAATTCATGTAGATTTCGCAGGTCCATTGGATGGTTTTTACTACTTGATTTTAGTAGACAGTTACAGCAAATGGCCATAAGTATTTCGTTGTAGAAAACCTACTTCTGAGACTACAATAAATTGCCTTCACGAGCTGTTTGCTCGTTTCGGAGTGGTTGATTGTTTAGTCACCGATAATGGGACACAATTTACATCTGCGGATTTTCAAGAATTTTGTGAAACTTTTCAGGTGAAACACATCAAATCACTGCCATATCACCCAAGGTCAAACGGGCAAGCGGAGAGGTTTGTAGATACATTAAAAAGAGCACTAATGAAAGTGTTTGGGGTAGCAGACCCCTTTTACACAAGATGGACTCGTCCAAAGTATACTTATACTGACAGAGAGAATACCTGCAGGTTGAGATACGTTGAGTCAGGGTTGAGATACGTTGAATCAGGGTGGGAGATACGGAGACAGTACACAGGGTATTCACAGAGAGTTATAACGAGAGTCCAGAGAGATAGGTAATTACAGATTCACTTACAGAGACTTGTACATATACTTTCTACTAACCCGCATTCCTGGACTACTAATCTTCACTTCAAGTCTGTATTCTTACGTTTAATACACTTATTTTTCTATCTCAATTACTGGCGTTGTTTATTTATTTATGCAGGATTCCATTCCCGGAATCCACAACAGAAAGCTTATGATGTACCAACAGAAAAGTCTTTACAACAATTCTTGGAAGTGTATAGAATTACACAGAACAGCATTATCACCCGCGGAAGTGATGTCCGCCTGAAAAATTAGATCGGTATTCAACAAATTACTGCCAAAACAGACAAAGCAATAACCAACGTCGTTTGTACCGAAAAGAAAATTTAATCCAAGGGAGAAAGATTTTTTTTTAAATGTTCAAAAACAACACATCCTATTGGGAGCCAGGTACAATAGAGAAACGAATCGGGAACGTGATTTACATAATTCAGGGTCCAGTTCTAGCATAAAAGGCACTTAAATCAGATCAGAAAGAGGCTGTTAGAGGATTCTAACGGTCTACCCCAGGAAGAGGAGGAAGTAATGGACACAATATTTGACACATTTAATATGCGAAGGCCTCAAGCAATTTCAGAACCGCGGAAATCAAGCAGAAAAAGAAAATTTACAGAGCCTTTGATGATTAATCCGAAGAGGAAAAAATATTAAAGACCCCTGCGAGGTAAAAGCTTTGGGAGGTGGGTGTTATGGGACCTTACCTATAATGACAGAGTGAACTCTTCCTGACACTATGAATACTGCGCCTCTCAAGAGAGAAGGATGAGACGGAATCGAGTCGAGCCAATAGTAGTTCACTCAAAACCAGACTGACAGTCATACTAACACCTTCCACATCTTGTATTATGATTCTGTGTAATATATCTTTGTTATTTCTACTCTTGTGTTCGTGTTGTTCTTCCTTGGTCCTAACCTTGGACCATAACACTCATCAAATTACCTCCGCCTATCACTATTTCTATCACTCTACCAATGGCGTCCCGGTCGTGTGGGTGTGGCTAAGCTGGCCTTATTAAAATTATAAACTAGAATTTTTGTTTACAATATTCATGTTCTCACCGGCCAAAATTCTTATGAATAACACATGGTTCTGTCTCTTAAATTCTCTTATATCTTCAACACTCCTGGCCACTTTGCATCTTCTTAACCTGTGCTTTTACAAACAACATCAATCAATTGTCATGGTCTGCGAGAACCCTTGGCTTCACGGAAAAGAAAAATAAATTTCTTTATCTTCAAATTGGCAATTCTTTCGAGATATTTTCTCACGGCAAAATTCTATAATCAACTCATGGCTTCTTCAAACCATATCCTCGACGTTTCGACGTTTCGTTATTCTGTGTTTTTCTCAACCAGTACTTTCACAACATCATCAATCAATTGTCAAAGCCCGCCATTTTGTCCCCTTCGTGGAGTTTAGTGTCTATGTGAATCCTTGGCTTCTTTGAGAAAAATAAATAATGGTAATTCTCTCCACACCGTATCGGCAAATATTTCGGAATATTTTCTCATGCCAAAAATTTTTATAATCAACACGTGGCCTAGCCGGTACTTAAAATGATATCTTGGAAAAATAAATAATGGTAATTCTCTCCACCCAGTATCGGCAAATATTTTGGAATATTTTCTCATGCCAAAATTTTTATAATCAACGTATGGCCTCATCGCCGGGTCGACTTCTAAAATATTGCGACTTCGAGTGATATCTTGTTTTCGGTTTTTCTTTAACCAGTACTTTTACAAACATCGTTAATCAATTGTCAAAAGCTTGCCATATAGCCTTTTTGTGAGTCCACTGTTTACACCAATTCTCGGCTTTTTTTTTTAGAAAAGTAACTTTTTTTAAAGTAAAAATAAAATCTCGGGGTATCTTCTTTTCCATTCTCAGTATTTTCTTGTTTAATTTTTATGGTTAATTAGTTTGTTGGGGACGAGTAGAATGTAATAAGTTTCTTTAACTAGAGTGTTGGAAATTATCAGAAGGATTTGGTTGTTAGGCTGGTGTGTTCTAAACATTCATCCTCAACAATAAAAATGTTTAACATATGAAACACAACAAGGCAATAATTCAATTCAAATAATACGCACATTTATATACAATTAAACAATATTTACAATGATGTTTAAAATTTCCACAAGTTAATCAATTACCATAGCTAAATAGTGTAACAATATCAGTTTTTCTACATTTTTATTTGAAATATTTCTGTCATCCCCTGTGAAAGATGTTTGTATTAGGTCAGTTTGAAATCAATTTTGGGGAAAATTTGTATTTTTAACCATTGATTTTTTTAATTATTTTTATTACAGGGTTTTGAGAATGTATTTTTTGATTGGAAGAGAAAATATGGAGACAATTATAGGTAAAAAAATTTTCTATACAATGTGTTTAGAAAAGTCAGCTGTAAGCATACAGATAACAGTATGTTGTTATCCACCACTGATTACAAAAAGCATATTGTCTATTTTTCTCTTTGATTATTCATTTTTAGGATTTTGAAGTTTTTGTAGAAAAAGCTTTGTTTATCTTTCGCCAGAACATATGTTCATATAAAAGTGCGGAGAATTTTTTACTTTGCTGTATATCATCTGAAAAGAAATTTTGATAAACAAAGATTTTTCTATAAAAACTTAAAAATCCTAAAAATGAATAATCAAAGAGGAAAATATGTTTTTTATTATCAGTGGTTGAGATGGATTGATAAAATATTTGATTTCATTTAGAGATTGATTTCCGAGAGACAACCTTTTTTCTTTTCAAGTTTTATCAAGGAAAATGTTAAAATTAAAAAAAAGAAACTTTCAAATGTTGAGTAGGTATATGAAAACATTTTTTACGAGCATGGACAATTGGTAAAGATGAAGATGCAAGAAAAAAATCCAAGCTTGACTTTTGATCAGTAAAAATTTAAATTTTCTTCTCTTTAAGGAAACTTTTTTCATAAACAAAGGTATTTTTTTTTTTTGCCAAGAGTTTGTTCTAAATACATTTTTTTTCAAAAGTAATGATACATGATAATTTTTTATTTCAATTTTAAATATTAATTCCATTCAGTCATTATCAAGTTTATTTATTTTCTTGTAGTATTTTTTGGGGATCGCAACCCAATGTGGTTATTTCTGACCCTGAAATTATAAAAGATGTGATGGTCAAAAATTTCTCCAATTTTACAAACAGACGTGTAAGTAATTTTTTCTTACCAATTTCAATCACAGTTAGAAGACCTTATTTTAGTTCAGTTTAGTTGTATAAAAGAACAAATTAGGGGACATGGGAGGAGGAAGATTGTGTTGCGCCAGTCTCCAAAGGGGGCGGAACCTACCTGCTTTGTAAATCATAATCTAAAATTCTAGCATTTAATTGAACTTTAGGATGGACTGCAACTTTGAAATGCAAATCTGCCTGTCAATAGATTCTTAGTTTTATTTTAATGATGATCAATTATTCATCAATATGATCAAATTTTCTCTCATTTATACTGAATATGAATTTAAATAAAGTCTTGTATTTTCTTTTTAATCATTTTTGCCAAGATTATTAGATCGTCTTCAGTGAACTGTATTCATTTAAATGCATTGTGTTTTAATTACAAACACTTGTTTTATTTGGTTCCATTATAAGAGTATACATCATAGTTGAATTGTGATATATATATATATATATATATATATATATATATATGTGTGTGTGTGTGTGTGTGTGTGTGTATTAATTCTGTTTTCTCTTTTAATATAATTTTATTTCCTTTGGCAGTTATTATTCCCGGTAGATGAGTACAGTGCAAACATGGTAAATGTTGCAAAAGACGATCACTGGAAATACCTTCGTACTGTCTTGGCACCATCTTACAGCTCGAAAAGAATGCGTGAGGTTTGTCTCTTATGAAATGTTTCTTTATTATATTTATTGTAGGATTTGATTTATTTTAATACATGAATTCATTTGCTAAATGAATTAATCCGGATTAATTCTATAAACTGATTATCCGAGATGAGAATTTTAGGATAAAGAATGACATTATCAGAGGAATAGCAGTCATTTAAAATAAGATGAAAGAAAAATGAAAATAAATGATGTCTTTCTATCTGATCCCATTTTTAACCTTTAACCTTTAGCAATCTGCATTATTAATATTACTTCCCTTTTCAGTGCATTCTTTTTCAAGGCCTCTCATTTGCAGTAACCTTATTGTTAATTTCACTCAATGTTGTTTTCTGTTGCCATAGCAGGATATGACAACACAACTATGAAATTCAAACAAATTCAATTTCAGGTATGAGAGTCACCTTCAGTGGCAGGATAAACTTTTTGTACAGCAAATGAAGTCACATACAGCACAATAAAGGTTAAAACAACTCATTATCTTTGATGATAACATTAGTGCAAAGAATGACATTATTAAAATAGCTTTCAAAAGTCTTCATTAAAATATTTGTAAATTTTATGAATTTTTTCTTTCATTTCAGATGGTTCCCTTGATTGAAGATGTTCTGAAGACTTTTGAAAAAAACTTAAATAAGATTGTGGAAAGCAAGGAAGCAGCTGATGTGACCATGTGAGTCACTTTGTGTGTGTTAATATTATCAGATGTCCTTCATCTAAAATATAATATGCCAAGTGATGTTTTTGTCTGTACTCTTTGTCACTAGAGTTGTCTCCCTTCACTCATATATGAAAACTTAACAATTACGAAGATGTCATTTTTGACAATGTGGCAAACTCTTATACTTGACAATATTTGTAAAGTATTTTTAATAGAATCTTTGATTATTTATAATTGGCTCAATAGTATTTTGCTAATTTTGTCTCAATAACTTGTGAATTTCATCTTTTCTCTTCTTCATTTGAAATGATCCAAGAATGAAAGCATTCTTGGAAAAGGTATTTATAAAGAATTAACTTCCAATGAACAAAGAAGTGTCGCAATTGATTTACTTAACATTTTCATACCTATTTACATTGTCTCCCTTCACTCATATATGAAAACTTAACAATTATGTCATTTTTGACAATGTGGCAAACTCTTATACTTGACAATATTTGTAAAGTATTTTTAATAGAATCTTTGATTATTTATAATTGGCTCAATAGTATTTTGCTAATTTTGTCTCAATAACTTGTGAATTTCATCTTTTCTCTTCTTCATTTGAAATGATCCAAGAATGAAAGCATTCTTGGAAAATGTATTTATAAAGAATTAACTTCCAATGAACAAAGAAGTGTCGCAATTGATTTACTTAACATTTTCATACCTATTTACATTGTCTCCCTTCACTCATATATGAAAACTTAACAATTATGTCATTTTTGACAATGTGGCAAACTCTTATACTTGACAATATTTGTAAAGTATTTTTAATAGAATCTTTGATTATTTATAATTGGCTCAATAGTATTTTGCTAATTTTGTCTCAATAACTTGTGAATTTCGTCTTTTCTCTTCTTCATTTGAAATGATCCAAGAATGAAAGCATTCTTGGAAAAGGTATTTATAAAGAATTAACTTCCAATGAACAAAGAAGTGTCGCAATTGATTTACTTAACATTTTCATACCTATTTACATTGTCTCCCTTCACTCATATATGAAAACTTAACAATTATGTCATTTTTGACAATGTGGCAAACTCTTATACTTGACAATATTTGTAAAGTATTTTTAATAGAATCTTTGATTATTTATAATTGGCTCAATAGTATTTTGCTAATTTTGTCTCAATAACTTGTGAATTTCATCTTTTCTCTTCTTCATTTGAAATGATCCAAGAATGAAAGCATTCTTGGAAAATGTATTTATAAAGAATTAACTTCCAATGAACAAAGAAGTGTCGCAATTGATTTACTTAACATTTTCATACCTATTTACATTGTCTCCCTTCACTCATATATGAAAACTTAACAATTATGTCATTTTTGACAATGTGGCAAACTCTTATACTTGACAATATTTGTAAAGTATTTTTAATAGAATCTTTGATTATTTATAATTGGCTCAATAGTATTTTGCTAATTTTGTCTCAATAACTTGTGAATTTCATCTTTTCTCTTCTTCATTTGAAATGATCCAAGAATGAAAGCATTCTTGGAAAAGGTATTTATAAAGAATTAACTTCCAATGAACAAAGAAGTGTCGCAATTGATTTACTTAACATTTTCATACCTATTTACATTGTCTCCCTTCACTCATATATGAAAACTTAACAATTATGTCATTTTTGACAATGTGGCAAACTCTTATACTTGACAATATTTGTAAAGTATTTTTAATAGAATCTTTGATTATTTATAATTGGCTCAATAGTATTTTGCTAATTTTGTCTCAATAACTCGTGAATTTCGTCTTTTCTCTTCTTCATTTGAAATGATCCAAGAATGGAAGCATTCTTGGAAAATGTATTTATAAAGAATTAACTTCCAATGAACAAAGAAGTGTCGCAATTGATTTACTTAACATTTTCATACCTATTTACATTGTCTCCCTTCACTCATATATGAAAACTTAACAATTATGTCATTTTTGACAATGTGGCAAACTCTTATACTTGACAATATTTGTAAAGTATTTTTAATAGAATCTTTGATTATTTATAATTGGCTCAATAGTATTTTGCTAATTTTGTCTCAATAACTTGTGAATTTCATCTTTTCTCTTCTTCATTTGAAATGATCCAAGAATGAAAGCATTCTTGGAAAATGTATTTATAAAGAATTAACTTCCAATGAACAAAGAAGTGTCGCAATTGATTTACTTAACATTTTCATACCTATTTACATTGTCTCCCTTCACTCATATATGAAAACTTAACAATTATGTCATTTTTGACAATGTGGCAAACTCTTATACTTGACAATATTTGTAAAGTATTTTTAATAGAATCTTTGATTATTTATAATTGGCTCAATAGTATTTTGCTAATTTTGTCTCAATAACTTGTGAATTTCATCTTTTCTCTTCTTCATTTGAAATGATCCAAGAATGAAAGCATTCTTGGAAAAGGTATTTATAAAGAATTAACTTCCAATGAACAAAGAAGTGTCGCAATTGATTTACTTAACATTTTCATACCTATTTACATTGTCTCCCTTCACTCATATATGAAAACTTAACAATTATGTCATTTTTGACAATGTGGCAAACTCTTATACTTGACAATATTTGTAAAGTATTTTTAATAGAATCTTTGATTATTTATAATTGGCTCAATAGTATTTTGCTAATTTTGTCTCAATAACTCGTGAATTTCGTCTTTTCTCTTCTTCATTTGAAATGATCCAAGAATGGAAGCATTCTTGGAAAATGTATTTATAAAGAATTAACTTCCAATGAACAAAGAAGTGTCGCAATTGATTTACTTAACATTTTCATACCTATTTACATTGTCTCCCTTCACTCATATATGAAAACTTAACAATTATGTCATTTTTGACAATGTGGCAAACTCTTATACTTGACAATATTTGTAAAGTATTTTTAATAGAATCTTTGATTATTTATAATTGGCTCAATAGTATTTTGCTAATTTTGTCTCAATAACTCGTGAATTTCGTCTTTTCTCTTCTTCATTTGAAATGATCCAAGAATGGAAGCATTCTTGGAAAATGTATTTATAAAGAATTAACTTCCAATGAACAAAGAAGTGTCGCAATTGATTTACTTAACATTTTCATACCTATTTACATTGTCTCCCTTCACTCATATATGAAAACTTAACAATTATGTCATTTTTGACAATGTGGCAAACTCTTATACTTGACAATATTTGTAAAGTATTTTTAATAGAATCTTTGATTATTTATAATTGGCTCAATAGTATTTTGCTAATTTTGTCTCAATAACTTGTGAATTTCATCTTTTCTCTTCTTCATTTGAAATGATCCAAGAATGAAAGCATTCTTGGAAAATGTATTTATAAAGAATTAACTTCCAATGAACAAAGAAGTGTCGCAATTGATTTACTTAACATTTTCATACCTATTTACATTGTCTCCCTTCACTCATATATGAAAACTTAACAATTATGTCATTTTTGACAATGTGGCAAACTCTTATACTTGACAATATTTGTAAAGTATTTTTAATAGAATCTTTGATTATTTATAATTGGCTCAATAGTATTTTGCTAATTTTGTCTCAATAACTTGTGAATTTCATCTTTTCTCTTCTTCATTTGAAATGATCCAAGAATGAAAGCATTCTTGGAAAATGTATTTATAAAGAATTAACTTCCAATGAACAAAGAAGTGTCGCAATTGATTTACTTAACATTTTCATACCTATTTACATTGTCTCCCTTCACTCATATATGAAAACTTAACAATTATGTCATTTTTGACAATGTGGCAAACTCTTATACTTGACAATATTTGTAAAGTATTTTTAATAGAATCTTTGATTATTTATAATTGGCTCAATAGTATTTTGCTAATTTTGTCTCAATAACTTGTGAATTTCATCTTTTCTCTTCTTCATTTGAAATGATCCAAGAATGAAAGCATTCTTGGAAAATGTATTTATAAAGAATTAACTTCCAATGAACAAAGAAGTGTCGCAATTGATTTACTTAACATTTTCATACCTATTTACATTGTCTCCCTTCACTCATATATGAAAACTTAACAATTATGTCATTTTTGACAATGTGGCAAACTCTTATACTTGACAATATTTGTAAAGTATTTTTAATAGAATCTTTGATTATTTATAATTGGCTCAATAGTATTTTGCTAATTTTGTCTCAATAACTCGTGAATTTCATCTTTTCTCTTCTTCATTTGAAATGATCCAAGAATGAAAGCATTCTTGGAAAATGTATTTATAAAGAATTAACTTCCAATGAACAAAGAAGTGTCGCAATTGATTTACTTAACATTTTCATACCTATTTACATTGTCTCCCTTCACTCATATATGAAAACTTAACAATTATGTCATTTTTGACAATGTGGCAAACTCTTATACTTGACAATATTTGTAAAGTATTTTTAATAGAATCTTTGATTATTTATAATTGGCTCAATAGTATTTTGCTAATTTTGTCTCAATAACTTGTGAATTTCATCTTTTCTCTTCTTCATTTGAAATGATCCAAGAATGAAAGCATTCTTGGAAAATGTATTTATAAAGAATTAACTTCCAATGAACAAAGAAGTGTCGCAATTGATTTACTTAACATTTTCATACCTATTTACATTGTCTCCCTTCACTCATATATGAAAACTTAACAATTATGTCATTTTTGACAATGTGGCAAACTCTTATACTTGACAATATTTGTAAAGTATTTTTAATAGAATCTTTGATTATTTATAATTGGCTCAATAGTATTTTGCTAATTTTGTCTCAATAACTTGTGAATTTCATCTTTTCTCTTCTTCATTTGAAATGATCCAAGAATGAAAGCATTCTTGGAAAATGTATTTATAAAGAATTAACTTCCAATGAACAAAGAAGCGTCGCAATTGATTTACTTAACATTTTCATACCTATTTACATTGTCTCCCTTCACTCATATATGAAAACTTAACAATTATGTCATTTTTGACAATGTGGCAAACTCTTATACTTGACAATATTTGTAAAGTATTTTTAATAGAATCTTTGATTATTTATAATTGGCTCAATAGTATTTTGCTAATTTTGTCTCAATAACTTGTGAATTTCATCTTTTCTCTTCTTCATTTGAAATGATCCAAGAATGAAAGCATTCTTGGAAAATGTATTTATAAAGAATTAACTTCCAATGAACAAAGAAGTGTCGCAATTGATTTACTTAACATTTTCATACCTATTTACATTGTCTCCCTTCACTCATATATGAAAACTTAACAATTATGTCATTTTTGACAATGTGGCAAACTCTTATACTTGACAATATTTGTAAAGTATTTTTAATAGAATCTTTGATTATTTATAATTGGCTCAATAGTATTTTGCTAATTTTGTCTCAATAACTTGTGAATTTCATCTTTTCTCTTCTTCATTTGAAATGATCCAAGAATGAAAGCATTCTTGGAAAATGTATTTATAAAGAATTAACTTCCAATGAACAAAGAAGTGTCGCAATTGATTTACTTAACATTTTCATACCTATTTACATTGTCTCCCTTCACTCATATATGAAAACTTAACAATTATGTCATTTTTGACAATGTGGCAAACTCTTATACTTGACAATATTTGTAAAGTATTTTTAATAGAATCTTTGATTATTTATAATTGGCTCAATAGTATTTTGCTAATTTTGTCTCAATAACTTGTGAATTTCATCTTTTCTCTTCTTCATTTGAAATGATCCAAGAATGAAAGCATTCTTGGAAAATGTATTTATAAAGAATTAACTTCCAATGAACAAAGAAGTGTCGCAATTGATTTACTTAACATTTTCATACCTATTTACATTGTCTCCCTTCACTCATATATGAAAACTTAACAATTATGTCATTTTTGACAATGTGGCAAACTCTTATACTTGACAATATTTGTAAAGTATTTTTAATAGAATCTTTGATTATTTATAATTGGCTCAATAGTATTTTGCTAATTTTGTCTCAATAACTTGTGAATTTCATCTTTTCTCTTCTTCATTTGAAATGATCCAAGAATGGAAGCATTCTTGGAAAAGGTATTTATAAAGAATTAACTTCCAATGAACAAAGAAGCGTCGCAATTGATTTACTTAACATTTTCATACCTATTTACATTGTCTCCCTTCACTCATATATGAAAACTTAACAATTATGTCATTTTTGACAATGTGGCAAACTCTTATACTTGACAATATTTGTAAAGTATTTTTAATAGAATCTTTGATTATTTATAATTGGCTCAATAGTATTTTGCTAATTTTGTCTCAATAACTTGTGAATTTCATCTTTTCTCTTCTTCATTTGAAATGATCCAAGAATGGAAGCATTCTTGGAAAAGGTATTTATAAAGAATTAACTTCCAATGAACAAAGAAGTGTCGCAATTGATTTACTTAACATTTTCATACCTATTTACATTGTCTCCCTTCACTCATATATGAAAACTTAACAATTATGTCATTTTTGACAATGTGGCAAACTCTTATACTTGACAATATTTGTAAAGTATTTTTAATAGAATCTTTGATTATTTATAATTGGCTCAATAGTATTTTGCTAATTTTGTCTCAATAACTCGTGAATTTCGTCTTTTCTCTTCTTCATTTGAAATGATCCAAGAATGGAAGCATTCTTGGAAAATGTATTTATAAAGAATTAACTTCCAATGAACAAAGAAGTGTCGCAATTGATTTACTTAACATTTTCATACCTATTTACATTATTCACACTTGGAGTAGTGGCTCCATCTTTCTTGCTATCATCCCAATCTTTTGAAGGCCAGAGAGAACAAGTACTTTGATGAGGGACAGAGGGAACAAGTACCCTGACAAAGGCCAGAGGGAACAAGTAGTTTGATGAACTCCAGAAGGGACAAGTACATTGATGAAGGCCAGACGGAATAAGTACTTTGATGAAGGGCAAAAAAAATAAAAATCAGCTTGATTGGAATTTGCTTCTTAGCACTGAAATAAAGAGGAAATATGGCTGATTTGACTCTGTAGATGTAGCATAGCATGTCATAGCTGCCAAGGAGTGAATTGGTAGAACTAAAGAATGGAACTCAATTGAATATATTCCATGGAAATAGTGATGGAGTAGTGATAGGTGTGTGATGATGATTTGTTTATAGGAAGGAAGGGGCAGAAGGGAAAATAAGTCAATCTCCCCTGCTCCTGACAAGTTCAAATAAAAACTTTTGAATTCTATCAAGGTCGGAAAGTAGGAAATTCCCATTTTCCATTACTGCCCAGGTATGGTAGTAAGACTCCATTTTTGGTCTAATCTGACTCATGTAAATATAAATTATGGAAAACTGGAACAAGCCAAATATTTCTCAAGCCTCTTTAGCTGCGGATTGTATATATGAGTTCCACAAGGGAACAAGTACTTTGATGAAGGCCAGAGGGAAAAAGTACTTTGATGAAGGCCAGAGAGAACAATGGCTGAAAAGATATGATGATAACAACAAAGATGAGGACAATGATGTTATTGCAAATGATATAAATAATGTTAACTCCTCATCTTAGAAATTCAGTCAGAATTTTTATTATTTCTCCAAATCCTCTTGATAACATCAGGAAGTGAAGAGTTTTATGACTTCTGGTCATAATATTATTTGGTCACTGAACCAAATAAAAGAAACCACATTATTTGAGGACTTTCAACAGCAGTAAAAACTAAAATGGAGAGAACATGTAGCTCAAAGAGAAAATAATGACACCATCAAGAGTAATTTAAACAAAATTTTAGGAATGACATCCCCATCAATATTAGAAAAAGCAATAACTATCACTGAACTTGGGAAAGTTATGTTTTTCTGAAAAAATCATTTTAATTAGTGGATCATGTACATTGGTTCCATGAAGTTTGGATTGAACTCAAGTTTCAATAGACATCCAAACCAGGGAATTTCATTGAGAGTGAAATGAATCTAATTAAACCCTGTAATTCTCATTTGAATAATTACTCTAGAATTAAGAAAAAAGTATTGCAAACATAACTGGTGTTTTTAAAGATATTTTAGATAAGCATTTATTTGATTTATTTTAAGGAAATAATGTTGAAGGAATAAAATATAAACGTTGATCAGACAAGATGATGACAAATAGTTGATAAATGATGTTGAACGAATAAAATATAAAATTTGATCAAACAAGAAAAAAGAAATATATCTTGGCTCAAAATTAAACATGACTGACAACAAGAATGTGCAAAAAAACAGATCTTGATATGATAGTCAATGAAATTGATAATTTGAATACTGAAAAATCCAAATGTTGATTTGATACTCAAGGTAGGTGATGGCATGAATGCTAAAAAATTGTGATCTTGATTTGATGTGATTACATCAACTGGCTTTGGAATGATATCAGATATACAGGAAAATGCTAAACACCCTCTTCTAAAAAATTATTACTTTTCACTTTGTATGCAAACTTATTTCTTTTTATTTACAGTTTGTTTTCAGGTTATACAATAGATGTGATTGCATCAACTGGATTTGGAATTAAAGTTGATTCACAGGAAGATCATGATAACCCTATTGTCAAAACTGCACAAAAACTATTTTCTGGTAACTTTTTCAAATCTGTGCAGGGTATATCAAGTAAGTAACATAAAAGAACATGCTCACTGGATGACATTCAATCAATCACTTTTGTTTACAAAGACATTATCATTCTTTTAGGAAAAGTTTCAAAGAAAACTATATTAATGAAATATTTTACTGTGATGGAGTGAATGTGGATTCCTCAGTGTTTAATAAGAATGTAATTCAAAATTATTATTCGTCTGTTCTTTAGTTTAAGATTCTGTACAATTCTAATGAAATTAACTGAACTGAATAATGCAGTAAATCCATTTTACAATTGAAATTGGTAGATGCAACCGTAAGTTCTATGTTAATAGTTTCTTCTATTAAACTTTTTGATTTGGAGCTCATTCTTGTTCTGTCAATTTTGATTTTAAGAAATTTAAATGCAATGACTATTGACATCTTGCAACTTCTACCTGTTCATTTATTGTTCTTTCATATTAAATGCAATGTCACTTGTCATCATATGTCTACTTCCGGTTCTTTTACTGTTCTCACAACTCAATAACGTTTTTCTTTTCTCATAATTTTCAAACTCATTAAACAGATTAGAGGTGAAATGATTAAAAACCATTGAAAAGTCAAACAATTACCTTTCTAACATTCTAGATATGTGACAGTAATTTCTAGTGAAAAGAAAGCTATCTTTGAAAATACCGCAGAATCTCTGAATCCAATTTGCACTCTGATTATAGGAAGAGATCTGCAAGGTGTTCATGATGACTTTGTCATGTGATTTACAACCTTCACTTTTATTCTTTTATCCTATTGATTCATTATAGAAAGAGATCTGCAAGGTGTTCATGATGACTTTGGCATGTGATTTACAACCTTCCCTTTTCTTCTTTTATCCTATTGATTCATCATAGAAAGAGATCTGCAAGGTGTTCATTATGACTTTGTCATGTGATTTACAACCTTCCCTTTTCTTCTTTTATCCTATTGATTCATCATAGAAAGAGATCTGCAAGGTGTTCATGATGACTTTGTCATGTGATTTACAACCTTCCTTTTCCTTCTTTTATCCTATTGATTCATCATAGAAAGAGATCTGCAAGGTGTTCATGATGACTTTGTCATGCGATTTACAACCTTCGCTTTTCTTCTTTTATCCTATTGATTCATCATAGAAAGAGATCTGCAAGGTGTTCATGATGACTTTGGCATGTGATTTACAACCTTCCCTTTTCTTCTTTTATCCTATTGATTCATCATAGAAAGAGATCTGCAAGGTGTTCATGATGACTTTGGCATGTGATTTACAACCTTCCCTTTTCTTCTTTTATCCTATTGATTCATCATAGAAAGAGATCTGCAAGGTGTTCATGATGACTTTGGCATGTGATTTACAACCTTCCCTTTTCTTCTTTTATCCTATTGATTCATCATAGAAAGAGATCTGCAAGGTGTTCATTATGACTTTGTCATGTGATTTACAACCTTCCCTTTTCTTCTTTTATCCTATTGATTCATCATAGAAAGAGATCTGCAAGGTGTTCATGATGACTTTGTCATGTGATTTACAACCCTCCCTTTCCTTCTTTTATCCTATTGATTCATCATAGAAAGAGATCTGCAAGGTGTTCATGATGACTTTGGCATGTGATTTACAACCTTCCCTTTTCTTCTTTTATCCTATTGATTCATCATAGAAAGAGATCTGCAAGGTGTTCATTATGACTTTGTCATGTGATTTACAACCTTCCCTTTTCTTCTTTTATCCTATTGATTCATCATAGAAAGAGATCTGCAAGGTGTTCATGATGACTTTGTCATGTGATTTACAACCTTCCTTTTCCTTCTTTTATCCTATTGATTCATCATAGAAAGAGATCTGCAAGGTGTTCATGATGACTTTGTCATGCGATTTACAACCTTCGCTTTTCTTCTTTTATCCTATTGATTCATCATAGAAAGAGATCTGCAAGGTGTTCATGATGACTTTGGCATGTGATTTACAACCTTCCCTTTTCTTCTTTTATCCTATTGATTCATCATAGAAAGAGATCTGCAAGGTGTTCATGATGACTTTGGCATGTGATTTACAACCTTCCCTTTTCTTCTTTTATCCTATTGATTCATCATAGAAAGAGATCTGCAAGGTGTTCATGATGACTTTGGCATGTGATTTACAACCTTCCCTTTTCTTCTTTTATCCTATTGATTCATCATAGAAAGAGATCTGCAAGGTGTTCATTATGACTTTGTCATGTGATTTACAACCTTCCCTTTTCTTCTTTTATCCTATTGATTCATCATAGAAAGAGATCTGCAAGGTGTTCATGATGACTTTGTCATGTGATTTACAACCTTCCTTTTCCTTCTTTTATCCTATTGATTCATCATAGAAAGAGATCTGCAAGGTGTTCATGATGACTTTGTCATGCGATTTACAACCTTCGCTTTTCTTCTTTTATCCTATTGATTCATCATAGAAAGAGATCTGCAAGGTGTTCATGATGACTTTGGCATGTGATTTACAACCTTCCCTTTTCTTCTTTTATCCTATTGATTCATCATAGAAAGAGATCTGCAAGGTGTTCATGATGACTTTGGCATGTGATTTACAACCTTCCCTTTTCTTCTTTTATCCTATTGATTCATCATAGAAAGAGATCTGCAAGGTGTTCATGATGACTTTGGCATGTGATTTACAACCTTCCCTTTTCTTCTTTTATCCTATTGATTCATCATAGAAAGAGATCTGCAAGGTGTTCATTATGACTTTGTCATGTGATTTACAACCTTCCCTTTTCTTCTTTTATCCTATTGATTCATCATAGAAAGAGATCTGCAAGGTGTTCATGATGACTTTGTCATGTGATTTACAACCCTCCCTTTCCTTCTTTTATCCTATTGATTCATCATAGAAAGAGATCTGCAAGGTGTTCATGATGACTTTGGCATGTGATTTACAACCTTCCCTTTTCTTCTTTTATCCTATTGATTCATCATAGAAAGAGATCTGCAAGGTGTTCATTATGACTTTGTCATGTGATTTACAACCTTCCCTTTTCTTCTTTTATCCTATTGATTCATCATAGAAAGAGATCTGCAAGGTGTTCATGATGACTTTGTCATGTGATTTACAACCTTCCTTTTCCTTCTTTTATCCTATTGATTCATCATAGAAAGAGATCTGCAAGGTGTTCATGATGACTTTGTCATGCGATTTACAACCTTCCCTTTTCTTCTTTTATCCTATTGATTCATCATAGAAAGAGATCTGCAAGGTGTTCATGATGACTTTGGCATGTGATTTACAATCTTCCCTTTTCTTCTTTTATCCTATTGATTCATCATAGAAAGAGATCTGCAAGGTGTTCATGATGACTTTGGCATGTGATTTACAACATTCCCTTTTCTTCTTTTATCCTATTGATTCATCATAGAAAGAGATCTGCAAGGTGTTCATTATGACTTTGGCATGTGATTTACAACCTTCCCTTTTCTTCTTTTATCCTATTGATTCATCATAGAAAGAGATCTGCAAGGTGTTCATGATGACTTTGGCATGTGATTTACAACATTCCCTTTTCTTCTTTTATCCTACTGATTCATCATAGAAAGAGATCTGCAAGGTGTTCATTATGACTTTGTCATGTGATTTACAACCTTCCCTTTTCTTCTTTTATCCTATTGATTCATCATAGAAAGAGATCTGCAAGGTGTTCATGATGACTTTGGCATGTGATTTACAACCCTCCCTTTCCTTCTTTTATCCTATTGATTCATCATAGAAAGAGATCTGCAAGGTGTTCATGATGACTTTGTCATGTGATTTAAAACCTTCCCTTTTCTTCTTTTAACCTATTGATTCATCATAGAAAGAGATCTGCAAGGTGTTCATGATGACTTTGTCATGTGATTTACAACCTTCCCTTTTCTTCTTTTATCCTATTGATTCATCATAGAAAGAGATCTGCAAGGTGTTCATGATGACTTTGGCATGTGATTTACAACCTTCCCTTTTCTTCTTTTATCCTATTGATTCATCATAGAAAGAGATCTGCAAGGTGTTCATGATGACTTTGGCATGTGATTTACAACCCTCCCTTTCCTTCTTTTATCCTATTGATTCATCATAGAAAGAGATCTGCAAGGTGTTCATGATGACTTTGTCATGTGATTTACAACCCTCCCTTTCCTTCTTTTATCTTATTGATTCATCATAGAAAGAGATCTGCAAGGTGTTCATGATGACTTTGTCATGTGATTTACAACCTTCCCTTTTCTTCTTTTATCCTATTGATTCATCATAGAAAGAGATCTGCAAGGTGTTCATGATGACTTTGTCATGCGATTTACAACCTTCCCTTTTCTCCTTTTATCCAATTGATTCATCATAGAAAGAGATCTGCAAGGTGTTCATGATGACTTTGGCATGTGATTTACAACCTTCCCTTTTCTTCTTTTATCCTATTGATTCATCATAGAAAGAGATCTGCAAGGTGTTCATGATGACTTTGGCATGTGATTTACAACCCTCCCTTTCCTTCTTTTATCCTATTGATTCATCATAGAAAGAGATCTGCAAGGTGTTCATGATGACTTTGTCATGTGATTTACAACCCTCCCTTTCCTTCTTTTATCTTATTGATTCATCATAGAAAGAGATCTGCAAGGTGTTCATGATGACTTTGTCATGTGATTTACAACCTTCCCTTTTCTTCTTTTATCCTATTGATTCATCATAGAAAGAGATCTGCAAGGTGTTCATGATGACTTTGTCATGCGATTTACAACCTTCCCTTTTCTTCTTTTATCCTATTGATTCATCATAGAAAGAGATCTGCAAGGTGTTCATGATGACTTTGGCATGTGATTTACAACCTTCCCTTTTCTTTTTTTATCCTATTGATTCATCATAGAAAGAGATCTGCAAGGTGTTCATGATGACTTTGGCATGTGATTTACAATCTTCCCTTTTCTTCTTTTATCCTATTGATTCATCATAGAAAGAGATCTGCAAGGTGTTCATGATGACTTTGGCATGTGATTTACAACCTTCCTTTTTCTTCTTTTATCCTATTGATTCATCATAGAAAGAGATCTGCAAGGTGTTCATTATGTCTTTGGCATGTGATTTACAACCATCCCTTTTCTTCTTTTATCCTATTGATTCATCATAGAAAGAGATCTGCAAGGTGTTCATGATGACTTTGGCATGTGATTTACAACCTTCCCTTTTCTTCTTTTATCCTATTGATTCATCATAGAAAGAGATCTGCAAGGTGTTCATTATGACTTTGGCATGTGATTTACAACCTTCCCTTTTCTTCTTTTATCCTATTGATTCATCATAGAAAGAGATCTGCAAGGTGTTCATGATGACTTTGGCATGTGATTTACAACCTTCCTTTTTCTTCTTTTATCCTATTGATTCATCATAGAAAGAGATCTGCAAGGTGTTCATTATGTCTTTGGCATGTGATTTACAACCATCCCTTTTCTTCTTTTATCCTATTGATTCATCATAGAAAGAGATCTGCAAGGTGTTCATGATGACTTTGGCATGTGATTTACAACCTTCCCTTTTCTTCTTTTATCCTATTGATTCATCATAGAAAGAGATCTGCAAGGTGTTCATGATGACTTTGGCATGTGATTTACAACCTTCCCTTTACTTCTTTTATCCTATTGATTCATCATAGAAAGAGATCTGCAAGGTGTTCATGATGACTTTGGCATGTGATTTACAACCTTCCTTTTTCTTCTTTTATCCTATTGATTCATCATAGAAAGAGATCTGCAAGGTGTTCATTATGTCTTTGGCATGTGATTTACAACCATCCCTTTTCTTCTTTTATCCTATTGATTCATCATAGAAAGAGATCTGCAAGGTGTTCATGATGACTTTGGCATGTGATTTACAACCTTCCCTTTTCTTCTTTTATCCTATTGATTCATCATAGAAAGAGATCTGCAAGGTGTTCATTATGACTTTGGCATGTGATTTACAACCTTCCCTTTTCTTCTTTTATCCTATTGATTCATCATAGAAAGAGATCTGCAAGGTGTTCATGATGACTTTGGCATGTGATTTACAACCTTCCCTTTTCTTCTTTTATCCTATTGATTCATCATAGAAAGAGATCTGCAAGGTGTTCATGATGACTTTGGCATGTGATTTACAACCTTCCCTTTTCTTCTTTTATCCTATTGATTCATCATAGAAAGAGATCTGCAAGGTGTTCATGATGACTTTGGCATGTGATTTACAACCTTCCCTTTACTTCTTTTATCCTATTGATTCATCATAGAAAGAGATCTGCAAGGTGTTCATGATGACTTTGGCATGTGATTTACAACCTTCCTTTTTCTTCTTTTATCCTATTGATTCATCATAGAAAGAGATCTGCAAGGTGTTCATTATGTCTTTGGCATGTGATTTACAACCATCCCTTTTCTTCTTTTATCCTATTGATTCATCATAGAAAGAGATCTGCAAGGTGTTCATGATGACTTTGGCATGTGATTTACAACCTTCCCTTTTCTTCTTTTATCCTATTGATTCATCATAGAAAGAGATCTGCAAGGTGTTCATTATGACTTTGGCATGTGATTTACAACCTTCCCTTTTCTTCTTTTATCCTATTGATTCATCATAGAAAGAGATCTGCAAGGTGTTCATGATGACTTTGGCATGTGATTTACAACCTTCCCTTTTCTTCTTTTATCCTATTGATTCATCATAGAAAGAGATCTGCAAGGTGTTCATGATGACTTTGGCATGAGATTTACAACCTTCCCTTTTCTTCTTTTATCCTATTGATTCATCATAGAAAGAGATCTGCAAGGTGTTCATTATGACTTTGGCATGTGATTTACAACCATCCCTTTTCTTTTTTTATCCTATTGATTCATCATAGAAAGAGATCTGCAAGGTGTTCATGATGACTTTGGCATGAGATTTACAACCTTCCCTTTTCTTCTTTTATCCTATTGATTCATCATAGAAAGAGATCTGCAAGGTGTTCATGATGACTTTGGCATGAGATTTACAACCTTCCCTTTTCTTCTTTTATCCTATTGATTAATCATAGAAAGAGATCTGCAAGGTGTTCATTATGACTTTGGCATGTGATTTACAACCATCCCTTTTCTTTTTTTATCCTATTGATTCATCATAGAAAGAGATCTGCAAGGTGTTCATGATGACTTTGTCATGTGATTTACAACCTTCCCTTTTCTTCTTTTATCCTATTGAATCATCATAGAAAGAGATCTGCAAGGTGTTCATGATGACTTTGGCATGTGATTTACAACCATCCCTTTTCTTCTTTTATCCTATTGATTAATCATAGAAAGAGATCTGCAAGGTGTTCATGATGACTTTGGCATGAGATTTACAACCTTCCCTTTTCTTCTTTTATCCTATTGATTCATCATAGAAAGAGATCTGCAAGGTGTTCATTATGACTTTGGCATGTGATTTACAACCTTCCCTTTTCTTTTTTTATCCTATTGATTCATCATAGAAAGAGATCTGCAAGGTGTTCATGATGACTTTGGCATGTGATTTACAATCTTCCCTTTTCTTCTTTTATCCTATTGATTCATCATAGAAAGAGATCTGCAAGGTGTTCATTATGACTTTGGCATGTGATTTACAACCTTCCCTTTTCTTCTTTTATCCTATTGATTCATCATAGAAAGAGATCTGCAAGGTGTTCATGATGACTTTGGCATGTGATTTACAACCTTCCCTTTTCTTCTTTTATCCTATTGATTCATCATAGAAAGAGATCTGCAAGGTGTTCATTATGACTTTGGCATGTGATTTACAACCTTCCCTTTTCTTCTTTTATCCTATTGATTCATCATAGAAAGAGATCTGCAAGGTGTTCATGATGACTTTGGCATGTGATTTACAACCTTCCCTTTTCTTCTTTTATCCTATTGATTCATCATAGAAAGAGATCTGCAAGGTGTTCATTATGACTTTGGCATGTGATTTACAACCTTCCCTTTTCTTCTTTTATCCTATTGATTCATCATAGAAAGAGATCTGCAAGGTGTTCATGATGACTTTGGCATGTGATTTACAATCTTCCCTTTTCTTCTTTTATCCTATTGATTCATCATAGAAAGAGATCTGCAAGGTGTTCATGATGACTTTGGCATGTGATTTACAACCTTCCCTTTTCTTCTTTTATCCTATTGATTCATCATAGAAAGAGATCTGCAAGGTGTTCATGATGACTTTGGCATGTGATTTACAATCTTCCCTTTTCTTCTTTTATCCTATTGATTCATCATAGAAAGAGATCTGCAAGGTGTTCATGATGACTTTGGCATGTGATTTACAACCTTCCCTTTTCTTCTTTTATCCTATTGATTCATCATAGAAAGAGATCTGCAAGGTGTTCATGATGACTTTGGCATGTGATTTACAACCTTCCCTTTTCTTCTTTTATCCTATTGATTCATCATAGAAAGAGATCTGCAAGGTGTTCATGATGACTTTGGCATGTGATTTACAATCTTCCCTTTTCTTCTTTTATCCTATTGATTCATCATAGAAAGAGATCTGCAAGGTGTTCATTATGACTTTGGCATGTGATTTACAACCTTCCCTTTTCTTCTTTTATCCTATTGATTCATCATAGAAAGAGATCTGCAAGGTGTTCATGATGACTTTGGCATGTGATTTACAACCTTCCCTTTTCTTCTTTTATCCTATTGATTCATCATAGAAAGAGATCTGCAAGGTGTTCATGATGACTTTGGCATGTGATTTACAACCTTCCCTTTTCTTCTTTTATCCTATTGATTCATCATAGAAAGAGATCTGCAAGGTGTTCATGATGACTTTGGCATGTGATTTACAACCTTCCCTTTTCTTCTTTTATCCTATTGATTCATCATAGAAAGAGATCTGCAAGGTGTTCATTATGACTTTGGCATGTGATTTACAACCTTCCCTTTTCTTCTTTTATCCTATTGATTCATCATAGAAAGAGATCTGCAAGGTGTTCATGATGACTTTGGCATGTGATTTACAACCTTCCCTTTTCTTCTTTTATCCTATTGATTCATCATAGAAAGAGATCTGCAAGGTGTTCATTATGACTTTGGCATGTGATTTACAACCTTCCCTTTTCTTTTTTTATCCTATTGATTCATCATAGAAAGAGATCTGCAAGGTGTTCATGATGACTTTGGCATGTGATTTACAATCTTCCCTTTTCTTCTTTTATCCTATTGATTCATCATAGAAAGAGATCTGCAAGGTGTTCATGATGACTTTGGCATGTGATTTACAACCTTCCCTTTTCTTTTTTTATCCTATTGATTCATCATAGAAAGAGATCTGCAAGGTGTTCATGATGACTTTGGCATGTGATTTACAATCTTCCCTTTTCTTCTTTTATCCTATTGATTCATCATAGAAAGAGATCTGCAAGGTGTTCATGATGACTTTGGCATGTGATTTACAACCTTCCTTTTTCTTCTTTTATCCTATTGATTCATCATAGAAAGAGATCTGCAAGGTGTTCATGATGACTTTGGCATGTGATTTACAACCCTCCCTTTCCTTCTTTTATCCTATTGATTCATCATAGAAAGAGATCTGCAAGGTGTTCATGATGACTTTGGCATGTGATTTACAACCCTCCCTTTCCTTCTTTTATCCTATTGATTCATCATAGAAAGAGATCTGCAAGGTGTTCATGATGACTTTGTCATGTGATTTAAAACCTTCCCTTTTCTTCTTTTAACCTATTGATTAATCATAGAAAGAGATCTGCAAGGTGTTCATGATGACTTTGTCATGTGATTTACAACCTTCCCTTTTCTTCTTTTATCCTATTGATTCATCATAGAAAGAGATCTGCAAGGTGTTCATGATGACTTTGGCATGTGATTTACAACCTTCCCTTTTCTTCTTTTATCCTATTGATTCATCATAGAAAGAGATCTGCAAGGTGTTCATGATGACTTTGGCATGTGATTTACAACCTTCCCTTTTCTTCTTTTATCCTATTGATTCATCATAGAAAGAGATCTGCAAGGTGTTCATGATGACTTTGGCATGTGATTTACAACCCTCCCTTTCCTTCTTTTATCCTATTGATTCATCATAGAAAGAGATCTGCAAGGTGTTCATGATGACTTTGGCATGTGATTTACAACCTTCCCTTTTCTTCTTTTATCCTATTGATTCATCATAGAAAGAGATCTGCAAGGTGTTCATGATGACTTTGGCATGTGATTTACAACCCTCCCTTTCCTTCTTTTATCCTATTGATTCATCATAGAAAGAGATCTGCAAGGTGTTCATGATGACTTTGGCATGTGATTTACAACCTTCCCTTTTCTTCTTTTATCCTATTGATTCATCATAGAAAGAGATCTGCAAGGTGTTCATGATGACTTTGGCATGTGATTTACAACCTTCCCTTTTCTTCTTTTATCCTATTGATTCATCATAGAAAGAGATCTGCAAGGTGTTCATGATGACTTTGGCATGTGATTTACAACCCTCCCTTTCCTTCTTTTATCCTATTGATTCATCATAGAAAGAGATCTGCAAGGTGTTCATGATGACTTTGTCATGTGATTTAAAACCTTCCCTTTTCTTCTTTTAACCTATTGATTAATCATAGAAAGAGATCTGCAAGGTGTTCATGATGACTTTGTCATGTGATTTACAACCTTCCCTTTTCTTCTTTTATCCTATTGATTCATCATAGAAAGAGATCTGCAAGGTGTTCATGATGACTTTGGCATGTGATTTACAACCTTCCCTTTTCTTCTTTTATCCTATTGATTCATCATAGAAAGAGATCTGCAAGGTGTTCATGATGACTTTGGCATGTGATTTACAACCCTCCCTTTCCTTCTTTTATCCTATTGATTCATCATAGAAAGAGATCTGCAAGGTGTTCATGATGACTTTGTCATGTGATTTACAACCCTCCCTTTCCTTCTTTTATCCTATTGATTCATCATAGAAAGAGATCTGCAAGGTGTTCATGATGACTTTGTCATGTGATTTACAACCTTCCCTTTTCTTCTTTTATCCTATTGATTCATCATAGAAAGAGATCTGCAAGGTGTTCATGATGACTTTGTCATGTGATTTACAACCTTCCCTTTTCTTCTTTTATCCTATTGATTCATCATAGAAAGAGATCTGCAAGGTGTTCATGATGACTTTGTCATGTGATTTACAACCTTCCCTTTTCTTCTTTTATCCTATTGATTCCTCATAGAAAGAGATCTGCAAGGTGTTCATGATGACTTTGTCATGTGATTTACAACTTTCCCTTTTCTTCTTTTATCCTATTGATTCATCATAGAAAGAGATCTGCAAGGTGTTCATTATGACTTTGTCATGTGATTTACAACCTTCCCTTTTCTTCTTTTATCCTATTGATTCATCATAGAAAGAGATCTGCAAGGTGTTCATGATGACTTTGGCATGTGATTTACAACCCTCCCTTTCCTTCTTTTATCCTATTGATTCATCATAGAAAGAGATCTGCAATGTGTTCATGATGACTTTGTCATGTGATTTAAAACCTTCCCTTTTCTTCTTTTAACCTATTGATTCATCATAGAAAGAGATCTGCAAGGTGTTCATGATGACTTTGTCATGTGATTTACAACCTTCCCTTTTCTTCTTTTATCCTATTGATTCATCATAGAAAGAGATCTGCAAGGTGTTCATGATGACTTTGTCATGTGATTTACAACATTCCCTTTTCTTCTTTTATCCTATTGATTCATCATAGAAAGAGATCTGCAAGGTGTTCATGATGACTTTGGCATATGATTTACAACCTTCCCTTTTCTTCTTTTATCCTATTGATTCATCATAGAAAGAGATCTGCAAGGTGTTCATGATGACTTTGGCATGTGATTTACAACCCTCCCTTTCCTTCTTTTATCCTATTGATTCATCATAGAAAGAGATCTGCAAGGTGTTCATGATGACTTTGTCATGTGATTTACAACCCTCCCTTTCCTTCTTTTATCTTATTGATTCATCATAGAAAGAGATCTGCAAGGTGTTCATGATGACTTTGTCATGTGATTTACAACCTTCCCTTTTCTTCTTTTATCCTATTGATTCATCATAGAAAGAGATCTGCAAGGTGATCATGATGACTTTGTCATGCGATTTACAACCTTCCCTTTTCTCCTTTTATCCAATTGATTCATCATAGAAAGAGATCTGCAAGGTGTTCATGATGACTTTGGCATGTGATTTACAACCCTCCCTTTCCTTCTTTTATCCTATTAATTCATCATAGAAAGAGATCTGCAAGGTGTTCATGATGACTTTGTCATGTGATTTACAACCCTCCCTTTCCTTCTTTTATCTTATTGATTCATCATAGAAAGAGATCTGCAAGGTGTTCATGATGACTTTGTCATGTGATTTACAACCTTCCCTTTTCTTCTTTTATCCTATTGATTCATCATAGAAAGAGATCTGCAAGGTGTTCATGATGACTTTGTCATGCGATTTACAACCTTCCCTTTTCTTCTTTTATCCTATTGATTCATCATAGAAAGAGATCTGCAAGGTGTTCATGATGACTTTGGCATGTGATTTACAACCTTCCCTTTTCTTTTTTTATCCTATTGATTCATCATAGAAAGAGATCTGCAAGGTGTTCATGATGACTTTGGCATGTGATTTACAATCTTCCCTTTTCTTCTTTTATCCTATTGATTCATCATAGAAAGAGATCTGCAAGGTGTTCATGATGACTTTGGCATGTGATTTACAACCTTCCTTTTTCTTCTTTTATCCTATTGATTCATCATAGAAAGAGATCTGCAAGGTGTTCATTATGACTTTGGCATGTGATTTACAACCATCCCTTTTCTTCTTTTATCCTATTGATTCATCATAGAAAGAGATCTGCAAGGTGTTCATGATGACTTTGGCATGTGATTTACAACCTTCCCTTTTCTTCTTTTATCCTATTGATTCATCATAGAAAGAGATCTGCAAGGTGTTCATTATGACTTTGTCATGTGATTTACAACCTTCCCTTTTCTTCTTTTATCCTATTGATTCATCATAGAAAGAGATCTGCAAGGTGTTCATGATGACTTTGGCATGTGATTTACAACCTTCCCTTTTCTTCTTTTATCCTATTGATTCATCATAGAAAGAGATCTGCAAGGTGTTCATTATGACTTTGTCATGTGATTTACAACCTTCCCTTTTCTTCTTTTATCCTATTGATTCATCATAGAAAGAGATCTGCAAGGTGTTCATGATGACTTTGGCATGTGATTTACAACCCTCCCTTTCCTTCTTTTATCCTATTGATTCATCATAGAAAGAGATCTGCAAGGTGTTCATGATGACTTTGTCATGTGATTTACAATCTTCCCTTTTCTTCTTTTATCCTATTGATTCATCATAGAAAGAGATCTGCAAGGTGTTCATGATGACTTTGGCATGTGATTTACAACCATCCCTTTTCTTCTTTTATCCTATTGATTCATCATAGAAAGAGATCTGCAAGGTGTTCATTATGACTTTGTCATGTGATTTACAACCTTCCCTTTTCTTCTTTTATCCTATTGATTCATCATAGAAAGAGATCTGCAAGGTGTTCATGATGACTTTGGCATGTGATTTACAACCCTCCCTTTCCTTCTTTTATCCTATTGATTCATCATAGAAAGAGATCTGCAAGGTGTTCATGATGACTTTGGCATGTGATTTACAATCTTCCCTTTTCTTCTTTTATCCTATTGATTCATCATAGAAAGAGATCTGCAAGGTGTTCATGATGACTTTGGCATGTGATTTACAACCATCCCTTTTCTTCTTTTATCCTATTGATTCATCATAGAAAGAGATCTGCAAGGTGTTCATGATGACTTTGGCATGTGATTTACAACCTTCCCTTTTCTTCTTTTATCCTATTGATTCATCATAGAAAGAGATCTGCAAGGTGTTCATGATGACTTTGGCATGTGATTTACAACCTTCCTTTTTCTTCTTTTATCCTATTGATTCATCATAGAAAGAGATCTGCAAGGTGTTCATTATGTCTTTGGCATGTGATTTACAACCATCCCTTTTCTTCTTTTATCCTATTGATTCATCATAGAAAGAGATCTGCAAGGTGTTCATGATGACTTTCTCATGTGATTTACAACCTTCCCTTTTCTTCTTTTATCCTATTGATTCATCATAGAAAGAGATCTGCAAGGTGTTCATGATGACTTTCTCATGTGATTTACAACCTTCCCTTTTCTTCTTTTATCCTATTGATTCATCATAGAAAGAGATCTGCAAGGTGTTCATTATGACTTTGGCATGTGATTTACAACCTTCCCTTTTCTTCTTTTATCCTATTGATTCATCATAGAAAGAGATCTGCAAGGTGTTCATGATGACTTTCTCATGTGATTTACAACCTTCCCTTTTCTTCTTTTATCCTATTGATTCATCATAGAAAGAGATCTGCAAGGTGTTCATGATGACTTTCTCATGTGATTTACAACCTTCCCTTTTCTTCTTTTATCCTATTGATTCATCATAGAAAGAGATCTGCAAGGTGTTCATGATGACTTTCTCATGTGATTTACAACCTTCCCTTTTCTTCTTTTATCCTATTGATTCATCATAGAAAGAGATCTGCAAGGTGTTCATGATGACTTTGGCATGTGATTTACAACCTTCCCTTTTCTTCTTTTATCCTATTGATTCATCATAGAAAGAGATCTGCAAGGTGTTCATTATGACTTTGTCATGTGATTTACAACCTTCCCTTTTCTTCTTTTATCCTATTGATTCATCATAGAAAGAGATCTGCAAGGTGTTCATGATGACTTTGGCATGTGATTTACAACCCTCCCTTTCCTTCTTTTATCCTATTGATTCATCATAGAAAGAGATCTGCAAGGTGTTCATGATGACTTTGTCATGTGATTTAAAACCTTCCCTTTTCTTCTTTTAACCTATTGATTAATCATAGAAAGAGATCTGCAAGGTGTTCATGATGACTTTGTCATGTGATTTACAACCTTCCCTTTTCTTCTTTTATCCTATTGATTCATCATAGAAAGAGATCTGCAAGGTGTTCATGATGACTTTGGCATGTGATTTACAACCTTCCCTTTTCTTCTTTTATCCTATTGATTCATCATAGAAAGAGATCTGCAAGGTGTTCATGATGACTTTCTCATGTGATTTACAACCCTCCCTTTCCTTCTTTTATCCTATTGATTCATCATAGAAAGAGATCTGCAAGGTGTTCATGATGACTTTGTCATGTGATTTACAACCCTCCCTTTCCTTCTTTTATCCTATTGATTCATCATAGAAAGAGATCTGCAAGGTGTTCATGATGACTTTGTCATGTGATTTACAACCTTCCCTTTTCTTCTTTTATCCTATTGATTCATCATAGAAAGAGATCTGCAAGGTGTTCATGATGACTTTGGCATGTGATTTACAACCTTCCCTTTTCTTCTTTTATCCTATTGATTCATCATAGAAAGAGATCTGCAAGGTGTTCATGATGACTTTGGCATGTGATTTACAACCCTTTCTTTCCTTCTTTTATCCTATTGATTCATCATAGAAAGAGATCTGCAAGGTGTTCATGATGACTTTGTCATGTGATTTACAACCCTCCCTTTCCTTCTTTTATCCTATTGATTCATCATAGAAAGAGATCTGCAAGGTGTTCATGATGACTTTGTCATGTGATTTACAACCTTCCCTTTTCTTCTTTTATCCTATTGATTCATCATAGAAAGAGATCTGCAAGGTGTTCATGATGACTTTGTCATGTGATTTACAACCTTCCCTTTTCTTCTTTTATCCTATTGATTCATCATAGAAAGAGATCTGCAAGGTGTTCATGATGACTTTGTCATGTGATTTACAACCTTACCTTTTCTTCTTTTATCCTATTGATTCCTCATAGAAAGAGATCTGCAAGGTGTTCATGATGACTTTGTCATGTGATTTACAACTTTCCCTTTTCTTCTTTTATCCTATTGATTCATCATAGAAAGAGATCTGCAAGGTGTTCATTATGACTTTGTCATGTGATTTACAACCTTCCCTTTTCTTCTTTTATCCTATTGATTCATCATAGAAAGAGATCTGCAAGGTGTTCATGATGACTTTGGCATGTGATTTACAACCCTCCCTTTCCTTCTTTTATCCTATTGATTCATCATAGAAAGAGATCTGCAAGGTGTTCATGATGACTTTGTCATGTGATTTAAAACCTTCCCTTTTCTTCTTTTAACCTATTGATTCATCATAGAAAGAGATCTGCAAGGTGTTCATGATGACTTTGTCATGTGATTTACAACCTTCCCTTTTCTTCTTTTATCCTATTGATTCATCATAGAAAGAGATCTGCAAGGTGTTCATGATGACTTTGGCATGTGATTTACAACCTTCCCTTTTCTTCTTTTATCCTATTGATTCATCATAGAAAGAGATCTGCAAGGTGTTCATGATGACTTTGGCATGTGATTTACAACCCTCCCTTTCCTTCTTTTATCCTATTGATTCATCATAGAAAGAGATCTGCAAGGTGTTCATGATGACTTTGTCATGTGATTTACAACCCTCCCTTTCCTTCTTTTATCTTATTGATTCATCATAGAAAGAGATCTGCAAGGTGTTCATGATGACTTTGTCATGTGATTTACAACCTTCCCTTTTCTTCTTTTATCCTATTGATTCATCATAGAAAGAGATCTGCAAGGTGTTCATGATGACTTTGTCATGCGATTTACAACCTTCCCTTTTCTCCTTTTATCCAATTGATTCATCATAGAAAGAGATCTGCAAGGTGTTCATGATGACTTTGGCATGTGATTTACAACCTTCCCTTTTCTTCTTTTATCCTATTGATTCATCATAGAAAGAGATCTGCAAGGTGTTCATGATGACTTTGGCATGTGATTTACAACCCTCCCTTTCCTTCTTTTATCCTATTGATTCATCATAGAAAGAGATCTGCAAGGTGTTCATGATGACTTTGTCATGTGATTTACAACCCTCCCTTTCCTTCTTTTATCTTATTGATTCATCATAGAAAGAGATGTGCAAGGTGTTCATGATGACTTTGTCATGTGATTTACAACCTTCCCTTTTCTTCTTTTATCCTATTGATTCATCATAGAAAGAGATCTGCAAGGTGTTCATTATGACTTTGGCATGTGATTTACAACCTTCCCTTTTCTTCTTTTATCCTATTGATTCATCATAGAAAGAGATCTGCAAGGTGTTCATTATGACTTTGTCATGTGTTTTACAACCTTCCCTTTTCTTCTTTTATCCTATTGATTCATCATAGAAAGAGATCTGCAAGGTGTTCATGATGACTTTGGCATGTGATTTACAACCTTCCCTTTTCTTCTTTTATCCTATTGATTCATCATAGAAAGAGATCTGCAAGGTGTTCATGATGACTTTGGCATGTGATTTAAAACCTTCCCTTTTCTTCTTTTAACCTATTGATTAATCATAGAAAGAGATCTGCAAGGTGTTCATGATGACTTTGTCATGTGATTTACAACCTTCCCTTTTCTTCTTTTATCCTATTGATTCATCATAGAAAGAGATCTGCAAGGTGTTCATGATGACTTTGTCATGTGATTTACAACCTTCCCTTTTCTTCTTTTATCCTATTGATTCATCATAGAAAGAGATCTGCAAGGTGTTCATGATGACTTTGGCATGTGATTTACAACCCTCCCTTTCCTTCTTTTATCCTATTGATTCATCATAGAAAGAGATCTGCAAGGTGTTCATGATGACTTTGTCATGTGATTTAAAACCTTCCCTTTTCTTCTTTTAACCTATTGATTAATCATAGAAAGAGATCTGCAAGGTGTTCATGATGACTTTGTCATGTGATTTACAACCTTCCCTTTTCTTCTTTTATCCTATTGATTCATCATAGAAAGAGATCTGCAAGGTGTTCATGATGACTTTGGCATGTGATTTACAACCTTCCCTTTTCTTCTTTTATCCTATTGATTCATCATAGAAAGAGATCTGCAAGGTGTTCATGATGACTTTGGCATGTGATTTACAACCCTCCCTTTCCTTCTTTTATCCTATTGATTCATCATAGAAAGAGATCTGCAAGGTGTTCATGATGACTTTGTCATGTGATTTACAACCCTCCCTTTCCTTCTTTTATCCTATTGATTCATCATAGAAAGAGATCTGCAAGGTGTTCATGATGACTTTGTCATGTGATTTACAACCTTCCCTTTTCTTCTTTTATCCTATTGATTCATCATAGAAAGAGATCTGCAAGGTGTTCATGATGACTTTGTCATGTGATTTACAACCTTCCCTTTTCTTCTTTTATCCTATTGATTCATCATAGAAAGAGATCTGCAAGGTGTTCATGATGACTTTGTCATGTGATTTACAACCTTCCCTTTTCTTCTTTTATCCTATTGATTCCTCATAGAAAGAGATCTGCAAGGTGTTCATGATGACTTTGTCATGTGATTTACAACTTTCCCTTTTCTTCTTTTATCCAATTGATTCATCATAGAAAGAGATCTGCAAGGTGTTCATGATGACTTTGGCATGTGATTTACAACCTTCCCTTTTCTTCTTTTATCCTATTGATTCATCATAGAAAGAGATCTGCAAGGTGTTCATGATGACTTTGGCATGTGATTTACAACCCTCCCTTTCCTTCTTTTATCCTATTGATTCATCATAGAAAGAGATCTGCAAGGTGTTCATGATGACTTTGTCATGTGATTTACAACCCTCCCTTTCCTTCTTTTATCTTATTGATTCATCATAGAAAGAGATGTGCAAGGTGTTCATGATGACTTTGTCATGTGATTTACAACCTTCCCTTTTCTTCTTTTATCCTATTGATTCATCATAGAAAGAGATCTGCAAGGTGTTCATGATGACTTTGTCATGCGATTTACAACCTTCCCTTTTCTTCTTTTATCCTATTGATTCATCATAGAAAGAGATCTGCAAGGTGTTCATGATGACTTTGGCATGTGATTTACAACCTTCCCTTTTCTTTTTTTATCCTATTGATTCATCATAGAAAGAGATCTGCAAGGTGTTCATGATGACTTTGGCATGTGATTTACAATCTTCCCTTTTCTTCTTTTATCCTATTGATTCATCATAGAAAGAGATCTGCAAGGTGTTCATGATGACTTTGGCATGTGATTTACAACCTTCCTTTTTCTTCTTTTATCCTATTGATTCATCATAGAAAGAGATCTGCAAGGTGTTCATTATGACTTTGGCATGTGATTTACAACCTTCCCTTTTCTTCTTTTATCCTATTGATTCATCATAGAAAGAGATCTGCAAGGTGTTCATTATGACTTTGTCATGTGTTTTACAACCTTCCCTTTTCTTCTTTTATCCTATTGATTCATCATAGAAAGAGATCTGCAAGGTGTTCATGATGACTTTGGCATGTGATTTACAACCTTCCCTTTTCTTCTTTTATCCTATTGATTCATCATAGAAAGAGATCTGCAAGGTGTTCATTATGACTTTGTCATGTGTTTTACAACCTTCCCTTTTCTTCTTTTATCCTATTGATTCATCATAGAAAGAGATCTGCAAGGTGTTCATGATGACTTTGGCATGTGATTTACAACCCTCCCTTTCCTTCTTTTATCCTATTGATTCATCATAGAAAGAGATCTGCAAGGTGTTCATGATGACTTTGTCATGTGATTTAAAACCTTCCTTTTTCTTCTTTTAACCTATTGATTAATCATAGAAAGAGATCTGCAAGGTGTTCATGATGACTTTGTCATGTGATTTACAACCTTCCCTTTTCTTCTTTTATCCTATTGATTCATCATAGAAAGAGATCTGCAAGGTGTTCATGATGACTTTGGCATGTGATTTACAACCTTCCCTTTTCTTCTTTTATCCTATTGATTCATCATAGAAAGAGATCTGCAAGGTGTTCATGATGACTTTGGCATGTGATTTACAACCCTCCCTTTCCTTCTTTTATCCTATTGATTCATCATAGAAAGAGATCTGCAAGGTGTTCATGATGACTTTGTCATGTGATTTACAACCCTCCCTTTCCTTCTTTTATCCTATTGATTCATCATAGAAAGAGATCTGCAAGGTGTTCATGATGACTTTGTCATGTGATTTACAACCTTCCCTTTTCTTCTTTTATCCTATTGATTCATCATAGAAAGAGATCTGCAAGGTGTTCATGATGACTTTGTCATGTGATTTACAACCTTCCCTTTTCTTCTTTTATCCTATTGATTCATCATAGAAAGAGATCTGCAAGGTGTTCATGATGACTTTGTCATGTGATTTACAACCTTCCCTTTTCTTCTTTTATCCTATTGATTCCTCATAGAAAGAGATCTGCAAGGTGTTCATGATGACTTTGTCATGTGATTTACAACTTTCCCTTTTCTTCTTTTATCCAATTGATTCATCATAGAAAGAGATCTGCAAGGTGTTCATGATGACTTTGGCATGTGATTTACAACCTTCCCTTTTCTTCTTTTATCCTATTGATTCATCATAGAAAGAGATCTGCAAGGTGTTCATGATGACTTTGGCATGTGATTTACAACCCTCCCTTTCCTTCTTTTATCCTATTGATTCATCATAGAAAGAGATCTGCAAGGTGTTCATGATGACTTTGTCATGTGATTTACAACCCTCCCTTTCCTTCTTTTATCTTATTGATTCATCATAGAAAGAGATGTGCAAGGTGTTCATGATGACTTTGTCATGTGATTTACAACCTTCCCTTTTCTTCTTTTATCCTATTGATTCATCATAGAAAGAGATCTGCAAGGTGTTCATGATGACTTTGTCATGCGATTTACAACCTTCCCTTTTCTTCTTTTATCCTATTGATTCATCATAGAAAGAGATCTGCAAGGTGTTCATGATGACTTTGGCATGTGATTTACAACCTTCCCTTTTCTTTTTTTATCCTATTGATTCATCATAGAAAGAGATCTGCAAGGTGTTCATGATGACTTTGGCATGTGATTTACAATCTTCCCTTTTCTTCTTTTATCCTATTGATTCATCATAGAAAGAGATCTGCAAGGTGTTCATGATGACTTTGGCATGTGATTTACAACCTTCCTTTTTCTTCTTTTATCCTATTGATTCATCATAGAAAGAGATCTGCAAGGTGTTCATTATGACTTTGGCATGTGATTTACAACCATCCCTTTTCTTCTTTTATCCTATTGATTCATCATAGAAAGAGATCTGCAAGGTGTTCATGATGACTTTGGCATGTGATTTACAACCTTCCCTTTTCTTCTTTTATCCTATTGATTCATCATAGAAAGAGATCTGCAAGGTGTTCATTATGACTTTGTCATGTGTTTTACAACCTTCCCTTTTCTTCTTTTATCCTATTGATTCATCATAGAAAGAGATCTGCAAGGTGTTCATGATGACTTTGGCATGTGATTTACAACCCTCCCTTTCCTTCTTTTATCCTATTGATTCATCATAGAAAGAGATCTGCAAGGTGTTCATGATGACTTTGTCATGTGATTTAAAACCTTCCCTTTTCTTCTTTTAACCTATTGATTAATCATAGAAAGAGATCTGCAAGGTGTTCATGATGACTTTGTCATGTGATTTACAACCTTCCCTTTTCTTCTTTTATCCTATTGATTCATCATAGAAAGAGATCTGCAAGGTGTTCATGATGACTTTGGCATGTGATTTACAACCTTCCCTTTTCTTCTTTTATCCTATTGATTCATCATAGAAAGAGATCTGCAAGGTGTTCATGATGACTTTGGCATGTGATTTACAACCCTCCCTTTCCTTCTTTTATCCTATTGATTCATCATAGAAAGAGATCTGCAAGGTGTTCATGATGACTTTGTCATGTGATTTACAACCCTCCCTTTCCTTCTTTTATCCTATTGATTCATCATAGAAAGAGATCTGCAAGGTGTTCATGATGACTTTGTCATGTGATTTACAACCTTCCCTTTTCTTCTTTTATCCTATTGATTCATCATAGAAAGAGATCTGCAAGGTGTTCATGATGACTTTGTCATGTGATTTACAACCTTCCCTTTTCTTCTTTTATCCTATTGATTCATCATAGAAAGAGATCTGCAAGGTGTTCATGATGACTTTGTCATGTGATTTACAACCTTCCCTTTTCTTCTTTTATCCTATTGATTCCTCATAGAAAGAGATCTGCAAGGTGTTCATGATGACTTTGTCATGTGATTTACAACTTTCCCTTTTCTTCTTTTATCCTATTGATTCATCATAGAAAGAGATCTGCAAGGTGTTCATGATGACTTTGTCATGTGATTTGCAACCTTCCTTTTCCTTCTTTTATCCTATTGATTCATCATAGAAAGAGATCTGCAAGGTGTTCATGATGACTTTGTCATGTGATTTACAACCTTCCCTTTTCTTCTTTTATCCTATTGATTCATCATAGAAAGAGATCTGCAAGGTGTTCATGATGACTTTGGCATGTGATTTACAACCTTCCCTTTTCTTCTTTTATCCTATTGATTCATCATAGAAAGAGATCTGCAAGGTGTTCATGATGACTTTGGCATGTGATTTACAACCTTCCCTTTTCTTCTTTTATCCTATTGATTCATCATAGAAAGAGATCTGCAAGGTGTTCATGATGACTTTGGCATGTGATTTACAATCTTCCCTTTTCTTCTTTTATCGTATTGATTCATCATAGAAAGAGATCTGCAAGGTGTTCATTATGACTTTGTCATGTGATTTACAACCTTCCCTTTTCTTCTTTTATCCTATTGATTCATCATAGAAAGAGATCTGCAAGGTGTTCATGATGACTTTGTCATGTGATTTACAACCCTCCCTTTCCTTCTTTTATCCTATTGATTCATCATAGAAAGAGATCTGCAAGGTGTTCATGATGACTTTGTCATGTGATTTACAACCTTCCCTTTTCTTCTTTTATCCTATTGATTCATCATAGAAAGAGATCTGCAAGGTGTTCATGATGACTTTGTCATGTGATTTACAACCTTCCCTTTTCTTCTTTTATCCTATTGATGCATCATAGAAAGAGATCTGCAAGGTGTTCATGATGACTTTGGCATGTGATTTACAACCTTCCCTTTTCTTCTTTTATCCTATTGATTCATCATAGAAAGAGATCTGCAAGGTGTTCATGATGACTTTGGCATGTGATTTACAACCTTCCCTTTTCTTCTTTTATCCTATTGATTCATCATAGAAAGAGATCTGCAAGGTGTTCATGATGACTTTGGCATGTGATTTACAACCCTCGCTTTCCTTCTTTTATCCTATTGATTCATCATAGAAAGAGATCTGCAAGGTGTTCATGATGACTTTGGCATGTGATTTACAACCTTCCCTTTTCTTCTTTTATCCTATTGATTCATCATAGAAAGAGATCTGCAAGGTGTTCATGATGACTTTGGCATGTGATTTACAATCTTCCCTTTTCTTCTTTTATCCTATTGATTCATCATAGAAAGAGATCTGCAAGGTGTTCATGATGACTTTGGCATGTGATTTACAACCTTCCCTTTTCTTCTTTTATCCTATTGATTCATCATAGAAAGAGATATGCAAGGTGTTCATGATGACTTTGGCATGTGATTTACAACCTTCCCTTTTCTTCTTTTATCCTATTGATTCATCATAGAAAGAGATCTGCAAGGTGTTCATTATGACTTTGTCATGTGATTTACAACCTTCCCTTTTATTCTTTTATCCTATTGATTCATCATAGAAAGAGATCTGCAAGGTGTTCATGATGACTTTGTCATGCGATTTACAACCTTCCCTTTTCTTCTTTTATCCTATTGATTCATCATAGAAAGAGATCTGCAAGGTGTTCATGATGACTTTGGCATGTGATTTACAACCTTCCCTTTTCTTCTTTTATCCTATTGATTCATCATAGAAAGAGATCTGCAAGGTGTTCATGATGACTTTGGCATGTGATTTACAATCTTCCCTTTTCTTCTTTTATCCTATTGATTCATCATAGAAAGAGATCTGCAAGGTGTTCATGATGACTTTGGCATGTGATTTACAACCTTCCCTTTTCTTCTTTTATCCTATTGATTCATCATAGAAAGAGATCTGCAAGGTGTTCATTATGACTTTGGCATGTGATTTACAACCTTCCCTTTTCTTCTTTTATCCTATTGATTCATCATAGAAAAAGATCTGCAAGGTGTTCATGATGACTTTGGCATGTGATTTACAACCTTCCCTTTTCTTCTTTTATCCTATTGATTCATCATAGAAAGAGATCTGCAAGGTGTTCATTATGACTTTGTCATGTGATTTACAACCTTCCCTTTTCTTCTTTTATCCTATTGATTCATCATAGAAATAGATCTGCAAGGTGTTCATGATGACTTTGGCATGTGATTTACAACCCTCCCTTTCCTTCTTTAATCCTATTGATTCATCATAGAAAGAGATCTGCAAGGTGTTCATGATGACTTTGTCATGTGATTTACAACCTTCCCTTTTCTTCTTTTAACCTATTGATTCATCATAGAAAGAGATCTGCAAGGTGTTCATGATGACTTTGTCATGTGATTTACAACCTTCCCTTTTCTTCTTTTATCCTATCGATTCATCATAGAAAGAGATCTGCAAGTTGTTCATGATGACTTTGGCATGTGATTTACAACCTTCCCTTTTCTTCTTTTATCCTATTGATTCATCATAGAAAGAGATCTGCAAGGTGTTCATGATGACTTTGTCATGTGATTTACAACCTTCCCTTTTCTTCTTTTATCCTATTGATTCATCATAGAAAGAGATCTGCAAGGTGTTCATGATGACTTTGTCATGTGATTTACAACCTTCCCTTTTCTTCTTTTATCCTATTGATTCATCATAGAAAGAAATCTGCAAGGTGTTCATGATGACTTGGTCATGTGATTTACAACCCTCCCTTTCCTACTTTTATCCTATTGATTCATCATAGAAAGAGATCTGCAAGGTGTTCATGATGACTTTGTCATGTGATTTACAACCCTCCCTTTCCTTCTTTTATCCTATTGATTCATCATAGAAAGAGATCTGCAAGGTGTTCATGATGACTTTGGCATGTGATTTACAATCTTCCCTTTTCTTCTTTTATCCTATTGATTCATCATAGAAAGAGATCAGCAAGGTGTTCATGATGACATTGGCATGTGATTTACAACCTTCCCTTTTCTTCTTTTATCCTATTGATTCATCATAGAAAGAGATCTGCAAGGTGTTCATTATGACTTTGGCATGTGATTTATAACCCTCCCTTTTCTTCTTTTATCCTATTGATTCATCATAGAAAGAGATCTGCAAGGTGTTCATGATGTCTTTGGCATGTGATTTACAACCTTCCCTTTTCTTCTTTTATCCTATTGATTCATCATAGAAAGAGATCTGCAAGGTGTTCATTATGACTTTGTCATGTGATTTACAACCTTCCCTTTTATTCTTTTATCCTATTGATTCATCATAGAAAGAGATCTGCAAGGTGTTCATGATGACTTTGGCATGTGATTTACAACCCTCCCTTTCCTTCTTTCATCCTATTGATTCATCATAGAAAGAGATCTGCAAGGTGTTCATGATGACTTTGTCATGTGATTTACAACCTTCCCTTTTCTTCTTTTAACCTATTGATTCATCATAGAAAGAGATCTGCAAGGTGTTCATGATGACTTTGTCATGTGATTTACAACCTTCCCTTTTCTTCTTTTATCCTATTGATTCATCATAGAAAGAGATCTGCAAGGTGTTCATGATGACTTTGGCATGTGATTTACAACCTTCCCTTTTCTTCTTTTATCCTATTGATTCTTCATAGAAAGAGATCTGCAAGGTATTCATGATGACTTTGTCATGTGATTTACAACCTTCCCTTTTCTTCTTTTATCCTATTGATTCATCATAGAAAGAAATCTGCAAGGTGTTCATGATGACTTGGTCATGTGATTTACAACCCTCCCTTTCATTCTTTTATCCTATTGATTCATCATAGAAAGAGATCTGCAAGGTGTTCATGATGACTTTGTCATGTGATTTACAACCCTCCCTTTCCTTCTTTTATCCTATTGATTCATCATAGAAAGAGATCTGCAAGGTGTTCATGATGACTTTGTCATGTGATTTACAACCTTCCCTTTTATTCTTTTATCCTATTGATTCATCATAGAAAGAGATCTGCAAGGTGTTCATGATGACTTTGGCATGTGATTTACAACCTTCCCTTTTCTTCTTTTATCCTATTGATTCATCATAGAAAGAGATCTGCAAGGTGTTCATTATGACTTTGTCATGTGATTTACAACCTTCCCTTTTCTTCTTTTATCCTATTGATTCATCATAGAAAGAGATCTGCAAGGTGTTCATGATGACTTTGGCATGTGATTTACAACCCTCCCTTTCCTTCTTTTATCCTATTGATTCATCATAGAAAGAGATCTGCAAGGTGTTCATGATGACTTTGTCATGTGATTTACAACCTTCCCTTTTCTTCTTTTAACCTATTGATTCATCATAGAAAGAGATCTGCAAGGTGTTCATGATGACTTGTCATGTGATTTACAACCTTCCCTTTTCTTCTTTTATCCTATTGATTCATCATAGAAAGAGATCTGCAAGGTGTTCATGATGACTTTGGCATGTGATTTACAACCTTCCCTTTTCTTCTTTTATCCTATTGATTCATCATAGAAAGAGATCTGCAAGGTGTTCATGATGACTTTGGCATGTGATTTACAACCCTCCCTTTCCTTCTTTTATCCTATTGATTCATCATAGAAAGAGATCTGCAAGGTGTTCATGATGACTTTGTCATGTGATTTACAAACCTCCCTTTCCTTCTTTTATCCTATTGATTCATCATAGAAAGAGATCTGCAAGGTGTTCATGATGACTTTGTCATGTGATTTACAACCTTCCCTGTTCTTCTTTTATCCTATTGATTCATCATAGAAAGAGATCTGCAAGGTGTTCATGATGACTTTGTCATGTGATTTACAACCTTCCCTTTTCTTCTTTTATCCTATTGATTCATCATAGAAAGAGATCTGCAAGGTGTTCATGATGACTTTGTCATGTGATTTACAACCTTCCCTTTTCTTCTTTTATCCTATTGATTCATCATAGAAAGAAATCTGCAAGGTGTTCATGATGACTTGGTCATGTGATTTACAACCCTCCCTTTACTTCTTTTATCCTATTGATTCATCATAGAAAGAGATCTGCAACGTGTTCATGATGACTTTGTCATGTGATTTACAACCCTCCCTTTCCTTCTTTTATCCTATTGATTCATCATAGAAAGAGATCTGCAAGGTGTTCATGATGACTTTGTCATGTGATTTACAACCTTCCCTTTTATTCTTTTATCCTATTGATTCATCATAGAAAGAGATCTGCAAGGTGTTCATGATGACTTTGTCATGCGATTTACAACCTTCCCTTTTCTTCTTTTATCCTATTGATTCATCATAGAAAGAGATCTGCAAGGTGTTCATGATGACTTTGGCATGTGATTTACAACCTTCCCTTTTCTTCTTTTATCCTATTGATTCATCATAGAAAGAGATCTGCAAGGTGTTCATGATGACTTTGTCATGTGATTTACAACCTTCCCTTTTCTTCTTTTATCCTATTGATTCATCATAGAAAAAAATCTGCAAGGTGTTCATGATGACTTGGTCATGTGATTTACAACCCTCCCTTTCCTTCTTTTATCCTATTGATTCATCATAGAAAGAGATCTGCAAGGTGTTCATGATGACTTTGTCATGTGATTTACAACCCTCCCTTTCCTTCTTTTATCCTATTGATTCATCATAGAAAGAGATCTGCAAGGTGTTCATGATGACTTTGTCATGTGATTTACAACCTTCCCTTTTATTCTTTTATCCTATTGATTCATCATAGAAAGAGATCTGCAAGGTGTTCATGATGACTTTGGCATGTGATTTACAACCTTCCCTTTTCTCCTTTTATCCTATTGATTCATCATAGAAAGAGATCTGCAAGGTGTTCATTATGACTTTGTCATGTGATTTACAACCTTCCCTTTTCTTCTTTTATCCTATTGATTCATCATAGAAAGAGATCTGCAAGGTGTTCATGATGACTTTGGCATGTGATTTACAACCCTCCCTTTCCTTCTTTTATCCTATTGATTCATCATAGAAAGAGATCTGCAAGGTGTTCATGATGACTTTGTCATGTGATTTACAACCCTCCCTTTCCTTCTTTTATCCTATTGATTCATCATAGAAAGAGATCTGCAAGGTGTTCATGATGACTTTGTCATGTGATTTACAACCTTCCCTTTTCTTCTTTTATCCTATTGATTCATCATAGAAAGAGATCTGCAAGGTGTTCATGATGACTTTGTCATGTGATTTACAACCTTCCCTTTTCTTCTTTTATCCTATTGATTCATCATAGAAAGAGATCTGCAAGGTGTTCATGATGACTTTGTCATGTGATTTACAACCTTCCCTTTTCTTCTTTTATCCTATTGATTCATCATAGAAAGAAATCTGCAAGGTGTTCATGATGACTTGGTCATGTGATTTACAACCCTCCCTTTCCTTCTTTTATCCTATTGATTCATCATAGAAAGAGATCTGCAAGGTGTTCATGATGACTTTGTCATGTGATTTACAACCCTCCCTTTCCTTCTTTTATCCTATTGATTCATCATAGAAAGAGATCTGCAAGGTGTTCATGATGACTTTGTCATGTGATTTACAACCTTCCCTTTTCTTCTTTTATCCTATTGATTCATCATAGAAAGAGATCTGCAAGGTGTTCATGATGACTTTGTCATGCGATTTACAACCTTCCCTTTTCTTCTTTTATCCTATTGATTCATCATAGAAAGAGATCTGCAAGGTGTTCATGATGACTTTGGCATGTGATTTACAACCTTCCCTTTTCTTCTTTTATCCTATTGATTCATCATAGAAAGAGATCTGCAAGGTGTTCATGATGACTTTGGCATGTGATTTACAACCTTCCCGTTTCTTCTTTTATCCTATTGATTCATCATAGAAAGAGATCTGCAAGGTGTTCATGATGACTTTGTCATGTGATTTACAACCTTCCCTTTTCTTCTTTTATCCTATTGATTCATCATAGAAAGAGATCTGCAAGGTGTTCATGATGACTTTGTCATGTGATTTACAACCTTCCCTTTTCTTCTTTTATCCTATTGATTCATCATAGAAAGAGATCTGCAAGGTGTTCATGATGACTTTGTCATGTGATTTACAACCTTCCCTTTTCTTCTTTTATCCTATTGATTCATCATAGAAAGAGATCTGCAAGGTGTTCATGATGACTTGGTCATGTGATTTACAACCTTCCCTTTTCTTCTTTTATCCTATTGATTCATCATAGAAAGAGATCTGCAAGGTGTTCATGATGACTTTGGCATGTGATTTACAACCTTCCCTTTTCTTCTTTTATCCTATTGATTCATCATAGAAAGAGATCTGCAAGGTGTTCATGATGACTTTGTCATGTGATTTACAACCTTCCCTTTTCTTCTTTTATCCTATTGATTCATCATAGAAAAAAATCTGCAAGGTGTTCATGATGACTTGGTCATGTGATTTACAACCCTCCCTTTCCTTCTTTTATCCTATTGATTCATCATAGAAAGAGATCTGCAAGGTGTTCATGATGACTTTGTCATGTGATTTACAACCCTCCCTTTCCTTCTTTTATCCTATTGATTCATCATAGAAAGAGATCTGCAAGGTGTTCATGATGACTTTGTCATGTGATTTACAACCTTCCCTTTTATTCTTTTATCCTATTGATTCATCATAGAAAGAGATCTGCAAGGTGTTCATGATGACTTTGGCATGTGATTTACAACCTTCCCTTTTCTCCTTTTATCCTATTGATTCATCATAGAAAGAGATCTGCAAGGTGTTCATTATGACTTTGTCATGTGATTTACAACCTTCCCTTTTCTTCTTTTATCCTATTGATTCATCATAGAAAGAGATCTGCAAGGTGTTCATGATGACTTTGGCATGTGATTTACAACCCTCCCTTTCCTTCTTTTATCCTATTGATTCATCATAGAAAGAGATCTGCAAGGTGTTCATGATGACTTTGTCATGTGATTTACAACCCTCCCTTTCCTTCTTTTATCCTATTGATTCATCATAGAAAGAGATCTGCAAGGTGTTCATGATGACTTTGTCATGTGATTTACAACCTTCCCTTTTCTTCTTTTATCCTATTGATTCATCATAGAAAGAGATCTGCAAGGTGTTCATGATGACTTTGTCATGTGATTTACAAGCTTCCCTTTTCTTCTTTTATCCTATTGATTCATCATAGAAAGAGATCTGCAAGGTGTTCATGATGACTTTGTCATGTGATTTACAACCTTCCCTTTTCTTCTTTTATCCTATTGATTCATCATAGAAAGAAATCTGCAAGGTGTTCATGATGACTTGGTCATGTGATTTACAACCCTCCCTTTCCTTCTTTTATCCTATTGATTCATCATAGAAAGAGATCTGCAAGGTGTTCATGATGACTTTGTCATGTGATTTACAACCCTCCCTTTCCTTCTTTTATCCTATTGATTCATCATAGAAAGAGATCTGCAAGGTGTTCATGATGACTTTGTCATGTGATTTACAACCTTCCCTTTTCTTCTTTTATCCTATTGATTCATCATAGAAAGAGATCTGCAAGGTGTTCATGATGACTTTGTCATGCGATTTACAACCTTCCCTTTTCTTCTTTTATCCTATTGATTCATCATAGAAAGAGATCTGCAAGGTGTTCATGATGACTTTGGCATGTGATTTACAACCTTCCCTTTTCTTCTTTTATCCTATTGATTCATCATAGAAAGAGATCTGCAAGGTGTTCATGATGACTTTGGCATGTGATTTACAACCTTCCCGTTTCTTCTTTTATCCTATTGATTCATCATAGAAAGAGATCTGCAAGGTGTTCATGATGACTTTGTCATGTGATTTACAACCTTCCCTTTTCTTCTTTTATCCTATTGATTCATCATAGAAAGAGATCTGCAAGGTGTTCATGATGACTTTGTCATGTGATTTACAACCTTCCCTTTTCTTCTTTTATCCTATTGATTCATCATAGAAAGAGATCTGCAAGGTGTTCATGATGACTTTGTCATGTGATTTACAACCTTCCCTTTTCTTCTTTTATCCTATTGATTCATCATAGAAAGAGATCTGCAAGGTGTTCATGATGACTTGGTCATGTGATTTACAACCTTCCCTTTTCTTCTTTTATCCTATTGATTCATCATAGAAAGAGATCTGCAAGGTGTTCATGATGACTTTGGCATGTGATTTACAACCTTCCCTTTTCTTCTTTTATCCTATTGATTCATCATAGAAAGAGATCTGCAAGGTGTTCATGATGACTTTTGCATGTGATTTACAACCCTCCCTTTCCTTCTTTTATCCTATTGATTCATCATAGAAAGAGATCTGCAAGGTGTTCATGATGACTTTGTCATGTGATTTACAACCTTCCCTTTTCTTCTTTTATCCTATTGATTCATCATAGAAAGAGATCTGCAAGGTGTTCATGATGACTTTGTCATGTGATTTACAACCTTCCCTTTTCTTCTTTTATGCTATTGATTCATCATAGAAAGAGATCTGCAAGGTGTTCATGATGACTTTGTCATGTGATTTACAACACTCCCTTTCCTTCTTTTATCCTATTGATTCATCATAGAAAGAGATCTGCAAGGTGTTCATGATGACTTTGTCATGTGATTTACAACCTTCCCTTTTCTTCTTTTATCCTATTGATTCATCATAGAAAGAGATCTGCAAGGTGTTCATGATGACTTTGTCATGTGATTTACAACCTTCCCTTTTCTTCTTTTATCCTATTGATTCATCATAGAAAGAGATCTGCAAGGTGTTCATGATGACTTTGGCATGTGATTTACAACCTTCCCTTTTCTTCTTTTATCCTATTGATTCATCATAGAAAGAGATCTGCAAGGTGTTCATGATGACTTTGTCATGTGATTTACAACCTTCCCTTTTCTTCTTTTATCCTATTGATTCATCATAGAAAAAAATCTGCAAGGTGTTCATGATGACTTGGTCATGTGATTTACAACCCTCCCTTTCCTTCTTTTATCCTATTGATTCATCATAGAAAGAGATCTGCAAGGTGTTCATGATGACTTTGTCATGTGATTTACAACCCTCCCTTTCCTTCTTTTATCCTATTGATTCATCATAGAAAGAGATCTGCAAGGTGTTCATGATGACTTTGTCATGTGATTTACAACCTTCCCTTTTATTCCTTTATCCTATTGATTCATCATAGAAAGAGATCTGCAAGGTGTTCATGATGACTTTGGCATGTGATTTACAACCTTCCCTTTTCTTCTTTTATCGTATTGATTCATCATAGAAAGAGATCTGCAAGGTGTTCATTATGACTTTGTCATGTGATTTACAACCTTCCCTTTTCTTCTTTTATCCTATTGATTCATCATAGAAAGAGATCTGCAAGGTGTTCATGATGACTTTGGCATGTGATTTACAACCCTCCCTTTCCTTCTTTTATCCTATTGATTCATCATAGAAAGAGATCTGCAAGGTGTTCATGATGACTTTGTCATTTGATTTACAACCTTCCCTTTTCTTCTTTTAACCTATTGATTCATCATAGAAAGAGATCTACAAGGTGTTCATGATGACTTGTCATGTGATTTACAACCTTCCCTTTTCTTCTTTTATCCTATTGATTCATCATAGAAAGAGATCTGCAAGGTGTTCATGATGACTTTGGCATGTGATTTACAACCTTCCCTTTTCTTCTTTTATCCTATTGATTCATCATAGAAATAGATCTGCAAGGTGTTCATGATGACTTTGGCATGTGATTTACAACCCTCCCTTTCCTTCTTTTATCCTATTGATTCATCATAGAAAGAGATCTGCAAGGTGTTCATGATGACTTTGTCATGTGATTTACAACCCTCCCTTTCCTTCTTTTATCCTATTGATTCATCATAGAAAGAGATCTGCAAGGTGTTCATGATGACTTTGTCATGTGATTTACAACCTTCCCTTTTCTTCTTTTATCCTATTGATTCATCATAGAAAGAGATCTGTAAGGTGTTCATGATGACTTTGTCATGTGATTTACAACCTTCCCTTTTCTTCTTTTATCCTATTGATTCATCATAGAAAGAGATCTGCAAGGTGTTCATGATGACTTTGGCATGTGATTTACAACCTTCCCTTTTCTTCTTTTATCCTATTGATTCATCATAGAAAGAGATCTGCAAGGTGTTCATTATGACTTTGTCATGTGATTTACAACCTTCCCTGTTCTTCTTTTATCCTATTGATTCATCATAGAAAGAGATCTGCAAGGTGTTCATGATGACTTTGGCATGTGATTTACAACCCTCCCTTTCCTTCTTTTATCCTATTGATTCATCATAGAAAGAGATCTGCAAGGTGTTCATGATGACTTTGTCATTTGATTTACAACCTTCCCTTTTCTTCTTTTAACCTATTGATTCATCATAGAAAGAGATCTACAAGGTGTTCATGATGACTTGTTATGTGATTTACAACCTTCCCTTTTCTTCTTTTATCCTATTGATTCATCATAGAAAGAGATCTGCAAGGTGTTCATGATGACTTTGGCATGTGATTTACAACCTTCCCTTTTCTTCTTTTATCCTATTGATTCATCATAGAAATAGATCTGCAAGGTGTTCATGATGACTTTGGCATGTGATTTACAACCCTCCCTTTCCTTCTTTTATCCTATTGATTCATCATAGAAAGAGATCTGCAAGGTGTTCATGATGACTTTGTCATGTGATTTACAACCCTCCCTTTCCTTCTTTTATCGTATTGATTCATCATAGAAAGAGATCTGCAAGGTGTTCATGATGACTTTGTCATGTGATTTACAACCTTCCCTTTTCTTCTTTTATCCTATTGATTCATCATAGAAAGAGATCTGCAAGGTGTTCATGATGACTTTGTCATGTGATTTACAACCTTCCCTTTTCTTCTTTTATCCTATTGATTCATCATAGAAAGAGATCTGCAAGGTGTTCATGATGACTTTGTCATGTGATTTACAACCTTCCCTTTTCTTCTTTTATCCTATTGATTCATCATAGAAAGAAATCTGCAAGGTGTTCATGATGACTTGGTCATGTGATTTACAACCCTCTCTTTCCTTCTTTTATCCTATAGATTCATCATAGAAAGAGATCTGCAAGGTGTTCATGATGACTTTGTCATGTGATTTACAACCCTCCCTTTCCTTCTTTTATCCTATTGATTCATCATAGAAAGAGATCTGCAAGGTGTTCATGATGACTTTGTCATGTGATTTACAACCTTCCCTTTTCTTCTTTTATCCTATTGATTCATCATAGAAAGAGATCTGCAAGGTGTTCATGATGACTTTGTCATGCGATTTACAACCTTCCCTTTTCTTCTTTTATCCTATTGATTCATCATAGAAAGAGATCTGCAAGGTGTTCATGATGACTTTGGCATGCGATTTACAACCTTCCCGTTTCTTCTTTTATCCTATTGATTCATCATAGAAAGAGATCTGCAAGGTGTTCATGATGACTTTGTCATGTGATTTACAACCTTCCCTTTTCTTCTTTTATCCTATTGATTCATCATAGAAAGAGATCTGCAAGGTGTTCATGATGACTTTGTCATGTGATTTACAACCTTCCCTTTTCTTCTTTTATCCTATTGATTCATCATAGAAAGAGATCTGCAAGGTGTTCATGATGACTTGGTCATATGATTTACAACCTTCCCTTTTCTTCTTTTATCCTATTGATTCATCATAGAAAGAGATCTGCAAGGTGTTCATGATGACTTTGGCATGTGATTTACAACCTTCCCTTTTCTTCTTTTATCCTATTGATTCATCATAGAAAGAGATCTGCAAGGTGTTCATTATGACTTTTGCATGTGATTTACAACCCTCCCTTTCCTTCTTTTATCCTATTGATTCATCATAGAAAGAGATCTGCAAGGTGTTCATGATGACTTTGTCATGTGATTTACAACCTTCCCTTTTCTTCTTTTATCCTATTGATTCATCATAGAAAGAGATCTGCAAGGTGTTCATGATGACTTTGTCATGTGATTTACAACCTTCCCTTTTCTTCTTTTATCCTATTGATTCATCATAGAAAGAGATCTGCAAGGTGTTCATGATGACTTTGTCATGTGATTTACAACCTTCCCTTTTCTTCTTTTATCCTATTGATTCATCATAGAAAGAAATCTGCAAGGTGTTCATGATGACTTGGTCATGTGATTTACAACCCTCCCTTTCCTTCTTTTATCCTATTGATTCATCATAGAAAGAGATCTGCAAGGTGTTCATGATGACTTTGTCATGTGATTTACAACCCTCCCTTTACTTCTTTTATCCTATTGATTCATCATAGAAAGAGATCTGCAAGGTGTTCATGATGACTTTGTCATGTGATTTACAACCTTCCCTTTTCTTCTTTTATCCTATTGATTCATCATAGAAAGAGATCTGCAAGGTGTTCATGATGACTTTGTCATGTGATTTACAACCCTCCCTTTCCTTCTTTTATCCTATTGATTCATCATAGAAAGAGATCTGCAAGGTGTTCATGATGACTTTGTCATGTGATTTACAACCTTCCCTTTTCTTCTTTTATCCTATTGATTCATCATAGAAAGAGATCTGCAAGGTGTTCATGATGACTTTGTCATGTGATTTACAACCTTCCCTTTTCTTCTTTTATCCTATTGATTCATCATAGAAAGAGATCTGCAAGGTGTTCATGATGACTTTGTCATGTGATTTACAACCTTCCCTTTTCTTCTTTTATCCTATTGATTCATCATAGAAAGAGATCTGCAAGGTGTTCATGATGACTTGGTCATGTGATTTACAACCTTCCCTTTTCTTCTTTTATCCTATTGATTCATCATAGAAAGAGATCTGCAAGGTGATCATGATGACTTTGGCATGTGATTTACAACCTTCCCTTTTCTTCTGTTATCCTATTGATTCATCATAGAAAGTGATCTGCAAGGTGTTCATGATGACTTTGTCATGTGATTTACAACCCTCCCTTTCCTTCTTTTATCCTATTGATTCATCATAGAAAGAGAATTGCAAGGTGTTCATGATGACTTTGTCATGTGATTTATAACCCTCCCTTTCCTTCTTTTATCCTATTGATTCATCATAGAAAGAGATCTGCAAGGTGTTCATGATGACTTTGTCATGTGATTTACAACCTTCCCTTTTCTTCTTTTATCCTATTGATTCATCATGGAAAGAGATCTGCAAGGTGATCATGATGACTTTGGCATGTGATTTACAACCTTCCCTTTTCTTCTTTTATCCTATTGATTCATCATAGAAAGAGATCTGCAAGGTGTTCATGATGACTTTGTCATGTGATTTACAACCCTCCCTTTCCTTCTTTTATCCTATTGATTCATCATAGAAAGAGATCTGCAAGGTGTTCATGATGACTTTGTCATGTGATTTACAACCTTCCCTTTTCTTCTTTTATCCTATTGATTCATCATAGAAAGAGATATGCAAGGTGTTCATGATGACTTTGGCCTGTGATTTACAACCTTCCCTTTTCTTCTTTTATCCTATTGATTCATCATAGAAAGAGATCTGCAAGGTGTTCATGATGACTTTGGCATGTGATTTACAACCTTCCCTTTTCTTCTTTTATCCAATTGATTCATCATAGAAAGAGATCTGCAAGGTGTTCATGATGACTTTGGCATGTGATTTACAACCCTCCCTTTCCTTCTTTTATCCTATTGATTCATCATAGAAAGAGATCTGCAAGGTGTTCATGATGACTTTGTCATGTGATTTACAACCCTCCCTTTCCTTCTTTTATCCTATTGATTCATCATAGAAAGTGATCTGCAAGGTGTTCATGATGACTTTGTCATGTGATTTACAACCTTCCCTTTTCTTCTTTTAACCTATTGATTCATCATAGAAAGAGATCTACAAGGTGTTCATGATGACTTGTTATGTGATTTACAACCTTCCCTTTTCTTCTTTTATCCTATTGATTCATCATAGAAAGAGATCTGCAAGGTGTTCATGATGACTTTGGCATGTGATTTACAACCTTCCCTTTTCTTCTTTTATCCTATTGATTCATCATAGAAATAGATCTGCAAGGTGTTCATGATGACTTTGGCATGTGATTTACAACCCTCCCTTTCCTTCTTTTATCCTATTGATTCATCATAGAAAGAGATCTGCAAGGTGTTCATGATGACTTTGTCATGTGATTTACAACCCTCCCTTTCCTTCTTTTATCGTATTGATTCATCATAGAAAGAGATCTGCAAGGTGTTCATGATGACTTTGTCATGTGATTTACAACCTTCCCTTTTCTTCTTTTATCCTATTGATTCATCATAGAAAGAGATCTGCAAGGTGTTCATGATGACTTTGTCATGTGATTTACAACCTTCCCTTTTCTTCTTTTATCCTATTGATTCATCATAGAAAGAGATCTGCAAGGTGTTCATGATGACTTTGTCATGTGATTTACAACCTTCCCTTTTCTTCTTTTATCCTATTGATTCATCATAGAAAGAAATCTGCAAGGTGTTCATGATGACTTGGTCATGTGATTTACAACCCTCTCTTTCCTTCTTTTATCCTATAGATTCATCATAGAAAGAGATCTGCAAGGTGTTCATGATGACTTTGTCATGTGATTTACAACCCTCCCTTTCCTTCTTTTATCCTATTGATTCATCATAGAAAGAGATCTGCAAGGTGTTCATGATGACTTTGTCATGTGATTTACAACCTTCCCTTTTCTTCTTTTATCCTATTGATTCATCATAGAAAGAGATCTGCAAGGTGTTCATGATGACTTTGTCATGCGATTTACAACCTTCCCTTTTCTTCTTTTATCCTATTGATTCATCATAGAAAGAGATCTGCAAGGTGTTCATGATGACTTTGGCATGCGATTTACAACCTTCCCGTTTCTTCTTTTATCCTATTGATTCATCATAGAAAGAGATCTGCAAGGTGTTCATGATGACTTTGTCATGTGATTTACAACCTTCCCTTTTCTTCTTTTATCCTATTGATTCATCATAGAAAGAGATCTGCAAGGTGTTCATGATGACTTTGTCATGTGATTTACAACCTTCCCTTTTCTTCTTTTATCCTATTGATTCATCATAGAAAGAGATCTGCAAGGTGTTCATGATGACTTGGTCATATGATTTACAACCTTCCCTTTTCTTCTTTTATCCTATTGATTCATCATAGAAAGAGATCTGCAAGGTGTTCATGATGACTTTGGCATGTGATTTACAACCTTCCCTTTTCTTCTTTTATCCTATTGATTCATCATAGAAAGAGATCTGCAAGGTGTTCATTATGACTTTTGCATGTGATTTACAACCCTCCCTTTCCTTCTTTTATCCTATTGATTCATCATAGAAAGAGATCTGCAAGGTGTTCATGATGACTTTGTCATGTGATTTACAACCTTCCCTTTTCTTCTTTTATCCTATTGATTCATCATAGAAAGAGATCTGCAAGGTGTTCATGATGACTTTGTCATGTGATTTACAACCTTCCCTTTTCTTCTTTTATCCTATTGATTCATCATAGAAAGAGATCTGCAAGGTGTTCATGATGACTTTGTCATGTGATTTACAACCTTCCCTTTTCTTCTTTTATCCTATTGATTCATCATAGAAAGAAATCTGCAAGGTGTTCATGATGACTTGGTCATGTGATTTACAACCCTCCCTTTCCTTCTTTTATCCTATTGATTCATCATAGAAAGAGATCTGCAAGGTGTTCATGATGACTTTGTCATGTGATTTACAACCCTCCCTTTACTTCTTTTATCCTATTGATTCATCATAGAAAGAGATCTGCAAGGTGTTCATGATGACTTTGTCATGTGATTTACAACCTTCCCTTTTCTTCTTTTATCCTATTGATTCATCATAGAAAGAGATCTGCAAGGTGTTCATGATGACTTTGTCATGTGATTTACAACCCTCCCTTTCCTTCTTTTATCCTATTGATTCATCATAGAAAGAGATCTGCAAGGTGTTCATGATGACTTTGTCATGTGATTTACAACCTTCCCTTTTCTTCTTTTATCCTATTGATTCATCATAGAAAGAGATCTGCAAGGTGTTCATGATGACTTTGTCATGTGATTTACAACCTTCCCTTTTCTTCTTTTATCCTATTGATTCATCATAGAAAGAGATCTGCAAGGTGTTCATGATGACTTTGTCATGTGATTTACAACCTTCCCTTTTCTTCTTTTATCCTATTGATTCATCATAGAAAGAGATCTGCAAGGTGTTCATGATGACTTGGTCATGTGATTTACAACCTTCCCTTTTCTTCTTTTATCCTATTGATTCATCATAGAAAGAGATCTGCAAGGTGATCATGATGACTTTGGCATGTGATTTACAACCTTCCCTTTTCTTCTGTTATCCTATTGATTCATCATAGAAAGTGATCTGCAAGGTGTTCATGATGACTTTGTCATGTGATTTACAACCCTCCCTTTCCTTCTTTTATCCTATTGATTCATCATAGAAAGAGAATTGCAAGGTGTTCATGATGACTTTGTCATGTGATTTATAACCCTCCCTTTCCTTCTTTTATCCTATTGATTCATCATAGAAAGAGATCTGCAAGGTGTTCATGATGACTTTGTCATGTGATTTACAACCTTCCCTTTTCTTCTTTTATCCTATTGATTCATCATGGAAAGAGATCTGCAAGGTGATCATGATGACTTTGGCATGTGATTTACAACCTTCCCTTTTCTTCTTTTATCCTATTGATTCATCATAGAAAGAGATCTGCAAGGTGTTCATGATGACTTTGTCATGTGATTTACAACCCTCCCTTTCCTTCTTTTATCCTATTGATTCATCATAGAAAGAGATCTGCAAGGTGTTCATGATGACTTTGTCATGTGATTTACAACCTTCCCTTTTCTTCTTTTATCCTATTGATTCATCATAGAAAGAGATATGCAAGGTGTTCATGATGACTTTGGCCTGTGATTTACAACCTTCCCTTTTCTTCTTTTATCCTATTGATTCATCATAGAAAGAGATCTGCAAGGTGTTCATGATGACTTTGGCATGTGATTTACAACCTTCCCTTTTCTTCTTTTATCCAATTGATTCATCATAGAAAGAGATCTGCAAGGTGTTCATGATGACTTTGGCATGTGATTTACAACCCTCCCTTTCCTTCTTTTATCCTATTGATTCATCATAGAAAGAGATCTGCAAGGTGTTCATGATGACTTTGTCATGTGATTTACAACCCTCCCTTTCCTTCTTTTATCCTATTGATTCATCATAGAAAGTGATCTGCAAGGTGTTCATGATGACTTTGTCATGTGATTTACAACCTTCCCTTTTCTTCTTTTATCCTATTGATTCATCATAGAAAGAGATCTGCAAGGTGTTCATGATGACTTTGTCATGTGATTTACAACCTTCCCTTTTCTTCTTTTATCCTATTGATTCATCATAGAAAGAGATCTGCAAGGTGTTCATGATGACTTTGTCATGTGATTTACAACCTTCACTTTTCTTCTTTTATCCTATTGATTCATCATAGAAAGAGATCTGCAAAGTGTTCATGATGACTTGGTCATGTGATTTACAACCTTCCCTTTTCTTCTTTTATCCTATTGATTCATCATAGAAAGAGATCTGCAAGGTGATCATGATGACTTTGGCATGTGATTTACAACCTTCCCTTTTCTTCTTTTATCCTATTGATTCATCATAGAAAGAGATCTGCAAGGTGTTCATGATGACTTTGTCATGTGATTTACAACCCTCCCTTTCCTTCTTTTATCCTATTGTTTCATCATAGAAAGAGATCTGCAAGGTGTTCATGATGACTTTGTCATGTGATTTACAACCCTCCCTTTCCTTCTTTTATCCTATTGATTCATCATAGAAAGAGATCTTCAAGGTGTTCATGATGACTTTGTCATGTGATTTACAACCTTCCCTTTTCTTCTTTTATCCTATTGATTCATCATAGAAAGAGATCTGCAAGGTGTTCATGATGACTTTGGCATGTGATTTACAACCTTCCCTTTTCTTCTTTTATCCTATTGATTCATCATAGAAAGAGATCTGCAAGGTGTTCATGATGACTTTGTCATGTGATTTACAACCTTCCCTTTTCTTCTTTTATCCTATTGATTCATCATAGAAAGAGATCTGCAAGGTGTTCATGATGACTTTGGCATGTGATTTACAACCTTCCCTGTTCTTCTTTTATCCTATTGATTCATCATAGAAAGAGATCTGCAAGGTGTTCATGATGACTTTGTCATGTGATTTACAACCTTCCCTTTTCTTCTTTTATCCTATTGATTCATCATAGAAAGAGATCTGCAAGGTGATCATGATGACTTTGGCATGTGATTTACAACCCTCCCTTTCCTTCTTTTATCCTATTGATTCATCATAGAAAGAGATCTGCAAGGTGTTCATGATGACTTTGGCATGTGATTTACAACCCTCCCTTTCCTTCTTTTATCCTATTGATTCATCATAGAAAGAGATCTGCAAGGTGTTCATGATGACTTTGTCATGTGATTTACAACCTTCCCTTTTCTTCTTTTATCCTATTGATTCATCATAGAAAGAGATCTGCAAGGTGTTCATGATGACTTGGTCATGTGATTTACAACCTTCCCTTTTCTTCTTTTATCCTATTGATTCATCATAGAAAGAGATCTGCAAGGTGATCATGATGACTTTGGCATGTGATTTACAACCTTCCCTTTTCTTCTTTTATCCTATTGATTCATCAAAGAAAGAGATCTGCAAGGTGTTCATGATGACTTTGTCAAGTGATTTACAACCCTCCCTTTCCTTCCTTTATCCTATTTATTCATCATAGAAAGAGATCTGCAAGGTGTTCATGATGACTTTGGCATGTGATTTACAACCTTCCCTTTTCTTCTTTTATCCTATTGATTCCTCATAGAAAGAGATCTGCAAGGTGTTCATTATGACTGTGTCATGTGATTTACAACCTTCCCTTTTCTTCTTTTATCCTATTGATTCATCATAGAAAGAGATCTGCAAGGTGTTCATGATGACTTTGTCATGTGATTTACAACCCTCCCTTTCCTTCTTTTATCCTATTTATTCATCATAGAAAGAGATCTGCAAGGTGTTCATGATGACTTTGTCATGTGATTTACAACCTTCCCTTTTCTTCTTTTATCCTATTGATTTATCATAGAAAGAGATCTGCAAGGTGTTCATGATGACTTGGTCATGTGATTTACAACCTTCCCTTTTCTTCTTTTATCCTATTGATTCATCATAGAAAGAGATCTGCAAGGTGTTCATGATGACTTGGTCATGTGATTTACAACCTTCCCTTTTCTTCTTTTATCCTATTGATTCATCATAGAAAGAGATGTGCAAGGTGATCATGATGACTTTGGCATGTGATTTACAACCTTCCCTTTTCTTCTTTTATCCTATTGATTCATCATAGAAAGAGATCTGCAAGGTGTTCATGATGACTTTGTCATGTGATTTACAACCCTCCCTTTCCTTCTTTTATCCTATTGATTCATCATAGAAAGTGATCTGCAAGGTGTTCATGATGACTTTGTCATGTGATTTACAACCTTCCCTTTTCTTCTTTTATCCTATTGATTCATCATAGAAAGAGATCTGCAAGGTGTTCATGATGACTTTGTCATGTGATTTACAACCTTCCCTTTTCTTCTTTTATCCTATTGATTCATCATAGAAAGAGATCTGCAAGGTGTTCATGATGACTTGGTCATGTGATTTACAACGTTCCCTTTTCTTCTTTTATCCTATTGATTCATCATAGAAAGAGATCTGCAAGGTGTTCATGATGACTTTGTCATGTGATTTACAACCCTCCCTTTCCTTCTTTTATCCTATTGATTCATCATAGAAAGTGATCTGCAAGGTGTTCATGATGACTTTGTCATGTGATTTACAACCTTCCCTTTTCTTCTTTTATCCTATTGATTCATCATAGAAAGAGATCTGCAAGGTGTTCATGATGACTTTGTCATGTGATTTACAACCTTCCCTTTTCTTCTTTTATCCTATTGATTCATCATAGAAAGAGATCTGCAAGGTGTTCATGATGACTTGGTCATGTGATTTACAACCTTCCCTTTTCTTCTTTTATCCTATTGATTCATCATAGAAAGAGATCTGCAAGGTGTTCATGATGACTTTGTCATGTGATTTACAACCCTCCCTTTCCTTCTTTTATCCTATTGATTCATCATAGAAAGTGATCTGCAAGGTGTTCATGATGACTTTGTCATGTGATTTAATACCTTCCCTTTTCTTCTTTTATCCTATTGATTCATCATATAAAGAGATCTGCAAGGTGTTCATGACGACTTTGTCATGTTATTTACAACCTTCCCTTTTCTTCTTTTATCCTATTGATTCATCATATAAAGAGATCTGCAAGGTGTTCATGATGTCCTTGTCATGTGATTTACAACCTTCCCTTTTTTTCTTTTATCCTATTGATTCATCATAGAAAGAGATCTGCAAGTTGTTCATGATGACTTTGTCATGTGATTTACTACCCTCCCTTTCCTTCTTTTATCCTATTGATTCATCATAGAAAGAGATGTGGAAGGTGTTCATGATGACCTTCTCATGTGATTTACAACCTTCCCTTTTCTTCTTTTATCCTATTGATCCATCATAGAAAAAGATCTGCAAGGTGTTCATGATAACTTTGTCATGTGATTTAAAACCTTCCCTTTTCTTCTTTTATCCTATTGATTCATCATAGAAAGAGATCTGCAAGGTGTTCATGACGACTTTGTCATGTGATTTACAACCTTCCCTTTTCTTCTTTTATCCTATTGATTCATCATAGAAAGAGATCTGCAAGGTGTTCATGATGACTTTGTCATGTGATTTACAACCTTCCCTTTTCTTCTTTTATCCTATTGATTCATCATAGAAAGAGATCTGCAAGGTGTTCATGATGACTTTGGCATGTGATTTACAACCTTCCCTTTTCTTCTTATATCCTATTGATTCATCATAGAAAGAGATCTGCAAGGTGTTCATGATGACTTTGTCATGTGATTTACAACCTTCCCTTTTCTTCTTTTATCCTATTGATTCATCATAGAAAGTGATCTGCAAGGTGTTCATGATGACTTTGTCATGTGATTTACTACCTTCCCTTTTCTTCTTTTATCCTATTGATCCATCATAGAAAGAGATCTGCAAGGTGTTCATGATGACTTTGTCATGTGATTTACAACCTTCCCATTTCTTCTTTTATCCTATTGATTCATCATAGAAAGAGATCTGCAAGGTGTTCATGATGACTTTCTCATGTGATTTACTACCTTCCCTTTCCTTCTTTTATCCTATTGATTCATCATAGAAAGAGATCTGCAAGATGTTCATGATGACTTTGTCATGCGATTTACAACCTTCCCTTTTCTTCTTTTATTCTATTGATTCATCATAGAAAGAGACCTGCAAGGTGTTCATGATGACTTTCTCATGTGATTTACAACGTTCCCTTTTCTTCTTTTATCCTATTGATTCATCATAGAAAGAGATCTGCAAGGTGTTCATGATGACTTTGTCATGTGATTTACAACCTTCCCTTTTCTTCTTTTATCCTATTGATTCATCATAGAAAGAGATGTGCAAGGTGTTTATCATGACTTTGTCATGTGATTTAAAACCTTCCCTTTTCTTCTTTTATCCTATTGATTCATCATAGAAAGAGATCTGCAAGGTGTTCATGATGACTTTGTCATGTGATTTACAACCTTCCCTTTTCTTCTTTTATCCTATTGATTCATCATAGAAAGAGATCTGCAAGGTGTTCATGATGACTTTGGCATGTGATTTACAACCTTCCCTTTTCTTCTTATATCCTATTGATTCATCATAGAAAGAGATCTGCAAGGTGTTCATGATGACTTTGTCATGTGATTTACAACCTTCCCTTTTCTTCTTTTATCCTATTGATTCATCATAGAAAGAGATCTGCAAGGTGTTCATGATGACTTTGTCATGTGATTTACAACGTTCCCTTTTCTTCTTTTATCCTATTGATTCATCATAGAAAGAGATCTGCAAGGTGTTCATGATGACTTTGGCATGTGATTTACAACCTTCCCTTTTCTTCTTTTATCCTATTGATTCATCATAGAAAGAGATCTGGAAGTTGTTCATGATGACTTTGTCATGTGATTTACAACCTTCCCTTTTCTTCTTTTATCCTATTGATTCATCATAGAAAGAGATCTGCAAGGTGTTCATGATGACTTTCTCATGTGATTTACAACGTTCCCTTTTCTTCTTTTATCCTATTGATTCATCATAGAAAGAGATCTGCAAGGTGTTCATGATGACTTTGTCATGTGATTTACAACCTTCCCTTTTCTTCTTTTATCCTATTGATTCATCATAGAAAGAGATGTGCAAGGTGTTCATGATGACTTTGTCATGTGATTTACAACGTTCCCTTTTCTTCTTTTATCCTATTGATCCATCATAGAAAGAGATCTGCAAGGTGTTCATGATGACTTTGTCATGTGATTTACAACCTTCCCTTTTCTTCTTTTATCCTATTGATTCATCATAGAAAGAGATCTGGAAGTTGTTCATGATGACTTTGTCATGTGATTTACAACCTTCCCTTTTCTTCTTTTATCCTATTGATTCATCATAGAAAGAGATCTGCAAGGTGTTCATGATGACTTTCTCATGTGATTTACAACGTTCCCTTTTCTTCTTTTATCCTATTGATTCATCATAGAAAGAGATCTGCAAGGTGTTCATGATGACTTTGTCATGTGATTTATAACCTTCCCTTTTCTTCTTTTATCCTATTGATTCATCATAGAAAGAGATCTGCAAGGTGTTCATGATGACTTTGGCATGTGATTTACAACCTTCCCTTTTCTTCTTTTATCCTATTGATTCATCATAGAAAGAGATCTGGAAGTTGTTCATGATGACTTTGTCATGTGATTTACAACCTTCCCTTTTCTTCTTTTATCCTATTGATTCATCATAGAAAGAGATCTGCAAGGTGTTCATGATGACTTTCTCATGTGATTTACAACGTTCCCTTTTCTTCTTATATCCTATTGATTCATCATAGAAAGAGATCTGCAAGGTGTTCATGATGACTTTGTCATGTGATTTACAACCTTCCCTTTTCTTCTTTTATCCTATTGATTCATCATAGAAAGAGATCTGCAAGGTGTTCATGATGACTTTGTCATGTGATTTACAACGTTCCCTTTTCTTCTTTTATCCTATTGATCCATCATAGAAAGAGATCTGCAAGGTGTTCATGATGACTTTGTCATGTGATTTACAACCTTCCCTTTTCTTCTTTTATCCTATTGATTCATCATAGAAAGAGATCTGGAAGTTGTTCATGATGACTTTGTCATGTGATTTACAACCTTCCCTTTTCTTCTTTTATCCTATTGATTCATCATAGAAAGAGATCTGCAAGGTGTTCATGATGACTTTCTCATGTGATTTACAACGTTCCCTTTTCTTCTTTTATCCTATTGATTCATCATAGAAAGAGATCTGCAAGGTGTTCATGATGACTTTGTCATGTGATTTACAACCTTCCCTTTTCTTCTTTTATCCTATTGATTCATCATAGAAAGAGATGTGCAAGGTGTTTATCATGACTTTGTCATGTGATTTAAAACCTTCCCTTTTCTTCTTTTATCCTATTGATTCATCATAGAAAGAGATCTGCAAGGTGTTCATGATGACTTTGTCATGTGATTTACAACCTTCCCTTTTCTTCTTTTATCCTATTGATTCATCATAGAAAGAGATCTGCAAGGTGTTCATGATGACTTTCTCATGTGATTTACAACGTTCCCTTTTCTTCTTTTATCCTATTGATTCATCATAGAAAGAGATCTGCAAGGTGTTCATGATGACTTTGTCATGTGATTTACAACCTTCCCTTTTCTTCTTTTATCCTATTGATTCATCATAGAAAGAGATGTGCAAGGTGTTTTTCATGAGTTTGTCATGTGATTTAAAACCTTCCCTTTTCTTCTTTTATCCTATTGATTCATCATAGAAAGAGATCTGCAAGGTGTTCATGATGACTTTGTCATGTGATTTACAACCTTCCCTTTTCTTCTTTTATCCTATTGATTCATCATAGAAAGAGATCTGCAAGGTGTTCATGATGACTTTGGCATGTGATTTACAACCTTCCCTTTTCTTCTTATATCCTATTGATTCATCATAGAAAGAGATCTGCAAGGTGTTCATGATGACTTTGTCATGTGATTTACAACCTTCCCTTTTCTTCTTTTATCCTATTGATTCATCATAGAAAGAGATCTGCAAGGTGTTCATGATGACTTTGTCATGTGATTTACTACCTTCCCTTTTCTTCTTTTATCCTATTGATCCATCATAGAAAGAGATCTGCAAGGTGTTCATGATGACTTTGTCATGTGATTTACAACCTTCCCTTTTCTTCTTTTATCCTATTGATTCATCATAGAAAGAGATCTGGAAGTTGTTCATGATGACTTTGTCATGTGATTTACAACCTTCCCTTTTCTTCTTTTATCCTATTGATTCATCATAGAAAGAGATCTGCAAGGTGTTCATGATGACTTTCTCATGTGATTTACAACGTTCCCTTTTCTTCTTTTATCCTATTGATTCATCATAGAAAGAGATCTGCAAGGTGTTCATGATGACTTTGTCATGTGATTTACAACCTTCCCTTTTCTTCTTTTATCCTATTGATTCATCATAGAAAGAGATGTGCAAGGTGTTTATCATGACTTTGTCATGTGATTTAAAACCTTCCCTTTTCTTCTTTTATCCTATTGATTCATCATAGAAAGAGATCTGCAAGGTGTTCATGATGACTTTGTCATGTGATTTACAACCTTCCCTTTTCTTCTTTTATCCTATTGATTCATCATATAAAGAGATCTGCAAGGTGTTCATGATGTCCTTGTCATGTGATTTACAACCTTCCCTTTTTTTCTTTTATCCTATTGATTCATCATAGAAAGAGATCTGCAAGTTGTTCATGATGATTTTGTCATGTGATTTACTACCTTCCCTTTTCTTCTTTTGTCCTATTGATTCATCATAGAAAGAGATGTGGAAGGTGTTCATGATGACTTTCTCATGTGATTTACAACCTTCCCTTTTCTTCTTTTATCCTATTGATCCATCATAGAAAAAGATCTGCAAGGTGTTCATGATGACTTTGTCATGTGATTTAAAACCTTCCCTTCTTTTATCCTATTGATTCATCATAGAAAGAGATCTGCAAGGTGTTCATGATGACTTTGTCATATGATTTACAACCTTCCCTTTTCTTCTTTTATCCTATTGATTCATCATATAAAGAGATCTGCAAGGTGTTCATGATGACTTTGTCATGTGATTTACAACCTTCCCTTTTCTTCTTTTATCCTATTGATTCATCATAGAAAGAGATCTGCAAGGTGTTCATGATGACTTGGTCATGTGATTTACAACCTTCCCTTTTCTTCTTTTATCCTATTGATTCATCATAGAAAGAGATCTGCAAGGTGTTCATGATGACTTTGTCATGTGATTTACAACCTTCCCTTTTCTTCTTTTATCCTATTGATTCATCATAGAAAGAGATCTGCAAGGTGTTCATGATGACTTTGTCATGTGATTTACAACCTTCCCTTTTCTTCTTTTATCCTATTGATTCATCATAGAAAGAAATCTGCAAGGTGTTCATGATGACTTGGTCATGTGATTTACAACCCTCCCTTTCCTTCTTTCATCCTATTGATTCATCATAGAAAGAGATCTGCAAGGTGTTCATGATGACTTTGTCATGTGATTTACAACCCTCCCTTTACTTCTTTTATCCTATTGATTCATCATAGAAAGAGATCTGCAAGGTGTTCATGATGACTTTGTCATGTGATTTACAACCTTCCCTTTTCTTCTTTTATCCTATTGATTCATCATAGAAAGAGATCTGCAAGGTGTTCATGATGACTTTGTCATGTGATTTACAACCCTCCCTTTCCTTCTTTTATCCTATTGATTCATCATAGAAAGAGATCTGCAAGGTGTTCATGATGACTTTGTCATGTGATTTACAACCTTCCCTTTTCTTCTTTTATCCTATTGATTCATCATAGAAAGAGATCTGCAAGGTGTTCATGATGACTTTGTCATGTGATTTACAACCTTCCCTTTTCTTCTTTTATCCTATTGATTCATCATAGAAAGAGATCTGCAAGGTGTTCATGATGACTTTGTCATGTGATTTACAACCTTCCCTTTTCTTCTTTTATCCTATTGATTCATCATAGAAAGAGATCTGCAAGGTGTTCATGATGACTTGGTCATGTGATTTACAACCTTCTTTTTTCTTCTTTTATCCTATTGATTCATCATAGAAAGAGATCTGCAAGGTGATCATGATGACTTTGGCATGTGATTTACAACCTTCCCTTTTCTTCTGTTATCCTATTGATTCATCATAGAAAGTGATCTGCAAGGTGTTCATGATGACTTTGTCATGTGATTTACAACCCTCCCTTTCCTTCTTTTATCCTATTGATTCATCATAGAAAGAGAATTGCAAGGTGTTCATGATGACTTTGTCATGTGATTTACAACCCTCCCTTTCCTTCTTTTATCCTATTGATTCATCATAGAAAGAGATCTGCAAGGTGTTCATGATGACTTTGTCATGTGATTTACAACCTTCCCTTTTCTTCTTTTATCCTATTGATTCATCATGGAAAGAGATCTGCAAGGTGATCATGATGACTTTGGCATGTGATTTACAACCTTCCCTTTTCTTCCTTTATCCTATTGATTCATCATAGAAAGAGATCTGCAAGGTGTTCATGATGACTTTGTCATGTGATTTACAACCCTCCCTTTCCTTCTTTTATCCTATTGATTCATCATAGAAAGAGATCTGCAAGGTGTTCATGATGACTTTGTCATGTGATTTACAACCTTCCCTTTTCTTCTTTTATCCTATTGATTCATCATAGAAAGAGATATGCAAGGTGTTCATGATGACTTTGGCCTGTGATTTACAACCTTCCCTTTTCTTCTTTTATCCTATTGATTCATCATAGAAAGAGATCTGCAAGGTGTTCATGATGACTTTGGCATGTGATTTACAACCTTCCCTTTTCTTCTTTTATCCAATTGATTCATCATAGAAAGAGATCTGCAAGGTGTTCATGATGACTTTGGCATGTGATTTACAACCCTCCCTTTCCTTCTTTTATCCTATTGATTCATCATAGAAAGAGATCTGCAAGGTGTTCATGATGACTTTGTCATGTGATTTACAACCCTCCCTTTCCTTCTTTTATCCTATTGATTCATCATAGAAAGTGATCTGCAAGGTGTTCATGATGACTTTGTCATGTGATTTACAACCTTCCCTTTTCTTCTTTTATCCTATTGATTCATCATAGAAAGAGATCTGCAAGGTGTTCATGATGACTTTGTCATGTGATTTACAACCTTCCCTTTTCTTCTTTTATCCTATTGATTCATCATAGAAAGAGATCTGCAAGGTGTTCATGATGACTTTGTCATGTGATTTACAACCTTCACTTTTCTTCTTTTATCCTATTGATTCATCATAGAAAGAGATCTGCAAGGTGTTCATGATGACTTGGTCATGTGATTTACAACCTTCCCTTTTCTTCTTTTATCCTATTGATTCATCATAGAAAGAGATCTGCAAGGTGATCATGATGACTTTGGCATGTGATTTACAACCTTCCCTTTTCTTCTTTTATCCTATTGATTCATCATAGAAAGAGATCTGCAAGGTGTTCATGATGACTTTGTCATGTGATTTACAACCCTCCCTTTCCTTCTTTTATCCTATTGATTCATCATAGAAAGAGATCTGCAAGGTGTTCATGATGACTTTGTCATGTGATTTACAACCCTCCCTTTCCTTCTTTTATCCTATTGATTCATCATAGAAAGAGATCTTCAAGGTGTTCATGATGACTTTGTCATGTGATTTACAACCTTCCCTTTTCTTCTTTTATCCTATTGATTCATCATAGAAAGAGATCTGCAAGGTGTTCATGATGACTTTGGCATGTGATTTACAACCTTCCCTTTTCTTCTTTTATCCTATTGATTCATCATAGAAAGAGATCTGCAAGGTGTTCATGATGACTTTGTCATGTGATTTACAACCTTCCCTTTTCTTCTTTTATCCTATTGATTCATCATAGAAAGAGATCTGCAAGGTGTTCATGATGACTTTGGCATGTGATTTACAACCTTCCCTGTTCTTCTTTTATCCTATTGATTCATCATAGAAAGAGATCTGCAAGGTGTTCATGATGACTTTGTCATGTGATTTACAACCTTCCCTTTTCTTCTTTTATCCTATTGATTCATCATAGAAAGAGATCTGCAAGGTGATCTTGATGACTTTGGCATGTGATTTACAACCCTCCCTTTCCTTCTTTTATCCTATTGATTCATCATAGAAAGAGATCTGCAAGTTGTTCATGATGACTTTGGCATGTGATTTACAACCCTCCCTTTCCTTCTTTTATCCTATTGATTCATCATAGAAAGAGATCTGCAAGGTGTTCATGATGACTTTGTCATGTGATTTACAACCTTCCCTTTTCTTCTTTTATCCTATTGATTCATCATAGAAAGAGATCTGCAAGGTGTTCATGATGACTTGGTCATGTGATTTACAACCTTCCCTTTTCTTCTTTTATCCTATTGATTCATCATAGAAAGAGATCTGCAAGGTGATCATGATGACTTTGGCATGTGATTTACAACCTTCCCTTTTCTTCTTTTATCCTATTGATTCATCATAGAAAGAGATCTGCAAGGTGTTCATGATGACTTTGTCATGTGATTTACAACCCTCCCTTTCCTTCTTTTATCCTATTGAGTCATCATAGAAAGAGATCTGCAAGGTGTTCATGATGACTTTGGCATGTGATTTACAACCTTCCCTTTTCTTCTTTTATCCTATTGATTCATCAAAGAAAGAGATCTGCAAGGTGTTCATGATGACTTTGTCAAGTGATTTACAACCCTCCCTTTCCTTCCTTTATCCTATTGATTCATCATAGAAAGAGATCTGCAAGGTGTTCATGATGACTTTGGCATGTGATTTACAACCTTCCCTTTTCTTCTTTTATCCTATTGATTCCTCATAGAAAGAGATCTGCAAGGTGTTCATTATGACTGTGTCATGTGATTTACAACCTTCCCTTTTCTTCTTTTATCCTATTGATTCATCATAGAAAGAGATCTGCAAGGTGTTCATGATGACTTTGTCATGTGATTTACAACCCTCCCTTTCCTTCTTTTATCCTATTGATTCATCATAGAAAGAGATCTGCAAGGTGTTCATGATGACTTTGTCATGTGATTTACAACCTTCCCTTTTCTTCTTTTATCCTATTGATTCATCATAGAAAGAGATCTGCAAGGTGTTCATGATGACTTGGTCATGTGATTTACAACCTTCCCTTTTCTTCTTTTATCCTATTGATTCATCATAGAAAGAGATCTGCAAGGTGTTCATGATGACTTGGTCATGTGATTTACAACCTTCCCTTTTCTTCTTTTATCCTATTGATTCCTCATAGAAAGAGATCTGCAAGGTGTTCATTATGACTGTGTCATGTGATTTACAACCTTCCCTTTTCTTCTTTTATCCTATTGATTCATCATAGAAAGAGATCTGCAAGGTGTTCATGATGACTTTGTCATGTGATTTACAACCCTCCCTTTCCTTCTTTTATCCTATTGATTCATCATAGAAAGAGATCTGCAAGGTGTTCATGATGACTTTGTCATGTGATTTACAACCTTCCCTTTTCTTCTTTTATCCTATTGATTCATCATAGAAAGAGATCTGCAAGGTGTTCATGATGACTTGGTCATGTGATTTACAACCTTCCCTTTTCTTCTTTTATCCTATTGATTCATCATAGAAAGAGATGTGCAAGGTGATCATGATGACTTGGTCATGTGATTTACAACCTTCCCTTTTCTTCTTTTATCCTATTGATTCATCATAGAAAGAGATGTGCAAGGTGATCATGATGACTTTGGCATGTGATTTACAACCTTCCCTTTTCTTCCTTTATCCTATTGATTCATCATAGAAAGAGATCTGCAAGGTGTTCATGATGACTTTGTCATGTGATTTACAACCCTCCCTTTCCTTCTTTTATCCTATTGATTCATCATAGAAAGTGATCTGCAAGGTGTTCATGATGACTTTGTCATGTGATTTACAACCTTCCCTTTTCTTCTTTTATCCTATTGATTCATCATAGAAAGAGATCTGCAAGGTGTTCATGATGACTTTGTCATGTGATTTACAACCTTCCCTTTTCTTCTTTTATCCTATTGATTCATCATAGAAAGAGATCTGCAAGGTGTTCATGATGACTTGGTCATGTGATTTACAACGTTCCCTTTTCTTCTTTTATCCTATTGATTCATCATAGAAAGAGATCTGCAAGGTGTTCATGATGACTTTGTCATGTGATTTACAACCCTCCCTTTCCTTCTTTTATCCTATTGATTCATCATAGAAAGTGATCTGCAAGGTGTTCATGATGACTTTGTCATGTGATTTACAACTTTCCCTTTTCTTCTTTTATCCTATTGATTCATCATAGAAAGAGATCTGCAAGGTGTTCATGATGACTTTGTCATGTGATTTACAACCTTCCCTTTTCTTCTTTTATCCTATTGATTCATCATAGAAAGAGATTTGCAAGGTGTTCATGATGACTTGGTCATGTGATTTACAACCTTCCCTTTTCTTCTTTTATCCTATTGATTCATCATAGAAAGAGATCTGCAAGGTGTTCATGATGACTTTGTCATGTGATTTACAACCCTCCCTTTCCTTCTTTTATCCTATTGATTCATCATAGAAAGTGATCTGCAAGGTGTTCATGATGACTTTGTCATGTGATTTAATACCTTCCCTTTTCTTCTTTTATCCTATTGATTCATCATATAAAGAGATCTGCAAGGTGTTCATGACGACTTTGTCATGTGATTTACAACCTTCCCTTTTCTTCTTTTATCCTATTGATTCATCATATAAAGAGATCTGCAAGGTGTTCATGATGTCCTTGTCATGTGATTTACAACCTTCCCTTTTTTTCTTTTATCCTATTGATTCATCATAGAAAGAGATCTGCAAGTTGTTCATGATGACTTTGTCATGTGATTTACTACCCTCCCTTTCCTTCTTTTATCCTATTGATTCATCATAGAAAGAGATGTGGAAGGTGTTCATGATGACTTTCTCATGTGATTTACAACCTTCCCTTTTCTTCTTTTATCCTATTGATCCATCATAGAAAAAGATCTGCAAGGTGTTCATGATAACTTTGTCATGTGATTTAAAACCTTCCCTTTTCTTCTTTTATCCTATTGATTCATCATAGAAAGAGATCTGCAAGGTGTTCATGACGACTTTGTCATGTGATTTACAACCTTCCCTTTTCTTCTTTTATCCTATTGATTCATCATAGAAAGAGATCTGCAAGGTGTTCATGATGACTTTGTCATGTGATTTACAACCTTCCCTTTTCTTCTTTTATCCTATTGATTCATCATAGAAAGAGATCTGCAAGGTGTTCATGATGACTTTGGCATGTGATTTACAACCTTCCCTTTTCTTCTTATATCCTATTGATTCATCATAGAAAGAGATCTGCAAGGTGTTCATGATGACTTTGTCATGTGATTTACAACCTTCCCTTTTCTTCTTTTATCCTATTGATTCATCATAGAAAGAGATCTGCAAGGTGTTCATGATGACTTTGTCATGTGATTTACTACCTTCCCTTTTCTTCTTTTATCCTATTGATCCATCATAGAAAGAGATCTGCACGGGGTTCATGATGACTTTGTCATGTGATTTACAACCTTCCCTTTTCTTCTTTTATCCTATTGATTCATCATAGAAAGAGATCTGGAAGTTGTTCATGATGACTTTGTCATGTGATTTACAACCTTCCCTTTTCTTCTTTTATCCTATTGATTCATCATAGAAAGAGATCTGCAAGGTGTTCATGATGACTTTGTCAAGTGATTTACAACCTTCCCTTTTCTTCTTTTATCCTATTGATTCATCATAGAAAGAGATCAGCAAGGTGTTCATGATGACTTTGTCATGTGATTTACAACCTTCCCTTTTCTTCTTTTATCCTATTGATTCATCATAGAAAGAGATCTGCAAGGTGTTCATGATGACTTTGGCATGTGATTTACAACGTTCCCTTTTCTTCTTTTATCCTATTGATTCATCATAGAAAGAGATCTGGAAGTTGTTCATGATGACTTTGTCATGTGATTTACAACCTTCCCTTTTCTTCTTTTATCCTATTGATTCATCATAGAAAGAGATCTGCAAGGTGTTCATGATGACTTTGTCATGTGATTTACTACCTTCCCTTTTCTTCTTTTATCCTATTGATCCATCATAGAAAGAGATCTGCAAGGTGTTCATGATGACTTTGTCATGTGATTTACAACCTTCCCTTTTCTTCTTTTATCCTATTGATTCATCATAGAAAGAGATCTGGAAGTTGTTCATGATGACTTTGTCATGTGATTTACAACCTTCCCTTTTCTTCTTTTATCCTATTGATTCATCATAGAAAGAGATCTGCAAGGTGTTCATGATGATTTTTTCATGTCATTTACAACCTTCCCTTTCCTTCTTTTATCCTATTGATCCATCATAGAAAGAGATCTGCAAGGTGTTCATGATGACTTTCTCATGTGATTTACAACGTTCCCTTTTCTTCTTTTATCCTATTCATTCATCATAGAAAGAGATCTGCAAGGTGTTCATGATGACTTTCTCATGTGATTTACAACGTTCCCTTTTCTTCTTTTATCCTATTGATTCATCAAAGAAAGAGATCTGCAAGGTGTTCATGATGACTTTGGCATGTGATTTACAACCTTCCCTTTTCTTCTTTTATCCTATTGATTCATCATAGAAAGAGATCTGCAAGGTGTTCATGATGACTTTATCATGTCATTTACAACCTTCCCTTTCCTTCTTTTATCCTATTGATCCATCATAGAAAGAGATCTGCAAGGTGTTCATGATGACTTTCTCATGTGATTTACAACGTTCCCTTTTCTTCTTTTATCCTATTGATTCATCATAGAAAGAGATCTGCAAGGTGTTCATGATGACTTTCTCATGTGATTTACAACGTTCCCTTTTCTTCTTTTATCCTATTGATTCATCATAGAAAGAGACCTGCAAGATGTTCATGATGACTTTGTCATGTGATTTACAACCTTCCCTTTTCTTCTTTTATCCTATTGATTCATCATAGAAAGAGATCTGGAAGTTGTTCATGATGACTTTGTCATGTGATTTACAACCTTCCCTTTTCTTCTTTTATCCTATTGATTCATCATAGAAAGAGATCTGCAAGGTGTTCATGATGACTTTGTCATGTGATTTACAACCTTCCCTTTTCTTCTTTTATCCTATTGATTCATCATAGAAAGAGATGTGCAAGGTGTTTATCATGACTTTGTCATGTGATTTAAAACCTTCCCTTTTCTTCTTTTATCCTATTGATTCATCATAGAAAGAGATCTGCAAGGTGTTCATGATGACTTTGTCATGTGATTTACAACCTTCCCTTTTCTTCTTTTATCCTATTGATTCATCATATAAAGAGATCTGCAAGGTGTTCATGATGTCCTTGTCATGTGATTTACAACCTTCCCTTTTTTTCTTTTATCCTATTGATTCATCATAGAAAGAGATCTGCAAGTTGTTCATGATGATTTTGTCATGTGATTTACTACCTTCCCTTTTCTTCTTTTGTCCTATTGATTCATCATAGAAAGAGATGTGGAAGGTGTTCATGATGACTTTCTCATGTGATTTACAACCTTCCCTTTTCTTCTTTTATCCTATTGATCCATCATAGAAAAAGATCTGCAAGGTGTTCATGATGACTTTGTCATGTGATTTAAAACCTTCCCTTCTTTTATCCTATTGATTCATCATAGAAAGAGATCTGCAAGGTGTTCATGATGACTTTGTCATATGATTTACAACCTTCCCTTTTCTTCTTTTATCCTATTGATTCATCATATAAAGAGATCTGCAAGGTGTTCATGATGACTTTGTCATGTGATTTACAACCTTCCCTTTTCTTCTTTTATCCTATTGATTCATCATATAAAGAGATCTGCAAGGTGTTCATGATGACTTGTCATGTGATTTACAACCTTCCCTTTTCTTCTTTTATCCTATTGATTCATCATAGAAAGAGATCTGCAAGTTGTTCATGATCACCTTGTCATGTGATTTACTACCTTCCCTTTTCTTCTTTTGTCCTATTGATTCTCCATAACTAGATTTTGCAGAAAAATATAGTATTTAATAATCAGAAATGTTCTGAAATAAAAGAACATTTCAAAATATCTTTTTTTCTGGCCAAAATCAATATGGACAGATTTCTTGATAGAAAACATTCAATGGTTTCTCGATCATCTTATTCTTTTATTTATCATCCTGTCTAAATGGCTGCCTTTAGTCTCTTATCTATTTTCTTCAATTACAGTTATTATTCCAATAATTGCTAAAATCGTCAAAAAGTTCAAACCTGGAATGTTATTTGGGAATATAAATGTACTATTTGATTTTTGCAAGGAATTGGTTGAAGAAAGAAAGAAAGAGAAAAGCAAAAGTGTAAGTATCTTTACTGCAAAAATAGCAAATATCCTTGAACAGTCGTGAAGATTTGGAAACTTTATGGGAATAACTCCTCATTTTATACCGAGTTAAATTTTACTGGTAGTTCTTTGATTAATAGCCATTCTTATTTGAAAAGACATGGGACTTTATGTTTTAGTATGGAAATGGCACTTCAATTGTGATGTGTTCAAATGGGAGAAGTGATGTCCTCAAAGTTCGGGAAATTCATTTCTTGCTTTTTTTTATTATTTAAAACTGCAGACACGCAAACATTATATTTAAGTCATTTGAAATTCCAGGCATGCAAAGATCTGTTGCAACTGATGTTAGATGCACAACTTGAAGGCCATGAAAAGTTGGACAAGATAACTGAACATGAACTCAAATTGGAAAATGTAACAGACTGGAGAACAAAAAGAGGTAAAGAAAGATTCGTTGTTATTAAACATAACTCACTGGCAAGGTGACCTGATTTTGCCTGGGATGGTTAATGTTATGATACCTGATTAACATTTAACTAAAAAATGAAAATAAAACAATGAAAAAATAATGAAGACAGTTTGGTTTTGTTGTGAATGGAACATAATATACGCCTTTCCTCTTTTTTCTCATAAGAGTTAATAAAACTCTTTGAAGAAAAGCTTTGTTTTGTATTCTTATTCAAGAATTCTTTATAGGACTGTAAGGCAGGGAAAGGGCAGGGGATATAGCAGGAAAACTTGGACTAGGAACCCGCAACAAATGCGGAGAAAAATGGCTCCAATGGTGCACAGCCAATGACCAGGTAATAGCCAACACATGATTCCAAGAATATCTGAGATGACTATGAACATGGAGTCCAGGAGGAGAAACTAAAAACCAAATGATTCACTGCAAAACCTACCCAAGTGCCGACTGTGGAAGCGGTCACAAGAAGCCTCCTCCTTGGTTCCCTAATTCTTCACCATGGGTTTCTCTCCCCATACTATAAATACTGGGAAACTTCTTGCCTCTTCCTCATTTTTCTCTCAGGCCTCATGCCGCATCCCACTTCGCGTGGTGGTGTGGTAAATCTCTCTTTCTTCTTCATTTCAGCGACAAGAAGATCAGTGTTTCTCATTTCTGGGAAAACGCTATGAACATTAAAAACATTCACTAAAATACAAACATTCACCAAAGAACAAACATAATATGCACCCCCACCCATACATATGTTATGTCTATGTGCCTTGTCATTTGTTTAATTCATATTTGTTGACATATATATATATAAAACAAATGAAAATAAATAAAAACAAGCAAAACAATTTGACCCAAATAAATAAGCAAACATCCCACTTCCGATAAATGACCGCCATAATAGACTACCAACAATAAGGTATATAAACAAATTTCCACTACGTTAATAAAAAACACAGATCAAAATAAAAAATAAATAAATAAATATATAAGATAAGAAATAAAAATTAAATTAAAAAAAAACAAACAAAAAAACAAGCAAAATAATTTGACATAAATAAATAAACAAATAAGCGACTTCCGGTAAAAGTAACCGCCAAAATAGACTACCCATAATGCACCACTGACCCATATATATAAATAGCCGAGAAAAATAACAGCACTAGTTGCCTGACGATTGCACTAGCATGAAACAGACTGTTGCCTCTAAGTGCTGACTTCCATGTCCACTTTTATATTTATATATGTATATATATATATATATATCTGTTTTGTTTGTCTTCTTTCATCTTCGGTTGGACAAATTAAGTCTGCCAATTTTCATGTAGTTGGGCCTTTTAATATTCTACCAGGAGTTATAAACGTGTTTCTAGTACAACTACATGTAAATACACAAACGGTCCACTACAAGCCTAGTGTAGAATGCAAACTTCAATACAACAAACTCCTGAGTAACCCTAAGATAAAAAAAAAATATATGGACAACGTGAAAAGGGGATACGAGGCACACAGTGGAAACTTGAAATGGGATGCACTAAGTGACCCTTTAGTGACATCAGCAGACGATATCATCTGAAAGGACACAAGACAAAGAAGAAAAATGAATGGATGACTGATGAGATTCTTGACATGATGGAAAGAAGACAGGAAACTCTGCCATGATTCAGAACGGAGTAGAGAAATTGACACAATGAAATAAGGACCAAATGCAGGCAAGCTAAAGAAAAATGGCTAAATGAAAAATGTTTAGAAATAGAAAGATTGAGTCCTACCAATAAAAGAGACATGCACAAAAAGGACAGAAGAAATGCTCGTCAACAAGCTGCCGAAAATCAAAGGATGGAATACTCATATTAGAGAAGGAAAAAATTCTTCAACACTGGAGCGAGTATATTGGAGAACTCTTCCACGATGAAGTAGAACAACCAGCAATACACGGAACTATCAACAGACCTGGAATTCTGAAAACCGCAGTAAAAGCAGCACTGGCCAAATTGAACAGAAACAAGGCAGCTGGGCCAGACAGAATTGTAACAGAAATACTGACAGTCTTAGATGACTTTGGCATAGACAAAATCACTGAAATAACAAATGAAATCTACAACAGCGGGGATATACCGGAAGACCTCAGCAAATCTATCTTCATAGCAATGCCTTTGCATAGTCTATATATAACCTTGATATATTCTGGAAATATATCAGAAAAATCAAGAACCTCTACTGGCAGTAAACAGCATGCATGCACATAGGGAATGAGTTCAGTGAATATACAAAAATAGAAAGGGGCATAAGGCAAGGATGTGTCTTCTCACCAGACCTGTTCAACCTGTACAGTGAGGCAATTCTGAGAGAATTGGAAACCCAGCTGGGATTCAGCATTGTCAGGCACAATCTAAACAACATAAGAAATGCAGATGATACAGTACTGATAGCAGACACGGAAAAGAAATTACAAGATCTCCTACAGAAGGTCGTGACAGAGAGTGTGATGAAGGGACTAAGCATAAAGCAAGAAGAAAATAGAATGCATGGTCATCAGTAAAAAGATGAGCCTGAAATGCGATTTGCAGGTCAAGAACACTAGAAACTAATAGACACAGAAGTTTAAATATCTGGTTTTGCCAGAGGACGGTAAGTGCAACACTGAGATCCGTAGATGTATTGGGATAGCCAAGGATGCATTCGCAGAGTATTGAGACAGAAGGATTTCTTTGGTAATGAAGAAAAGAATACTGAGCTGTTACATGACATCTGTCCTTCTTTACGACAGCAAACGTTGGACAATTTCCTCAAAGATGAAGAAGAGACTTGAGGTGACAGAGATGTGGTTCTACAGAAGGATGCTAAGGATATCATGGACCAAGCATGTGAGCAATGATGAGGTTTTGAAGAAAAAGTAAACAAGGAGGAGGCTTATACTTAACATCAGGAAGAGGCTGAAGTTCCTGGGACATAATGAGGCAGGAAGGGCGGCAGAATCTGATACTCCTGGATCGAATATAGGGAAAGAGAGACAAGGGAAAACAAGGCATGACATACCTAGTGGCCTGAAGCAAGTGGATGACAGAATGTGGTCTGGGGGAGGTGGCAGAGTAAAGGAAATTGTTGAGAGCTGCAAGAGATAGAGGGGGAGGTGTAGAGCCATGATGTCCTGAAAGGACATGGCGCATAGAAAGAAACTTCATCATTCTCTTGTTTGGTTTCTTAAAGAATCCAGCCTCTGGCATCATCTTTGGCTCTGAAATGGTTCATTGCTTAATTCTTCCTCTAAGGAACATAAAACTTATTTATATTCAGAATAAAATATTTATTAAAGGCAGAAAAATTTCCAATCAACATCAGCACATTTTAATATGAACTAAATATGACCCATATTCATGCCAATGTGCCATAAATTCAATTATCAAATACTAACCATTTGCAAGCAACCGATGACCCATGAATGATTTAAAAGTAGAAAACTGAAAAATTAAGTACAAGAGGTCAAAGGTTTACTTCTGACTTAATGCCATAGAAATTTGGTTAAACCAATTGAACTATTTTATATTTTTGTTGATGTCAGCTGAAAGTATTTTCTTGATTTTTTTCAGGTCTTAAAGATATCGAAATCATTGCACAATGCATGTTGTTTTTTGTTGCTGGCTTTGAGACTACAGCAGGCTCTCTGTCCTTCTTTGCTTATTGTATGGCAATGAACCAGGATGTTCAGGAGAAACTTTACCAAGAAATAAAAGAAAAACTCGGACAGGTCAAAACTTTTTTTAGAATTTGTGTGGGTTTTTTTTTTTTTATCCGTGTTTCTCTTTAATTCCAGAGATCTTTTTTCCAAATTAAAGAATCAGAATTTTATTTATAGAATTTCTTGATTTTAACAGAGTAAAATGATTATCAATTTCCCCAATGTCTAAAGCTGCACTAAAACCTTATCAATACTTATTGTCTAAATTGGATGTTTCCAAATCAAGCAAGAATTCACCCCCCCCCCAAAACTACATAAGTGTAGATGAATTAAATCATTGCCTTGTCATTAAGAGAATATTTGTTTATATTGGAAAGGAAACCTACTATTACAAAATGATCCTTGAATAATGCCCCCAGTTTTGAAACAAATGCAATTTACAAGTAGATTGATATTGTTGTCTTTTTCTAGGACTCTCCAAATTATGATAATGTACAGAAGCTGACCTACCTCGACATGTGTCTAGATGAAACATTGAGGATGTATCCAATTTCTGTATTGTAAGTATCACAGCTCTTGAGTTTGCTTCTGGTAAAAACAACTTAAAGGACTCAATAGAAAGGTGATAAGTTTTCCTTTACAGGTGTGACACAAGGCAGATCCTCTAATTGAGCACTAACAACTCAATGGGGGAGATAGGAAAAGAAAATGAACATCACATATAATACATTATTATATAAATTATAAAATTCTCTAATGTCTATGCAAATTTCATCAAAAAGGCAATTGCCTTAGATATATCAATGGTTTTTTGACAATGTGAGACATAAGGGGTTGTTACACAAACACTCCAGCTATGGAATTTTTGGAAGAGTTCTCTCAATTATCAAGTCCTTCCTAACAGGTAGCCACCCGATGATTGCATCACTTTTATATTTATATAAATATATAAATAAATATATATATATATATATATATATATATATATGTGTGTGTGTGTGTGTGTGTGTGTGTGTGTGTGTGTGCATGTATTAATTAAACAGGGATTTAGGTTTACTCAAAGAGTATAATTTCTACAGGGAGACCTCTAAACAACAACAACATTCCTTTGAAGAGTAAGTTCCATTTCTTTGTTTCATTGAAAAAAAGAACACAGGCATGTTAAAAAATTCTGTCATTAAAATCTTTCTCTTCATGCTTCAGCTCAGTCAAAAGTTTAATATATAATATCAATTTTATTGCCAATATTGGTATAATTTTCTTGGCTTTTTATTCATCAGATTTTATTAACTGACCTATTACTTCTACATACACACACACACAAACACTTATATATATATATATATATATATATATATATTTTTTTTTTTTTTTTTTTTAAGCGTATCACCCCGAGCAAGGCCGGTGGCCACTATCACGCAAGGGGTTACAGAAGGGTTGGAGGAAGAGCAGATAGGAGTGGTAAAGGAAGGGATGTGGAGAAAGAGAAGGACGGAGGGCCGATCGAGGTGGGGAGGTTACGGGAGATATAGAGCGAGAGCAGATAGGAATGGAAGATGTCAGGAAGTGGATAGATCAAGGCAACTGGAGATGACGATTGACGCTACACTTAAACTGTTGGAGATTGTATTTGTCAGGGAAACAGTAATAGGGAAGGGAGTTCCATAGGCGAGATGTGCGAGACATGAAGCTATTGGAGTAGAAAAGACGTCTACACCTAACAGTTTCAACGGTGAAGGGGTGGGAATGGGATGCCAGCCTCGTAGGACGCTTGAATTCACGAGGCTTAGGGACAAGTGAAAGCAACTCCTCAGAGCAATTACCATGGAAGTACTTGTAGAAAAGGCAGAGTGATGCAACATTGCGTCTGTGAGAGAGCGACTGCAGACGAGATGACAGTATATATATATATATATACAAAGGTCATTCAATAAATAAGGTGAATTTTTCGGTATAAGGACTTCTAATACAGATAGAAGCTTACTTTTTTTTTTTCAACGTAGTCTCCCAGCACTGTCACACACTTTTCCCTTCTGTGCACAAGCTTCCGTATTCCCTCAGCATAAAAATCTTTGGACTGATGTCTCAGCCAGTCGCTCACAACACTTTTGACTTCATCGTCACTTTTAAACTTTGTGCCTCTCGTGAACGCTTTTAAGGGACCAAACAGGTGAAAGTCTGAAGAGGCAAGGTCTGGGATGTAAGGGGGATGAGGGAGCAGTTCCCAGCCCAGCTCATTGATGGTCTGCACCGTTTGGCCTGCTGTGCTGTTTGTGCTCTGCAGTAAGCATCTTTGGCACCCACCGGCAGCTGACCTTGTGTGCTGTCCCAACAGATAAGCTCAAAGTCCTTGCAATGTCATCCACTGTCAGACTGAATGAGGTCATTGACTGATTCGATCACCTCAGGAGACCTCACTTCTGTAGGCCTCCCAGGCCTGTCTTCATCCTCAACACTGCCCCGTCCTTCTTTAAACAATTTAGCCCACTTGTAGACATTTTTTTGGCTGAAACATGTGGCACCATACACAGTTGACATTCTCCTATAAATTTCAACTGTTTTGAACCCTTCAGCAAACAAAAACTTGATAGCTGACCGCTGTTCAATCCTGCAGCATGCTTCTTGGTCGGCCATCTTTGTTAATCACCAAAACTCTGAAAGTTTTTTTTAATCTGCAAAAGAAATTAAATCCATGTGAAAAAGAAGTAAAACAAAAAAATAAAAATAAAAAATCATAAGCTTCTATCTGTATTAGAAGTCCTTATACCAAAAAATTCAACTTATTTATTGAATGACCCTCATATATATATGTATGTATGTATGTATGTATGTATGTATAGAAAGAGAAATAAAGAGAAAGAACAGACAGATGAAGAATCCACAATTCTTAGCATTTACTTTTTAAAACGTGATCAATTTTTGGCATTTAAAAGAAATTAATAAAATGGTAAATATTAAAAAAAAGCATCTGATTAAATGACCCATGTCTGTTGTGTTTATATGAAAAGTTGATATTATTAAGTTTCCAAAAAATGAAGTTGTCCTAAATCAAAGAAATGAATTAAATGTAATCTGTAGGCATTGTATAATGTTTACTTTAAAATATAGTTAAAAGAATTTTTCGTAAGATTTATGCATTACAAATAAATATCAGTTATTTTATTAGTATGTAATAGTCCATATAATATTTACTTAATTCTTTGATTTTTCCAACTTTAATATTGCCTTGTTGCATTGTCCATTCAATATAAGTATCGCCTTTTAGGTTCTATATGTATATATATATATAAATGTTTTTAATTATACTAGCAACCCCTCTTAGAAGGTTTTGTCGTATAAGAAAATTTTGTAATTCCTTAACAATAACTTTTTGTTTAATACAACCTTGTCTACTTCACCATATCTAAACTCTGTTTGCAACAGTTTGTCTGCTGTTGGACGTGTCTAAAATGTCAATTTAGATAAGACATGAATTAATAACCCACCTACCTCCACACTTTGACCGTATTTATCATTTTCCTTTTTATCTTAGATCTGTCTCTTGATCGGTTAATCCTGACATGCCCACAAATGTTTTTTTAATTTTGAAATAAGGGTTTTCCCCACTTCTTTTTAACTTTCAAACAAGGTAATGATTTATTTTCTAGTTTCCCAAATAAATAATTTTCATAAGTTATCTATCATCACCTGATGAAGGAACATTATAGTTCCGAAACATGAACGTTTTTGTGTAGTGATGTAAAATATTATAATAAAAATATTATAATAATAGTATATATATATATATATATATATATATATAAAACATGTACATAAATTATTGTTCATTTATACATGTAAAATTATTTATAATCATCTATCAGTGAGAGAAATTATATTTAAGTCTAACAAATATTATTCTTTTTGATTGTCAGCATATCAAGAGAGTCAAAAGAAGACTGTATTGTGAAGGGAATGAAAATTCCCAAGAATACTGGAGTCATGTTTCCAGTCATGTGTTTACATTATGATCCAAGATATTGGACTGAACCGGAAAAGTTTGATCCTGAACAGTGAGTATTAAACAGCTAAGTGGTGAGACAAGTAACCTGGAGGAAGTAAAACTCAAGTTTTATTCTTCTTAACACTTCTATAGGAAAACCATTGAACCTTCAGCTTTTAATTAGCTTGTATAGTGAATAAAGATCAAGAAGGCAGCTGATAAAATCAATGTAAAATGGAACAATCAATAGTTAATTCTCTTCATGCACAAATAATTATTCATTCATACCTATCTTTATAATTGAGTATTTTATATGAATGTATATAACAGACATTTTAAAAGAGGAAATATTTTCATTTTTTTTATTAAGGGAACATGAAAGAGAACCAAAGCACTTTTCTATTTTATTGAAGGCAATTCTAATTAAAATGTCTTTTTCATAAATGAATTTCCCATGATTTTTTGTGACAGTTAAAGAATAAACTTGTTTTGAAAACAGACAAAACATTCTTTCAAATGAAATCAACAAAGTCTTTCATAAATATGATGAATATTTTTGTCATTGCAGCTTTTTGGTGCTGTTCATAATAAGTTAAACAAATCCTTTAATTCTGGGGTTAAATTTGATATTTGTCAAAAATCTTCATTAATCATAGCTTGGTGAGGGTAATTCAAATTAAAACAACTATTTCAATGAAAAAATTTCTCAAGATTCTTTACAACCTTTTTTAAAATGCGTTTGTAAATATGATGAATATTTTTGTAATTACAGCTTCAGTGAGGAAAACAAAGCCAAACAAAAACCCTTCACTTATCTTCCTTTTGGTGGTGGTCCACGAATCTGTCCTGGGATGCGATTGGCTGAACTTGAATTCAAGATGGCTGTTGTACAAATGCTGAGGAAATTCCGTCTTGTTGCTTGTGACAAAACTGAAGTAAGTATTCTTAATCTTCACTCATCATCTTCATATGAAATACAAACCCAATATGAGGTTGTACAAAAGTAAACTGACAATTTTTAAAAGATTTTTCATTGTTTTAATTCTTTCTTTTACTTTTGTCCAAATAAGGTTACTTGGCATTGCCTAGTTGAAAATAGTTTCCAAAGGTTTATCTTTGTGAGTAAATTTTATTCAACCAATATTTAACAATAAATTGTTTAAACAAAAAAGAATCTTACTTAAAAATGTAAATGTCTTATTGATTCCAACTTCCAAAAATTTTCTGTTCTTTTTTTCTGATTGGTAAATGTCAAACTGTGCCTTCAAAAATTTGTTTTTCTTCCTTCATGAAGTAAAAGTGATATTTTACTTTTTGAATCTTTATATTTTAATAGAAAAGCACTTTGTTTCCAGATTTAATGGAAATTGGCTTGTTCATTTCAGAATCTTTTTACTTAGATGAAAACTGTCACTTCACTCAAGTGAAATCCTTAACCCTTTCAGCCCTGAATTCCTGAACAATTTTAACCCTTCTGCCTAAGCTCATGAGTGAAAATTTGCAAATAATTGGTATGTGATGTATCACTGTAGATATAAAAATAGTTACAAGTATTTAACAACTGTTCAATCAATGGCAGGGCATTAAGTTTTGTTTTCTACTACTGTTTAACCGGTGACTGGGAATTACATCATTTTTCTCCACCACTGTTCAACCAGTGACTGGGTATTAGGTAATACTCTTTCTCTCATCTTCTTCTGTCTCATGACAAACTCATTTCTTTACTCTTTCTCTCATCTTCTTCTTTCTCATGACAAACTCATTTCTTTACTCTTTCTCTGATCTTCTTCTTTCTCAAGACAAACTCATTTCTTTACTCTTTCTCTCATCTTCTTCTTTCTCATTTCAAACTCATTTCTTTACTCTTTCTCTCATCTTCTTCTTTCTCAAGACAAACTCATTTCTTTACTCTTTCTCTCATCTTCTTCTTTCTCATGACAAACTCATTTCTTTACTCTTTCTCTCATCTTCTTCTTTCTCAAGACAAACTCATTTCTTTACTCTTTCTCTCATCTTCTTCTTTCTCATGACAAATTCCCTTCTTTACTCTTTCTCTCATCTTCTTCTTTCTCATGACAAACTCCCTTCTTTACTCTTTCTCTCATCTTCTTCTTTCTCATGACAAACTCCCTTCTTTACTCTTTCTCTCATCTTCTTCTTTCTCATGACAAACTCCCTTCTTTACTCTTTCTCTCATCTTCTTCTTTCTCATGACAAACTCCTTCTTTACTCTTTCTCTCATCTTCATCTTTCTCATGACAAACTCACTTCTTTACTCTTTCTCTCATCTTCTTCTTTCTCATGACAAACTCACTTCTTTACTCTTTCTCTCATCTTCTTCTTTCTCATGACAAACTCACTTCTTTACTCTTTCTCTCATCTTCTTCTTTCTCGTGACAAACTCATTTCTTTACTCTTTCTCTCATCTTCTTCTTTCTCAAGACAAACTCATTTCTTTACTCTTTCTCTCATCTTCTTCTTTCTCAAGACAAACTCATTTCTTTACTCTTTCTCTCATCTTCTTCTTTCTCATGACAAACTCATTTCTTTACTCTTTCTCTCATCTTCTTCTTTCTCATGACAAACTCCCTTCTTTACTCTTTCTCTCATCTTCTTCTGTCTCATGACAAACTCATTTCTTTACTCTTTCTCTCATCTTCTTCTTTCTCATGACAAACTCATTTCTTTACTCTTTCTCTAATCTTCTTCTTTCTCATGACAAACTCCCTTCTTTACTCTTTCTCTCATCTTCTTCTTTCTCATGACAAACTCATTTCTTTACTCTTTCTCTCATCTTCTTCTTTCTCATGACAAACTCATTTCTTTACTCTTTCTCTCATCTTCTTCTTTCTCATGACAAATTCCCTTCTTTACTCTTTCTCTCATCTTCTTCTTTCTCATGACAAACTCATTTCTTTACTCTTTCTCTCATCTTCTTCTTTCTCATGACAAACTCGTTTCTTTACTCTTTCTCTCATCTTCTTCTTTCTCATGACAAACTCATTTCTTTACTCTTTCTCTCATCTTCTTCTTTCTCATGACAAACTCCCTTCTTTACTCTTTCTCTCATCTCCTTCTTTCTCATGACAAACTCATTTCTTTACTCTTTCTCTCATCTTCTTTCTCATGACAAACTCATTTCTTTACTCTTTCTCTCATCTTCTTCTGTCTCATGACAAACTCCCTTCTTTACTCTTTCTCTCATCTTCTTCTTTATCATGACAAACTCATTTCTTTACTCTTTCTCTCATCTTCTTCTTTCTCATGACAAACTCATTTCTTTACTCTTTCTCTCATCTTCTTCTTTCTCATGACAAACTCCCTTCTTTACTCTTTCTCTCATCTTCTTCTTTCTCATGACAAACTCATTTCTTTACTCTTTCTCTCATCTTCTTCTTTCTCATGACAAACTCATTTCTTTACTCTTTCTCTCATCTTCTTCTTTCTCATGACAAACTCATTTCTTTACTCTTTCTCTCATCTTCTTCTTTCTCATGACAAACTCATTTCTTTACTCTTTCTCTCATCTTCTTCTTTCTCCTGACAAACTCATTTCTTTACTCTTTCTCTCATCTTCTTCTTTCTCATGACAAACTCATTTCTTTACTCTTTCTCGCATCTTCTTCTTTCTCATGACAAACTCATTTCTTTACTGTTTCTCTCATCTTCTTCTTTCTCATGACAAAATCCCTTCTTTACTCTTTCTTTCGTCTTCTTCTTTCTCATGACAAACTCCCTTCTTTACTCTTTCTTTCGTCTTCTTCTTTCTCATGACAAACTCCCTTCTTTACTCTTTCTCTCATCTTCTTCTTTCTCATGACAAACTCCCTTCTTTACTCTTTCTTTCGTCTTCTTCTTTCTCATGACAAACTCCCTTCTTTACTCTTTCTCTCATCTTCTTCTTTCTCATGACAAACTCCCTTCTTTACTCTTTCTTTCGTCTTCTTCTTTCTCATGACAAACTCCCTTCTTTACTCTTTCTCTCATCTTCTTCTTTCTCATGACAAACTCCCTTCTTTACTCTTTCTCTCATCTTCTTCTTTCTCATGACAAACTCCCTTCTTTACTCTTTCTCTCATCTTCTTCTTTCTCATGACAAACTCATTTCTTTACTCTTTCTCTCATCTTCTTCTTTCTCATGACAAACTCATTTCTTTACTCTTTCTCTCATCTTCTTCTTTCTCATGACAAACTCCTTTCTTTATTCTTTCTCTCATCTTCTTCTTTCGCATGACAAACTCCCGTCTTTACTCTTTCTCTCATCTTCTTCTTTCTGATGACAAACTCATTTCTTTACTCTTTCTCTCATCTTCTTCTTTCTCATGACAAACTCATTTCTTTACTCTTTCTCTCATCTTCTTCTTTCTCATGACAAACTCCCTTCTTTACTCTTTCTCTCATCTTCTTCTTTCTCATGACAGACTCCCTTCTTTACTCTTTCTCTCATCTTCTTCTTTCTCATGACAAACTCATTTCTTTACTCTTTCTCTCATCTTCTTTCTCATGACAAACTCATTTCTTTACTCTTTCTCTCATCTTCTTCTTTCTCATGACAAACTCATTTCTTTACTCTTTCTCTCATCTTCTTCTTTCTCATGACAAACTCCCTTCTTTACTCTTTCCCTCATCTTCTTCTTTCTCATGAAAAACTCATTTCTTTACTCTTTCTCTCATCTTCTTCTTTCTCATGACAAACTCATTTCTTTACTCTTTCTCTCATCTTCTTCTTTCTCATGACAAAATCCCTTCTTTACTCTTTCTCTCATCTTCTTCTTTCTCATGACAAACTAGTTTCTTTACTCTTTCTCTGATCTTCTTCTTTCTCATGACAAACTCCCCTCTTTACTCTTTCTCTCATCTTCTTCTTTCTCATGAAAAACTCCCTTCTTTACTCTTTCTCTCATCTTCTTCTTTCTCATGACAAACCCCCTTCTTTACTCTTTCTCTCATCTTCTTCTTTCTCATGACAAACTCCCTTCTTTACTCTTTCTCTCATCTTCTTCTTTCTCATGACAAACTCATTTCTTTACTCTTTCTCTCATCTTCTTCTTTCTCATGACAAACTCATTTCTTTACTCTTTCTCTCATCTTCTTCTTTCTCATGACAAAATCCCTTCTTTACTCTTTCTCTCATCTTCTTCTTTCTCAAGACAAACTCATTTCTTTACTCTTTCTCTCATCTTCTTCTTTCTCATGACAAACTCATTTCTTCACTCTTTCTCTCATCTTCTTCTTTCTCATGACAAACTCCCTTCTTTACTCTTTCTCTCATCATCTTCTTTCTCATGACAAACTCCCTTCTTTATTCTTTCTCTCATCTTCTTCTTTCTCATGACAAACTGATTTCTTTACTCTTTCTCTCATCTTCTTCTTTCTCATGACAAACTCATTTCTTTACTCTTTCTCTCATCTTCTTCTTTCTCATGACAAACTCATTTCTTCACTCTTTCTCTCATCTTCTTCTTTCTCATGACAAACTCCCTTCTTTACTCTTTCTCTCATCTTCTTCTTTATCATGACAAACTCATTTCTTTACTCTTTCTCTCATCTTCTTCTTTCTCATGACAAACTCATTTCTTTACTCTTTCTCTCATCTTCTTCTTTCTCATGACAAACTCCCTTCTTTACTCTTTCTCTCATCTTCTTCTTTCTCATGACAAACTCATTTCTTTACTCTTTCTCTCATCTTCTTCTTTCTCATGACAAACTCATTTCTTTACTCTTTCTCTCATCTTCTTCTTTCTCATGTCAAACTCATTTCTTTACTCTTTCTCTCATCTTCTTCTTTCTCATGACAAACTCATTTCTTTACTCTTTCTCTCATCTTCTTCTTTCTCATGAAAAAATCCCTTCTTTACTCTTTCTCTCATCTTCTTCTTTCTCATGACAAACTCATTTCTTTACTCTTTCTCTCATCTTCTTCTTTCTCATGACAAACTCCCTTCTTTACTCTTTCTCTCATCCGCTTCTTTCTCATGACAAACTCATTTCTATACTCTTTCTCTCATCTTCTTCTTTCTCATGACAAACTCATTTCTTTACTCTTTCTCTCATCTTCTTCTTTCTCATGACAAACTCATTTCTTTACTCTTTCTCTCATCTTTTTCTTTCTCATGACAAACTCATTTCTTTACTCTTTCTCTCATCTTCTTCTTTCTCATGACAAACTCATTTCTTTACTCTTTCTCTCATCTTCTTCTTTCTCATGACAAACTCATTTCTTTACTCTTTCTCTCATCTTCTTCTTTCTCATGACAAACTCATTTCTTTACTCTTTCTCTCATCTTTCTCCTGACAAACTCATTTCTTTACTCTTTCTCTCATCTTCTTCTTTCTCATGACAAACTCATTTCTTTACTCTTTCTCGCATCTTCTTCTTTCTCATGACAAACTCATTTCTTTACTCTTTCTCTCATCTTCTTCTTTCTCATGACAAAATCCCTTCTTCACTCTTTCTTTCGTCTTCTTCTTTCTCATGACAAACTCCCTTCTTTACACTTTCTTTCGTCTTCTTCTTTCTCATGACAAACTCCCTTCTTTACACTTTCTCTCATCTTCTTCTTTCTCATGACAAACTCCCTTCTTTACTCTTTCTTTCGTCTTCTTCTTTCTCATGACAAACTCCCTTCTTTACTCTTTCTCTCATCTTCTTCTTTCTCATGACAAACTCCCTTCTTTACTCTTTCTTTCGTCTTCTTCTTTCTCATGACAAACTCCCTTCTTTACTCTTTCTCTCATCTTCTTCTTTCTCATGACAAACTCCCTTCTTTACTCTTTCTTTCGTCTTCTTCTTTCTCATGACAAACTCCCTTCTTTACTCTTTCTCTCATCTTCTTCTTTCTCATGACAAACTCATTTCTTTACTCTTTCTCGCATCTTCTTCTTTCTCATGACAAACTCATTTCATTACTCTTTCTCTCATCTTCTTCTTTCTCATGACAAAATCCCTTCTTTACTCTTTCTTTCATCTTCTTCTTTCTCATGACAAACTCCCTTCTTTACTCTTTCTTTCGTCTTCTTCTTTCTCATGACAAACTCCCTTCTTTACTCTTTCTCTCATCTTCTTCTTTCTCATGACAAACTCCCTTCTTTACTCTTTCTTTCGTCTTCTTCTTTCTCATGACAAACTCCCTTCTTTACTCTTTCTCTCATCTTCTTCTTTCTCATGACAAACTCCCTTCTTTACTCTTTCTTTCGTCTTCTTCTTTCTCATGACAAACTCCCTTCTTTACTCTTTCTCTCATCTTCTTCTTTCTCATGACAAACTCCCTTCTTTACTCTTTCTTTCGTCTTCTTCTTTCTTATGACAAACTCCCTTCTTTACTCTTTCTCTCATCTTCTTCTTTCTCATGACAAACTCCCTTCTTTACTCTTTCTTTCGTCTTCTTCTTTCTCATGACAAACTCCCTTCATTACTCTTTCTCTCATCTTCTTCTTTCTCATGACAAACTCATTTCTTTACTCTTTCTCTCATCTTCTTCTTTCTCATGACAAACTCATTTCTTTACTCTTTCTCTCATCTTCTTCTTTCTCATGACAAACTCCTTTCTTTATTCTTTCCCTCATCTTCTTCTTTCGCATGACAAACTCCCTTCTTTACTCTTTCTCTCATCTTCTTCTTTCTCATGACAAACTCATTTCTTTACTCTTTCTCGCATCTTCTTCTTTCTCATGACAAACTCATTTCATTACTCTTTCTCTCATCTTCTTCTTTCTCATGACAAAATCCCTTCTTTACTCTTTCTTTCATCTTCTTCTTTCTCATGACAAACTCCCTTCTTTACTCTTTCTTTCGTCTTCTTCTTTCTCATGACAAACTCCCTTCTTTACTCTTTCTCTCATCTTCTTCTTTCTCATGACAAACTCCCTTCTTTACTCTTTCTTTCGTCTTCTTCTTTCTCATGACAAACTCCCTTCTTTACTCTTTCTCTCATCTTCTTCTTTCTCATGACAAACTCCCTTCTTTACTCTTTCTTTCGTCTTCTTCTTTCTCATGACAAACTCCCTTCTTTACTCTTTCTCTCATCTTCTTCTTTCTCATGACAAACTCCCTTCTTTACTCTTTCTTTCGTCTTCTTCTTTCTTATGACAAACTCCCTTCTTTACTCTTTCTCTCATCTTCTTCTTTCTCATGACAAACTCCCTTCTTTACTCTTTCTTTCGTCTTCTTCTTTCTCATGACAAACTCCCTTCTTTACTCTTTCTCTCATCTTCTTCTTTCTCATGACAAACTCCCTTCTTTACTCTTTCTCTCATCTTCTTCTTTCTCATGACAAACTCCCTTCATTACTCTTTCTCTCATCTTCTTCTTTCTCATGACAAACTCATTTCTTTACTCTTTCTCTCATCTTCTTCTTTCTCATGACAAACTCATTTCTTTACTCTTTCTCTCATCTTCTTCTTTCTCATGACAAACTCCTTTCTTTATTCTTTCCCTCATCTTCTTCTTTCGCATGACAAACTCCCGTCTTTACTCTTTCTCTCATCTTCTTCTTTCTGATGACAAACTCATTTCTTTACTCTTTCTCTCATCTTCTTCTTTCTCATGACAAACTCATTTCTTTACTCTTTCTCTCATGTTCTTCTTTCTCATGACAAACTCCCTTCTTTACTCTTTCTCTCATCTTCTTCTTTCTCATGACAAACTCCCTTCTTTATTCTTTCTCTCATCTTCTTCTTTCTCATGACAGACTCCCTTCTTTACTCTTTCTCTCATCTTCTTCATTCTCATGACAAACTCATTTCTTTACTCTTTCTCTCATTTTCTTTCTCATGACAAACTCATTTCTTTACTCTTTCTCTCATCTTCTTCTTTCTCATGACAAACTCATTTCTTTACTCTTTCTCTCATCTTCTTCTTTCTCATGACAAACTCCCTTCTTTACTCTTTCCCTCATCTTCTTCTTTCTCATGAAAAACTCATTTCTTTACTCTTTCTCTCATCTTCTTCTTTCTCATGACAAACTCATTTCTTTACTCATTCTCTCATCTTCTTCTTTCTCATGACAAAATCCCTTCTTTACTCTTTCTCTCATCTTCTTCTTTCTCATGACAAACTCGTTTCTTTACTCTTTCTCTGATCTTCTTCTTCCTCATGACAAACTCCCCTCTTTACTCTTTCTCTCATCTTCTTCTTTCTCATGAAAAACTCCCTTCTTTACTCTTTCTCTCATCTTCTTCTTTCTCATGACAAACTCCCTTCTTTACTCTTTCTCTCATCTTCTTTCTCATGACAAACTCCCTTCTTTACTCTTTCCCTCATCTTCTTCTTTCTCTTGACAAACTCATTTCTTTACTCTTTCTCTCATCTTCTTCTTTCTCATGACAAACTCATTTCTTTACTCTTTCTCTCATCTTCTTCTTTCTCATGAGAAACTCATTTCTTTACTCTTTCTCTCATCTTCTTCTTTCTCATGACAAAATCCCTTCTTTACTCTTTCTCTCATCTTCTTCTTTCTCAAGACAAACTCATTTCTTTACTCTTTCTCTCATCTTCTTCTTTCTCATGACAAACTCATTTCTTCACTCTTTCTCTCATCTTCTTCTTTCTCATGACAAACTCCCTTCTTTACTCTTTCTCTCATCATCTTCTTTATCATGACAAACTCATTTCATTACTCTTTCTCTCATCTTCTTCTTTCTCATGACAAACTCCCTTCTTTACTCTTTCTCTCATCTTCTTCTTTCTCATGACAAACTCCCTTCTTTACTGTTTCTCTCATCTTCTTCTTTCTCATGACAAACTCCCTTCTTTACTCTTTCTCTCATCTTCTTCTTTCTCATGACAAACTCATTTCTTTACTCTTTCTCTCATCTTCTTCTTTCTCATGACAAACTCATTTCTTCACTCTTTCTCTCATCTTCTTCTTTCTCATGACAAACTCCCTTCTTTACTCTTTCTCTCATCTTCTTCTTTATCATGACAAACTCATTTCATTACTCTTTCTCTCATCTTCTTCTTTCTCATGACAAACTCCCTTCTTTACTCTTTCTCTCATCTGCTTCTTTCTCATGACAAACTCATTTCTTTACTCTTTCTCTCATCTTCTTTCTCATGACAAACTCATTTCTTTACTCTTTCTCTCATCTTCTTCTTTCTCATGACAAACTCCCTTCTTTACTCTTTCTCTCATCTTCTTCTTTATCATGACAAACTCATTTCTTTACTCTTTCTCTCATCTTCTTCTTTCTCATGACAAACTCATTTCTTTACTCTTTCTCTCATCTTCTTCTTTCTCATGACAAACTCCCTTCTTTACTCTTTCTCTCATCTTCTTCTTTCTCATGACAAACTCATTTCTTTACTCTTTCTCTCATCTTCTTCTTTCTCATGACAAACTCATTTCTTTACTCTTTCTCTCATCTTCTTCTTTCTCATGACAAACTCCCTTCTTTACTCTTTCTCTCATGTTCTTCTTTTTCATGACAAACTCCCTTCTTTACTCTTTCTCTCATCTTCTTCTTTCTCATGACAAACTCCCTTCTTTACTCTTTCTCTCATCTTCTTCTTTCTCATGAAAAACTCCCTTCTTTACTCTTTCTCTCATCTTCTTCTTTCTCATGACAAACTCATTTCTTTACTCTTTCTCTCATCTTCTTCTTTGTCATGACAAACTCATTTCTTTACTCTTTCTCTCATCTTCTTCTTTCTCAAGACAAACTCATTTCTTTACTCTTTCTCTCATCTTCTTCTTTCTCAAGACAAACTCATTTCTTTACTCTTTCTCTCATCTTCTTCTTTCTCATGACAAACTCATTTCTTTACTCTTTCTCTCATCTTCTTCTTTCTCATGACAAACTCCCTTCTTTACTCTTTCTCTCATCTTCTTCTGTCTCATGACAAACTCATTTCTTTACTCTTTCTCTCATCTTCTTCTTTCTCATGACAAACTCATTTCTTTACTCTTTCTCTAATCTTCTTCTTTCTCATGACAAACTCCCTTCTTTACTCTTTCTCTCATCTTCTTCTTTCTCATGACAAACTCATTTCTTTACTCTTTCTCTCATCTTCTTCTTTCTCATGACAAACTCATTTCTTTACTCTTTCTCTCATCTTCTTCTTTCTCATGACAAATTCCCTTCTTTACTCTTTCTCTCATCTTCTTCTTTCTCATGACAAACTCATTTCTTTACTCTTTCTCTCATCTTCTTCTTTCTCATGACAAACTCGTTTCTTTACTCTTTCTCTCATCTTCTTCTTTCTCATGACAAACTCATTTCTTTACTCTTTCTCTCATCTTCTTCTTTCTCATGACAAACTCCCTTCTTTACTCTTTCTCTCATCTCCTTCTTTCTCATGACAAACTCATTTCTTTACTCTTTCTCTCATCTTCTTTCTCATGACAAACTCATTTCTTTACTCTTTCTCTCATCTTCTTCTGTCTCATGACAAACTCCCTTCTTTACTCTTTCTCTCATCTTCTTCTTTATCATGACAAACTCATTTCTTTACTCTTTCTCTCATCTTCTTCTTTCTCATGACAAACTCATTTCTTTACTCTTTCTCTCATCTTCTTCTTTCTCATGACAAACTCCCTTCTTTACTCTTTCTCTCATCTTCTTCTTTCTCATGACAAACTCATTTCTTTACTCTTTCTCTCATCTTCTTCTTTCTCATGACAAACTCATTTCTTTACTCTTTCTCTCATCTTCTTCTTTCTCATGACAAACTCATTTCTTTACTCTTTCTCTCATCTTCTTCTTTCTCATGACAAACTCATTTCTTTACTCTTTCTCTCATCTTCTTCTTTCTCCTGACAAACTCATTTCTTTACTCTTTCTCTCATCTTCTTCTTTCTCATGACAAACTCATTTCTTTACTCTTTCTCGCATCTTCTTCTTTCTCATGACAAACTCATTTCTTTACTGTTTCTCTCATCTTCTTCTTTCTCATGACAAAATCCCTTCTTTACTCTTTCTTTCGTCTTCTTCTTTCTCATGACAAACTCCCTTCTTTACTCTTTCTTTCGTCTTCTTCTTTCTCATGACAAACTCCCTTCTTTACTCTTTCTCTCATCTTCTTCTTTCTCATGACAAACTCCCTTCTTTACTCTTTCTTTCGTCTTCTTCTTTCTCATGACAAACTCCCTTCTTTACTCTTTCTCTCATCTTCTTCTTTCTCATGACAAACTCCCTTCTTTACTCTTTCTTTCGTCTTCTTCTTTCTCATGACAAACTCCCTTCTTTACTCTTTCTCTCATCTTCTTCTTTCTCATGACAAACTCCCTTCTTTACTCTTTCTCTCATCTTCTTCTTTCTCATGACAAACTCCCTTCTTTACTCTTTCTCTCATCTTCTTCTTTCTCATGACAAACTCATTTCTTTACTCTTTCTCTCATCTTCTTCTTTCTCATGACAAACTCATTTCTTTACTCTTTCTCTCATCTTCTTCTTTCTCATGACAAACTCCTTTCTTTATTCTTTCTCTCATCTTCTTCTTTCGCATGACAAACTCCCGTCTTTACTCTTTCTCTCATCTTCTTCTTTCTGATGACAAACTCATTTCTTTACTCTTTCTCTCATCTTCTTCTTTCTCATGACAAACTCATTTCTTTACTCTTTCTCTCATCTTCTTCTTTCTCATGACAAACTCCCTTCTGTACTCTTTCTCTCATCTTCTTCTTTCTCATGACAGACTCCCTTCTTTACTCTTTCTCTCATCTTCTTCTTTCTCATGACAAACTCATTTCTTTACTCTTTCTCTCATCTTCTTTCTCATGACAAACTCATTTCTTTACTCTTTCTCTCATCTTCTTCTTTCTCATGACAAACTCATTTCTTTACTCTTTCTCGCATCTTCTTCTTTCTCATGACAAACTCATTTCATTACTCTTTCTCTCATCTTCTTCTTTCTCATGACAAAATCCCTTCTTTACTCTTTCTTTCATCTTCTTCTTTCTCATGACAAACTCCCTTCTTTACTCTTTCTTTCGTCTTCTTCTTTCTCATGACAAACTCCCTTCTTTACTCTTTCTCTCATCTTCTTCTTTCTCATGACAAACTCCCTTCTTTACTCTTTCTTTCGTCTTCTTCTTTCTCATGACAAACTCCCTTCTTTACTCTTTCTCTCATCTTCTTCTTTCTCATGACAAACTCCCTTCTTTACTCTTTCTTTCGTCTTCTTCTTTCTCATGACAAACTCCCTTCTTTACTCTTTCTCTCATCTTCTTCTTTCTCATGACAAACTCCCTTCTTTACTCTTTCTTTCGTCTTCTTCTTTCTTATGACAAACTCCCTTCTTTACTCTTTCTCTCATCTTCTTCTTTCTCATGACAAACTCCCTTCTTTACTCTTTCTTTCGTCTTCTTCTTTCTCATGACAAACTCCCTTCTTTACTCTTTCTCTCATCTTCTTCTTTCTCATGACAAACTCCCTTCTTTACTCTTTCTCTCATCTTCTTCTTTCTCATGACAAACTCCCTTCATTACTCTTTCTCTCATCTTCTTCTTTCTCATGACAAACTCATTTCTTTACTCTTTCTCTCATCTTCTTCTTTCTCATGACAAACTCATTTCTTTACTCTTTCTCTCATCTTCTTCTTTCTCATGACAAACTCCTTTCTTTATTCTTTCCCTCATCTTCTTCTTTCGCATGACAAACTCCCGTCTTTACTCTTTCTCTCATCTTCTTCTTTCTGATGACAAACTCATTTCTTTACTCTTTCTCTCATCTTCTTCTTTCTCATGACAAACTCATTTCTTTACTCTTTCTCTCATGTTCTTCTTTCTCATGACAAACTCCCTTCTTTACTCTTTCTCTCATCTTCTTCTTTCTCATGACAAACTCCCTTCTTTATTCTTTCTCTCATCTTCTTCTTTCTCATGACAGACTCCCTTCTTTACTCTTTCTCTCATCTTCTTCATTCTCATGACAAACTCATTTCTTTACTCTTTCTCTCATTTTCTTTCTCATGACAAACTCATTTCTTTACTCTTTCTCTCATCTTCTTCTTTCTCATGACAAACTCATTTCTTTACTCTTTCTCTCATCTTCTTCTTTCTCATGACAAACTCCCTTCTTTACTCTTTCCCTCATCTTCTTCTTTCTCATGAAAAACTCATTTCTTTACTCTTTCTCTCATCTTCTTCTTTCTCATGACAAACTCATTTCTTTACTCATTCTCTCATCTTCTTCTTTCTCATGACAAAATCCCTTCTTTACTCTTTCTCTCATCTTCTTCTTTCTCATGACAAACTCGTTTCTTTACTCTTTCTCTGATCTTCTTCTTCCTCATGACAAACTCCCCTCTTTACTCTTTCTCTCATCTTCTTCTTTCTCATGAAAAACTCCCTTCTTTACTCTTTCTCTCATCTTCTTCTTTCTCATGACAAACTCCCTTCTTTACTCTTTCTCTCATCTTCTTTCTCATGACAAACTCCCTTCTTTACTCTTTCCCTCATCTTCTTCTTTCTCTTGACAAACTCATTTCTTTACTCTTTCTCTCATCTTCTTCTTTCTCATGACAAACTCATTTCTTTACTCTTTCTCTCATCTTCTTCTTTCTCATGAGAAACTCATTTCTTTACTCTTTCTCTCATCTTCTTCTTTCTCATGACAAAATCCCTTCTTTACTCTTTCTCTCATCTTCTTCTTTCTCAAGACAAACTCATTTCTTTAGTCTTTCTCTCATCTTCTTCTTTCTCATGACAAACTCATTTCTTCACTCTTTCTCTCATCTTCTTCTTTCTCATGACAAACTCCCTTCTTTACTCTTTCTCTTATCATCTTCTTTCTCATGACAAACTCCCTTCTTTATTCTTTCTCTCATCTTCTTCTTTCTCATGACAAACTGATTTCTTTACTCTTTCTCTCATCTTCTTCTTTCTCATGACAAACTCATTTCTTTACTCTTTCTCTCATCTTCTTCTTTCTCATGACAAACTCCCTTCTTTACTGTTTCTCTCATCTTCTTCTTTCTCATGACAAACTCCCTTCTTTACTCTTTCTCTCATCTTCTTCTTTCTCATGACAAACTCATTTCTTTACTCTTTCTCTCATCTTCTTCTTTCTCATGACAAACTCATTTCTTCACTCTTTCTCTCATCTTCTTCTTTCTCATGACAAACTCCCTTCTTTACTCTTTCTCTCATCTTCTTCTTTATCATGACAAACTCATTTCTTTACTCTTTCTCTCATCTTCTTCTTTCTCATGACAAACTCCCTTCTTTACTCTTTCTCTCATCTGCTTCTTTCTCATGACAAACTCATTTCTTTACTCTTTCTCTCATCTTCTTTCTCATGACAAACTCATTTCTTTACTCTTTCTCTCATCTTCTTCTTTCTCATGACAAACTCCCTTCTTTACTCTTTCTCTCATCTTCTTCTTTATCATGACAAACTCATTTCTTTACTCTTTCTCTCATCTTCTTCTTTCTCATGACAAACTCATTTCTTTACTCTTTCTCTCATCTTCTTCTTTCTCATGACAAACTCCCTTCTTTACTCTTTCTCTCATCTTCTTCTTTCTCATGACAAACTCATTTCTTTACTCTTTCTCTCATCTTCTTCTTTCTCATGACAAACTCATTTCTTTACTCTTTCTCTCATCTTCTTCTTTCTCATGACAAACTCCCTTCTTTACTCTTTCTCTCATGTTCTTCTTTCTCATGACAAACTCCCTTCTTTACTCTTTCTCTCATCTTCTTCTTTCTCATGACAAACTCCCTTCTTTACTCTTTCTCTCATCTTCTTCTTTCTCATGAAAAACTCCCTTCTTTACTCTTTCTCTCATCTTCTTCTTTCTCATGACAAACTCATTTCTTTACTCTTTCTCTCATCTTCTTCTTTGTCATGACAAACTCATTTCTTTACTCTTTCTCTCATCTTCTTCTTTCTCAAGACAAACTCATTTCTTTACTCTTTCTCTCATCTTCTTCTTTCTCAAGACAAACTCATTTCTTTACTCTTTCTCTCATCTTCTTCTTTCTCATGACAAACTCATTTCTTTACTCTTTCTCTCATCTTCTTCTTTCTCATGACAAACTCCCTTCTTTACTCTTTCTCTCATCTTCTTCTGTCTCATGACAAACTCATTTCTTTACTCTTTCTCTCATCTTCTTCTTTCTCATGACAAACTCATTTCTTTACTCTTTCTCTAATCTTCTTCTTTCTCATGACAAACTCCCTTCTTTACTCTTTCTCTCATCTTCTTCTTTCTCATGACAAACTCATTTCTTTACTCTTTCTCTCATCTTCTTCTTTCTCATGACAAACTCATTTCTTTACTCTTTCTCTCATCTTCTTCTTTCTCATGACAAATTCCCTTCTTTACTCTTTCTCTCATCTTCTTCTTTCTCATGACAAACTCATTTCTTTACTCTTTCTCTCATCTTCTTCTTTCTCATGACAAACTCGTTTCTTTACTCTTTCTCTCATCTTCTTCTTTCTCATGACAAACTCATTTCTTTACTCTTTCTCTCATCTTCTTCTTTCTCATGACAAACTCCCTTCTTTACTCTTTCTCTCATCTCCTTCTTTCTCATGACAAACTCATTTCTTTACTCTTTCTCTCATCTTCTTTCTCATGACAAACTCATTTCTTTACTCTTTCTCTCATCTTCTTCTGTCTCATGACAAACTCCCTTCTTTACTCTTTCTCTCATCTTCTTCTTTATCATGACAAACTCATTTCTTTACTCTTTCTCTCATCTTCTTCTTTCTCATGACAAACTCATTTCTTTACTCTTTCTCTCATCTTCTTCTTTCTCATGACAAACTCCCTTCTTTACTCTTTCTCTCATCTTCTTCTTTCTCATGACAAACTCATTTCTTTACTCTTTCTCTCATCTTCTTCTTTCTCATGACAAACTCATTTCTTTACTCTTTCTCTCATCTTCTTCTTTCTCATGACAAACTCATTTCTTTACTCTTTCTCTCATCTTCTTCTTTCTCATGACAAACTCATTTCTTTACTCTTTCTCTCATCTTCTTCTTTCTCCTGACAAACTCATTTCTTTACTCTTTCTCGCATCTTCTTCTTTCTCATGACAAACTCATTTCTTTACTGTTTCTCTCATCTTCTTCTTTCTCATGACAAACTCATTTCTTTACTCTTTCTCGCATCTTCTTCTTTCTCATGACAAACTCATTTCTTTACTGTTTCTCTCATCTTCTTCTTTCTCATGACAAAATCCCTTCTTTACTCTTTCTTTCGTCTTCTTCTTTCTCATGACAAACTCCCTTCTTTACTCTTTCTTTCGTCTTCTTCTTTCTCATGACAAACTCCCTTCTTTACTCTTTCTCTCATCTTCTTCTTTCTCATGACAAACTCCCTTCTTTACTCTTTCTTTCGTCTTCTTCTTTCTCATGACAAACTCCCTTCTTTACTCTTTCTCTCATCTTCTTCTTTCTCATGACAAACTCCCTTCTTTACTCTTTCTTTCGTCTTCTTCTTTCTCATGACAAACTCCCTTCTTTACTCTTTCTCTCATCTTCTTCTTTCTCATGACAAACTCCCTTCTTTACTCTTTCTCTCATCTTCTTCTTTCTCATGACAAACTCCCTTCTTTACTCTTTCTCTCATCTTCTTCTTTCTCATGACAAACTCATTTCTTTACTCTTTCTCTCATCTTCTTCTTTCTCATGACAAACTCATTTCTTTACTCTTTCTCTCATCTTCTTCTTTCTCATGACAAACTCCTTTCTTTATTCTTTCTCTCATCTTCTTCTTTCGCATGACAAACTCCCGTCTTTACTCTTTCTCTCATCTTCTTCTTTCTGATGACAAACTCATTTCTTTACTCTTTCTCTCATCTTCTTCTTTCTCATGACAAACTCATTTCTTTACTCTTTCTCTCATCTTCTTCTTTCTCATGACAAACTCCCTTCTGTACTCTTTCTCTCATCTTCTTCTTTCTCATGACAGACTCCCTTCTTTACTCTTTCTCTCATCTTCTTCTTTCTCATGACAAACTCATTTCTTTACTCTTTCTCTCATCTTCTTTCTCATGACAAACTCATTTCTTTACTCTTTCTCTCATCTTCTTCTTTCTCATGACAAACTCATTTCTTTACTCTTTCTCTCATCTTCTTCTTTCTCATGACAAAATCCCTTCTTTACTCTTTCTCTCATCTTCTTCTTTCTCATGACAAACTCGTTTCTTTACTCTTTCTCTGATCTTCTTCTTTCTCATGACAAACTCCCCTCTTTACTCTTTCTCTCATCTTCTTCTTTCTCATGAAAAACTCCCTTCTTTACTCTTTCTCTCATCTTCTTCTTTCTCATGACAAACTCCCTTCTTTACTCTTTCTCTCATCTTCTTCTTTCTCATGACAAACTCCCTTCTTTACTCTTTCTCTCATCTTCTTCTTTCTCATGACAAACTCATTTCTTTACTCTTTCTCTCATCTTCTTCTTTCTCATGACAAACTCATTTCTTTACTCTTTCTCTCACCTTCTTCTTTCTCATGACAAAATCCCTTCTTTACTCTTTCTCTCATCTTCTTCTTTCTCAAGACAAACTCATTTCTTTACTCTTTCTCTCATCTTCTTCTTTCTCATGACAAACTCATTTCTTCACTCTTTCTCTCATCTTCTTCTTTCTCATGACAAACTCCCTTCTTTACTCTTTCTCTCATCATCTTCTTTCTCATGACAAACTCCCTTCTTTATTCTTTCTCTCATCTTCTTCTTTCTGTTGACAAACTGATTTCTTTACTCTTTCTCTCATCTTCTTCTTTCTCATGACAAACTCATTTCTTTACTCTTTCTCTCATCTTCTTCTTTCTCATGACAAACTCATTTCTTCACTCTTTCTCTCATCTTCTTCTTTCTCATGACAAACTCCCTTCTTTACTCTTTCTCTCATCTTCTTCTTTATCATGACAAACTCATTTCTTTACTCTTTCTCTCATCTTCTTCTTTCTCATGACAAACTCATTTCTTTACTCTTTCTCTCATCTTCTTCTTTCTCATGACAAACTCCCTTCTTTACTCTTTCTCTCATCTTCTTCTTTCTCATGACAAACTCATTTCTTTACTCTTTCTCTCATCTTCTTCTTTCTCATGACAAACTCATTTCTTTACTCTTTCTCTCATCTTCTTCTTTCTCATGTCAAACTCATTTCTTTACTCTTTCTCTCATCTTCTTCTTTCTCATGACAAACTCATTTCTTTACTCTTTCTCTCATCTTATTCTTTCTCATGACAAACTCATTTCTTTACTCTTTCTCTCATCTTCTTCTTTCTCATGACAAACTCCCTTCTTTACTCTTTCTCTCATCTGCTTCTTTCTCATGACAAACTCATTTCTATACTCTTTCTCTCATCTTCTTCTTTCTCATGACAAACTCATTTCTTTACTCTTTCTCTCATCTTCTTCTTTCTCATGACAAACTCATTTCTTTACTCTTTCTCTCATCTTTTTCTTTCTCATGACAAACTCATTTCTTTACTCTTTCTCTCATCTTCTTCTTTCTCATGACAAACTCATTTCTTTACTCTTTCTCTCATCTTCTTCTTTCTCATGACAAACTCATTTCTTTACTCTTTCTCTCATCTTCTTCTTTCTCATGACAAACTCATTTCTTTACTCTTTCTCTCATCTTTCTCCTGACAAACTCATTTCTTTACTCTTTCTCTCATCTTCTTCTTTCTCATGACAAACTCATTTCTTTACTCTTTCTCGCATCTTCTTCTTTCTCATGACAAACTCATTTCTTTACTCTTTCTCTCATCTTCTTCTTTCTCATGACAAAATCCCTTCTTCACTCTTTCTTTCGTCTTCTTCTTTCTCATGACAAACTCCCTTCTTTACACTTTCTTTCGTCTTCTTCTTTCTCATGACAAACTCCCTTCTTTACACTTTCTCTCATCTTCTTCTTTCTCATGACAAACTCCCTTCTTTACTCTTTCTTTCGTCTTCTTCTTTCTCATGACAAACTCCCTTCTTTACTCTTTCTCTCATCTTATTCTTTCTCATGACAAACTCCCTTCTTTACTCTTTCTTTCGTCTTCTTCTTTCTCATGACAAACTCCCTTCTTTACTCTTTCTCTCATCTTCTTCTTTCTCATGACAAACTCCCTTCTTTACTCTTTCTTTCGTCTTCTTCTTTCTCATGACAAACTCCCTTCTTTACTCTTTCTCTCATCTTCTTCTTTCTCATGACAAACTCCCTTCTTTACTCTTTCTTTCGTCTTCTTCTTTCTCATGACAAACTCCCTTCTTTACTCTTTCTCTCATCTTCTTCTTTCTCATGACAAACTCATTTCTTTACTCTTTCTCGCATCTTCTTCTTTCTCATGACAAACTCATTTCATTACTCTTTCTCTCATCTTCTTCTTTCTCATGACAAAATCCCTTCTTTACTCTTTCTTTCATCTTCTTCTTTCTCATGACAAACTCCCTTCTTTACTCTTTCTTTCGTCTTCTTCTTTCTCATGACAAACTCCCTTCTTTACTCTTTCTCTCATCTTCTTCTTTCTCATGACAAACTCCCTTCTTTACTCTTTCTTTCGTCTTCTTCTTTCTCATGACAAACTCCCTTCTTTACTCTTTCTCTCATCTTCTTCTTTCTCATGACAAACTCCCTTCTTTACTCTTTCTTTCGTCTTCTTCTTTCTCATGACAAACTCCCTTCTTTACTCTTTCTCTCATCTTCTTCTTTCTCATGACAAACTCCCTTCTTTACTCTTTCTTTCGTCTTCTTCTTTCTTATGACAAACTCCCTTCTTTACTCTTTCTCTCATCTTCTTCTTTCTCATGACAAACTCCCTTCTTTACTCTTTCTTTCGTCTTCTTCTTTCTAATGACAAACTCCCTTCTTTACTCTTTCTCTCATCTTCTTCTTTCTCATGACAAACTCCCTTCTTTACTCTTTCTCTCATCTTCTTCTTTCTCATGAGAAACTCCCTTCATTACTCTTTCTCTCATCTTCTTCTTTCTCATGACAAACTCATTTCTTTACTCTTTCTCTCATCTTCTTCTTTCTCATGACAAACTCATTTCTTTACTCTTTCTCTCATCTTCTTCTTTCTCATGACAAACTCCTTTCTTTATTCTTTCCCTCATCTTCTTCTTTCGCATGACAAACTCCCTTCTTTACTCTTTCTCTCATCTTCTTCTTTCTCATGACAAACTCATTTCTTTACTCTTTCTCGCATCTTCTTCTTTCTCATGACAAACTCATTTCATTACTCTTTCTCTCATCTTCTTCTTTCTCATGACAAAATCCCTTCTTTACTCTTTCTTTCATCTTCTTCTTTCTCATGACAAACTCCCTTCTTTACTCTTTCTTTCGTCTTCTTCTTTCTCATGACAAACTCCCTTCTTTACTCTTTCTCTCATCTTCTTCTTTCTCATGACAAACTCCCTTCTTTACTCTTTCTTTCGTCTTCTTCTTTCTCATGACAAACTCCCTTCTTTACTCTTTCTCTCATCTTCTTCTTTCTCATGACAAACTCCCTTCTTTACTCTTTCTTTCGTCTTCTTCTTTCTCATGACAAACTCCCTTCTTTACTCTTTCTCTCATCTTCTTCTTTCTCATGACAAACTCCCTTCTTTACTCTTTCTTTCGTCTTCTTCTTTCTTATGACAAACTCCCTTCTTTACTCTTTCTCTCATCTTCTTCTTTCTCATGACAAACTCCCTTCTTTACTCTTTCTTTCGTCTTCTTCTTTCTCATGACAAACTCCCTTCTTTACTCTTTCTCTCATCTTCTTCTTTCTCATGACAAACTCCCTTCTTTACTCTTTCTCTCATCTTCTTCTTTCTCATGACAAACTCCCTTCATTACTCTTTCTCTCATCTTCTTCTTTCTCATGACAAACTCATTTCTTTACTCTTTCTCTCATCTTCTTCTTTCTCATGACAAACTCATTTCTTTACTCTTTCTCTCATCTTCTTCTTTCTCATGACAAACTCCTTTCTTTATTCTTTCCCTCATCTTCTTCTTTCGCATGACAAACTCCCGTCTTTACTCTTTCTCTCATCTTCTTCTTTCTGATGACAAACTCATTTCTTTACTCTTTCTCTCATCTTCTTCTTTCTCATGACAAACTCATTTCTTTACTCTTTCTCTCATGTTCTTCTTTCTCATGACAAACTCCCTTCTTTACTCTTTCTCTCATCTTCTTCTTTCTCATGACAAACTCCCTTCTTTATTCTTTCTCTCATCTTCTTCTTTCTCATGACAGACTCCCTTCTTTACTCTTTCTCTCATCTTCTTCATTCTCATGACAAACTCATTTCTTTACTCTTTCTCTCATTTTCTTTCTCATGACAAACTCATTTCTTTACTCTTTCTCTCATCTTCTTCTTTCTCATGACAAACTCATTTCTTTACTCTTTCTCTCATCTTCTTCTTTCTCATGACAAACTCCCTTCTTTACTCTTTCCCTCATCTTCTTCTTTCTCATGAAAAACTCATTTCTTTACTCTTTCTCTCATCTTCTTCTTTCTCATGACAAACTCATTTCTTTACTCTTTCTCTCATCTTCTTCTTTCTCATGACAAAATCCCTTCTTTACACTTTCTCTCATCTTCTTCTTTCTCATGACAAACTCGTTTCTTTACTCTTTCTCTGATCTTCTTCTTCCTCATGACAAACTCCCCTCTTTACTCTTTCTCTCATCTTCTTCTTTCTCATGAAAAACTCCCTTCTTTACTCTTTCTCTCATCTTCTTCTTTCTCATGACAAACTCCCTTCTTTACTCTTTCTCTCATCTTCTTTCTCATGACAAACTCCCTTCTTTACTCTTTCCCTCATCTTCTTCTTTCTCTTGACAAACTCATTTCTTTACTCTTTCTCTCATCTTCTTCTTTCTCATGACAAACTCATTTCTTTACTCTTTCTCTCATCTTCTTCTTTCTCATGAGAAACTCATTTCTTTACTCTTTCTCTCATCTTCTTCTTTCTCATGACAAAATCCCTTCTTTACTCTTTCTCTCATCTTCTTCTTTCTCAAGACAAACTCATTTCTTTACTCTTTCTCTCATCTTCTTCTTTCTCATGACAAGCTCATTTCTTCACTCTTTCTCTCATCTTCTTCTTTCTCATGACAAACTCCCTTCTTTACTCTTTCTCTCATCATCTTCTTTCTCATGACAAACTCCCTTCTTTATTCTTTCTCTCATCTTCTTCTTTCTCATGACAAACTGATTTCTTTACTCTTTCTCTCATCTTCTTCTTTCTCATGACAAACTCATTTCTTTACTCTTTCTCTCATCTTCTTCTTTCTCATGACAAACTCCCTTCTTTACTGTTTCTCTCATCTTCTTCTTTCTCATGACAAACTCCCTTCTTTACTCTTTCTCTCATCTTCTTCTTTCTCATGACAAACTCATTTCTTTACTCTTTCTCTCATCTTCTTCTTTCTCATGACAAACTCATTTCTTCACTCTTTCTCTCATCTTCTTCTTTCTCATGACAAACTCCCTTCTTTACTCTTTCTCTCATCTTCTTCTTTATCATGACAAACTCATTTCTTTACTCTTTCTCTCATCTTCTTCTTTCTCATGACAAACTCCCTTCTTTACTCTTTCTCTCATCTGCTTCTTTCTCATGACAAACTCATTTCTTTACTCTTTCTCTCATCTTCTTTCTCATGACAAACTCATTTCTTTACTCTTTCTCTCATCTTCTTCTTTCTCATGACAAACTCCCTTCTTTACTCTTTCTCTCATCTTCTTCTTTATCATGACAAACTCATTTCTTTACTCTTTCTCTCATCTTCTTCTTTCTCATGACAAACTCATTTCTTTACTCTTTCTCTCATCTTCTTCTTTCTCATGACAAACTCCCTTCTTTACTCTTTCTCTCATCTTCTTCTTTCTCATGACAAACTCATTTCTTTACTCTTTCTCTCATCTTCTTCTTTCTCATGACAAACTCATTTCTTTACTCTTTCTCTCATCTTCTTCTTTCTCATGACAAACTCCCTTCTTTACTCTTTCTCTCATCTTCTTCTTTCTCATGACAAACTCCCTTCTTTACTCTTTCTCTCATCTTCTTCTTTCTCATGACAAACTCCCTTCTTTACTCTTTCTCTCATCTTCTTCTTTCTCATGAAAAACTCCCTTCTTTACTCTTTCTCTCATCTTCTTCTTTCTCATGACAAACTCATTTCTTTACTCTTTCTCTCATCTTCTTCTTTGTCATGACAAACTCATTTCTTTACTCTTTCTCTCATCTTCTTCTTTCTCATGACAAACTCATTTCTTTACTCTTTCTCTCATCTTCTTCTTTCTCATGACAAACTCCCTTCTTTACTCTTTCTCTCATCTTCTTCTTTCTCATGACAAACTCCCTTCTTTACTCTTTCTCTCATCTTCTTCTTTCTCATGACAAACTCCCTTCTGTACTCTTTCTCTCATCTTCTTCTTTCTCATGACAAACTCATTTCTTTACTCTTTCTCTCATCTTCTTCTTTCTCATGACAAACTCCCTTCTTTACTCTTTCTCTCATCTTCTTCTTTCTCATGACAAACTCCCTTCTTTACTCTTTCTCTCATCTTCTTCTTTCTCATGAAAAACTCCCTTCTTTACTCTTTCTCTCATCTTCTTCTTTCTCATGACAAACTCATTTCTTTACTCTTTCTCTCATCTTCTTCTTTGTCATGACAAACTCATTTCTTTACTCTTTCTCTCATCTTCTTCTTTCTCATGACAAACTCATTTCTTTACTCTTTCTCTCATCTTCTTCTTTCTCATGACAAACTCCCTTCTTTACTCTTTCTCTCATCTTCTTCTTTCTCATGACAAACTCCCTTCTTTACTCTTTCTCTCATCTTCTTCTTTCTCATGACAAACTCCCTTCTTTACTCTTTCTCTCATCTTCTTCTTTCTCATGACAAACTCATTTCTTTACTCTTTCTCTCATCTTCTTCTTTGTCATGACAAACTCATTTCTTTACTCTTTCTCTCATCTTCTTCTTTCTCATGACAAAATCACTTCTTTACTCTTTCTCTCATCTTCTTCTTTCTCATGACAAACTCATTTCTTTACTCTTTCTCTCATCTTCTTCTTTCTCATGACAAACTCCCTTCTTTACTCTTTCTCTCATCTGCTTCTTTCTCATGACAAACTCATTTCTTTACTCTTTCTCTCATCTTCTTCTTTCTCATGACAAACTCATTTCTTTACTCTTTCTCTCATGTTCTTCTTTCTCATGACAAACTCATTTCTTTACTCTTTCTCTCATCTTCTTCTTTCTCATGACAAACTCATTTCTTTACTCTTTCTCTCATCTTCTTCTTTCTCATGACAAAATCACTTCTTTACTCTTTCTCTCATCTTCTTCTTTCTCATGACAAACTCATTTCTTTACTCTTTCTCTCATCTTCTTCTTTCTCATGACAAACTCCCTTCTTTACTCTTTCTCTCATCTGCTTCTTTCTCATGACAAACTCATTTCTTTACTCTTTCTCTCATCTTCTTCTTTCTCATGACAAACTCATTTCTTTACTCTTTCTCTCATCTTCTTCTTTCTCATGACAAACTCATTTCTTTACTCTTTCTCTCATCTTCTTCTTTCTCATGACAAACTCATTTCTTTACTCTTTCTCTCATCTTCTTCTTTCTCATGACAAACTCATTTCTTTACTCTTTCTCTCATCTTCTTCTTTCTCATGACAAACTCATTTCTTTACTCTTTCTCTCATCTTCTTCTTTCTCATGACAAACTCATTTCTTTACTCTTTCTCTCATCTTCTTCTTTCTCCTGACAAACTCATTTCTTTACTCTTTCTCTCATCTTCTTCTTTCTCATGACAAACTCATTTCTTTACTCTTTCTCGCATCTTCTTCTTTCTCATGACAAACTCCCTTCTTTACTCTTTCTCTCATCTTCTTCTTTCTCATGACAAACTCCCTTCTTTACTCTTTCTCTCATCTTCTTCTTTCTCATGACAAACTCCCTTCTTTACTCTTTCTTTCATCTTCTTCTTTCTCATGACAAACTCCCTTCTTTACTCTTTCTCTCATCTTCTTCTTTCTCATGACAATTTCCCTTCTTTACTCTTTCTCTCATCTTCTTCTTTCTCATGACAAACTCATTTCTTTACTCTTTCTCTCATCTTCTTCTTTCTCATGACAAACTCCCTTCTTTACTCTTTCTCTCATCTTCTTCTTTCTCATGACAAACTCATTTCTTTACTCTTTCTCTCATCTTCTTCTTTCTCATGACAATCTCATTTCCTTACTCTTTCTCTCATCTTCTTCTTTCTCATGACAAACTCATTTCTTTACTCTTTCTCTCATCTTCTTCTTTCTCATGACAAACTCATTTCTTTACTCTTTCTCTCATCTTTTTCTTTCTCATGACAAACTCCCTTCTTTACTCTTTCTCTCATCTTCTTCTTTCTCATAACAAACTCATTTCTTTACTCTTTCTCTCATCTTCTTCTTTCTCATGACAAAATCCCTTCTTTACTCTTTCTCTCATCTTCTTCTTTCTCATGACAAACTCCCTTCTTTACTCTTTCTCTCATCTTCTTCTTTCTCATGACAAACTCCCTTCTTTACTCTTTCTCTCATCTTCTTCTTTCTCATGACAAACTCATTTCTTTACTCTTTCTCTCATCTTCTTCTTTCTCATGAGAAACTCATTTCTTTACTCTTTCTCTCATCTTCTTCTGTCTCATGAGAAACTCATTTCTTTACTCTTTCTCTCATCTTCTTCTGTCTCATGACAAACTCATTTCTTTACTCTTTCTCTCATCTTCTTCTTTCTCAAGACAGATTCCCTTCCTTACTCTTTCTCTCATCTTCTTCTTTCTCATGACAAACTCATTTCTTTACTCTTTCTCTCATCTTCTTCTTTCTCATGACAAACTCATTTCTTTACTCTTTCTCTCATCTTCTTCTTTCTCATGACAAACTCATTTCTTTACTCTTTCTCTCATCTTCTTCTTTCTCATTACAAACTCATTTCTTTACTCTTTCTCTCATCTTCTTCTTTCTCATTACAAACTCATTTCTTTACTCTTTCTCTCATCTTCTTCTTTCTCATGACAAACTCATTTCTTTACTCTTTCTCTCATCTTCTTCTTTCTCATGACAAACTCCCTTCTTTACTCTTTCTCTCATCTTCTTCTTTCTCATGATAAACTCCCTTCTTTACTCTTTCTCTCATATTCTTCTTTCTCATGACAAACTCATTTCTTTACTCTTTCTCTCATCTTCTTCTTTCTCATGACAATCTCATTTCTTTACTCTTTCTCTCATCTTCTTCTTTCTCATGACAAACTCATTTCTTTACTCTTTCTCTCATCTTCTTCTTTCTCCTGACAAACTCATTTCTTTACTCTTTCTCTCATGTTTTTCTTTCTCATGACAAACTCCCTTCTTTACTCTTTCTCTCATCTTCTTCTTTCTCATGACAAACTCATTTCTTTACTCTTTCTCTCATCTTCTTCTTTGTCATGACAAAATCACTTCTTTACTCTTTCTCTCATCTTCTTCTTTCTCATGACAAACTCCCTTCTTTACTCTTTCTCTCATCTTCTTCTTTCTCATGACAAACTCCCTTCTTTACTCTTTCTCTCATCTTCTTCTTTATCATGACAATCTCATTTCTTTACTCTTTCTCTCATCTTCTTCTTTCTCATGACAAACTCATTTCTTTACTCTTTCTCTCATCTTCTTCTTTCTCATGAGAAACTCATTTCTTTACTCTTTCTCTCATCTTCTTCTTTCTCATGACAAACTCCCTTCTTTACTCTTTCTCTCATCTTCTTCTTTCTCATGACAAACTCCCTTCTTTACTCTTTCTCTCATCTTCTTCTTTCTCATGACAAACTCCCTTCTTTACTCTTTCTCTCATCTTCTTCTTTATCATGACAAACTCATTTCTTTACTCTTTCTCTCATCTTCTTCTTTCTCATGACAAACTCATTTCTTTACTCTTTCTCTCATCTTCTTCTTTCTCATGACAAACTCCCTTCTTTACTCTTTCTCTCATCTTCTTCTTTCTCATGACAAACTCATTTCTTTACTCTTTCTCTCATCTTCTTCTTTCTCATGACAAACTCATTTCTTTACTCTTTCTCTCATCTTCTTCTTTCTCATGACAAACTCATTTCTTTACTCTTTCTCTCATCTTCTTCTTTGTCATGACAAACTCATTTCTTTACTCTTTCTCTCATCTTCTTCTTTCTCATGACAAAATCACTTCTTTACTCTTTCTCTCATCTTCTTCTTTCTCATGACAAACTCATTTCTTTACTCTTTCTCTCATCTTCTTCTTTCTCATGACAAACTCCCTTCTTTACTCTTTCTCTCATCTGCTTCTTTCTCATGACAAACTCATTTCTTTACTCTTTCTCTCATCTTCTTCTTTCTCATGACAAACTCATTTCTTTACTCTTTCTCTCATGTTCTTCTTTCTCATGACAAACTCATTTCTTTACACTTTCTCTCATCTTCTTCTTTCTCATGACAAACTCATTTCTTTACTCTTTCTCTCATCTTCTTCTTTCTCATGACAAAATCACTTCTTTACTCTTTCTCTCATCTTCTTCTTTCTCATGACAAACTCATTTCTTTACTCTTTCTCTCATCTTCTTCTTTCTCATGACAAACTCCCTTCTTTACTCTTTCTCTCATCTGCTTCTTTCTCATGACAAACTCATTTCTTTACTCTTTCTCTCATCTTCTTCTTTCTCATGACAAACTCATTTCTTTACTCTTTCTCTCATCTTCTTCTTTCTCATGACAAACTCATTTCTTTACTCTTTCTCTCATCTTCTTCTTTCTCATGACAAACTCATTTCTTTACTCTTTCTCTCATCTTCTTCTTTCTCATGACAAACTCATTTCTTTACTCTTTCTCTCATCTTCTTCTTTCTCATGACAAACTCATTTCTTTACTCTTTCTCTCATCTTCTTCTTTCTCATGACAAACTCATTTCTTTACTCTTTCTCTCATCTTCTTCTTTCTCCTGACAAACTCATTTCTTTACTCTTTCTCTCATCTTCTTCTTTCTCATGACAAACTCATTTCTTTACTCTTTCTCGCATCTTCTTCTTTCTCATGACAAACTCCCTTCTTTACTCTTTCTCTCATCTTCTTCTTTCTCATGACAAACTCCCTTCTTTACTCTTTCTCTCATCTTCTTCTTTCTCATGACAAACTCCCTTCTTTACTCTTTCTTTCATCTTCTTCTTTCTCATGACAAACTCCCTTCTTTACTCTTTCTCTCATCTTCTTCTTTCTCATGACAATTTCCCTTCTTTACTCTTTTTCTCATCTTCTTCTTTCTCATGACAAACTCCCTTCTTTACTCTTTCTCTCATCTTCTTCTTTCTCATGACAAACTCATTTCTTTACTCTTTCTCTCATCTTCTTCTTTCTCATGACAAACTCCCTTCTTTTCTCTTTCTCTCATCTTCTTCTTTCTCATGTACAAACTCATTTCTTTACTCTTTCTCTCATCTTCTTCTTTCTCATGACAAACTCATTTCTTTACTCTTTCTCTCATCTTCTTCTTTCTCATGACAAACTCCCTTCTTTACTCTTTCCCTCATCTTCTTCTTTCTCATTACAAACTCATTTCTTTACTCTTTCTCTCATCTTCTTCTTTCTCATGACAAACTCATTTCTTTACTCTTTCTCTCATCTTCTTCTTTCTCATGACAAACTCCCTTCTTTACTCTTTCTCTCATCTTCTTCTTTCTCATGACAAACTCATTTCTTTACTCTTTCTCTCATCTTCTTCTTTCTCATGACAATCTCATTTCCTTACTCTTTCTCTCATCTTCTTCTTTCTCATGACAAACTCATTTCTTTACTCTTTCTCTCATCTTCTTCTTTCTCATGACAAACTCATTTCTTTACTCTTTCTCTCATCTTTTTCTTTCTCATGACAAACTCCCTTCTTTACTCTTTCTTTCATCTTCTTCTTTCTCATGACAAACTCCCTTCTTTACTCTTTCTCTCATCTTCTTCTTTCTCATGACAATTTCCCTTCTTTACTCTTTTTCTCATCTTCTTCTTTCTCATGACAAACTCCCTTCTTTACTCTTTCTCTCATCTTCTTCTTTCTCATGACAAACTCATTTCTTTACTCTTTCTCTCATCTTCTTCTTTCTCATGACAAACTCCCTTCTTTTCTCTTTCTCTCATCTTCTTCTTTCTCATGTACAAACTCATTTCTTTACTCTTTCTCTCATCTTCTTCTTTCTCATGACAAACTCATTTCTTTACTCTTTCTCTCATCTTCTTCTTTCTCATGACAAACTCCCTTCTTTACTCTTTCCCTCATCTTCTTCTTTCTCATTACAAACTCATTTCTTTACTCTTTCTCTCATCTTCTTCTTTCTCATGACAAACTCATTTCTTTACTCTTTCTCTCATCTTCTTCTTTCTCATGACAATCTCATTTCCTTACTCTTTCTGTCATCTTCTTCTTTCTCATGACAAACTCATTTCTTTACTCTTTCTCTCATCTTCTTCTTTCTCATGACAAACTCATTTCTTTACTCTTTCTCTCATCTTTTTCTTTCTCATGACAAACTCCCTTCTTTACTCTTTCTCTCATCTTCTTCTTTCTCATAACAAACTCATTTCTTTACTCTTTCTCTCATCTTCTTCTTTCTCATGACAAAATCCCTTCTTTACTCTTTCTCTCATCTTCTTCTTTCTCATGACAAACTCCCTTCTTTACTCTTTCTCTCATCTTCTTCTTTCTCATGACAAACTCCCTTCTTTACTCTTTCTCTCATCTTCTTCTTTCTCATGACAAACTCATTTCTTTACTCTTTCTCTCATCTTCTTCTTTCTCATGACAAACTCATTTCTTTACTCTTTCTCTCATCTTCTTCTTTCTCATGAGAAACTCATTTCTTTACTCTTTCTCTCATCTTCTTCTGTCTCATGACAAACTCATTTCTTTACTCTTTCTCTCATCTTCTTCTTTCTCATGACAGATTCCCTTCCTTACTCTTTCTCTCATCTTCTTCTTTCTCATGACAAACTCATTTCTTTACTCTTTCTCTCATCTTCTTCTTTCTCATGACAAACTCATTTCTTTACTCTTTCTCTCATCTTCTTCTTTCTCATGACAAACTCATTTCTTTACTCTTTCTCTCATCTTCTTCTTTCTCATGACAAACTCATTTCTTTACTCTTTCTCTCATCTTCTTCTTTCTCATGACAAACTCCCTTCTTTACTCTTTCCCTCATCTTCTTCTTTCTCATTACAAACTCATTTCTTTACTCTTTCTCTCATCTTCTTCTTTCTCATGACAAACTCATTTCTTTACTCTTTCTCTCATCTTTTTCTTTCTCATGACAAACTCCCTTCTTTACTCTTTCTCTCATCTTCTTCTTTCTCATGACAAACTCCCTTCTTTACTCTTTCTATCATATTCTTCTTTCTCATGACAAACTCATTTCTTTACTCTTTCTCTCATCTTCTTCTTTCTCATGACAATCTCATTTCTTTACTCTTTCTCTCATCTTCTTCTTTCTCATGACAAACTCATTTCTTTACTCTTTCTCTCATCTTCTCCTTTCTCCTGACAAACTCATTTCTTTACTCTTTCTCTCATGTTTTTCTTTCTCATGACAAACTCCCTTCTTTACTCTTTCTCTCATCTTCTTCTTTCTCATGACAAACTCATTTCTTTACTCTTTCTCTCATCTTCTTCTTTGTCATGACAAAATCCCTTCTTTACTCTTTCTCTCATCTTCTTCTTTCTCATGACAAACTCCCTTCTTTACTCTTTCTCTCATCTTCTTCTTTCTCATGACAAACTCCCTTCTTTACTCTATCTCTCATCTTCTTCTTTATCATGACAATCTCATTTCTTTACTCTTTCTCTCATCTTCTTCTTTCTCATGACAAACTCATTTCTTTACTCTTTCTCTCATCTTCTTCTTTCTCATGAGAAACTCATTTCTTTACTCTTTCTCTCATCTTCTTCTTTCTCATGACAAACTCCCTTCTTTACTCTTTCTCTCATCTTCTTCTTTCTCATGACAAACTCCCTTCTTTACTCTTTCTCTCATCTTCTTCTTTCTCATGACAAACTCCCTTCTTTACTCTTTCTCTCATCTTCTTCTTTCTCAAGACAAACTCATTTCTTTACTCTTTCTCTCATCTTCTTCTTTCTCATGACAAACTCATTTCTTTACTCTTTCTCTCATCTTCTTCTTTCTCATGACAAACTCCATTCTTTACTCTTTCTCTCATCTTCTTCTGTCTCATGACAAACTCATTTCTTTACTCTTTCTCTCATCTTCTTCTTTCTCATGACAAACTCATTTCTTTACTCTTTCTCTAATCTTCTTCTTTCTCATGACAAACTCCCTTCTTTACTCTTTCTGTCATCTTCTTCTTTCTCATGACAAACTCATTTCTTTACTCTTTCTCTCATCTTCTTCTTTCTCATGACAAACTCATTTCTTTACTCTTTCTCTCATCTTCTTCTTTCTCATGACAGATTCCCTTCCTTACTCTTTCTCTCATCTTCTTCTTTCTCATGACAAACTCATTTCTTTACTCTTTCTCTCATCTTCTTCTTTCTCATGACAAACTCATTTCTTTACTCTTTCTCTCATCTTCTTCTTTCTCATGACAAACTCATTTCTTTACTCTTTCTCTCATCTTTTTCTTTCTCATGACAAACTCATTTCTTTACTCTTTCCCTCATCTTCTTCTTTCTCATGAGAAACTCATTTCTTTACTCTTTCTCTCATCTTCTTCTTTCTCATGACAAACTCATTTCTTTACTCTTTCTCTCATCTTCTTCTTTCTCATGACAAACTCATTTCTTTACTCTTTCTCTCATCTTCTTCTTTCTCATGACAAACTCATTTCTTTACTCTTTCTCTCATCTTCTTCTTTCTCATGACAAACTCATTTCTTTACTCTTTCTCTCATCTTCTTCTTTCTAATGACAAACTCCCTTCTTTACTCTTTCTCTCATCTTCTTCTTTCTCATGACAAACTCATTTCTTTACTCTTTCTCTCATCTTCTTCTTTCTCATGACAAACTCATTTCTTTACTCTTTCTCTCATCTTCTTCTTTATCATGACAAACTCATTTCTTTACTCTTTCTCTCATCTTCTTCTTTCTCATGACAAACTCATTTCTTTACTCTTTCTCTCATCTTCTTCTTTCTCATGACAAACTCATTTCTTTACTCTTTCTCTCATCTTCTTCTTTCTCATGACAAACTCATTTCTTTACTCTTTCTCTCATCTTCTTCTTTCTCATGACAAACTCATTTCTTTACTCTTTCTCTCATCTTCTTCTTTCTCATGACAAACTCCCTTCTTTACTCTTTCTCTCATCTTCTTCTTTCTCATGACAAACTCATTTCTTTACTCTTTCCCTCATCTTCTTCTTTCTCATGAGAAACTCATTTCTTTACTCTTTCTCTCATCTTATTCTTTCTCATGACAAACTCATTTCTTTACTCTTTCTCTCATCTTCTTCTTTCTCATGACAAACTCATTTCTTTACTCTTTCTCTCATCTTCTTCTTTCTCATGACAAACTCATTTCTTTACTCTTTCTCTCATCTTCTTCTTTCTCATGACAAACTCATTTCTTTACTCTTTCTCTCATCTTCTTCTTTCTAATGACAAACTCCCTTCTTTACTCTTTCTCTCATCTTCTTCTTTCTCATGACAAACTCATTTCTTTACTCTTTCTCTCATCTTCTTTCTCATGACAAACTCATTTCTTTACTCTTTCTCTCATCTTCTTCTTTCTCATGACAAACTCCCTTCTTTACTCTTTCTCTCATCTTCTTCTTTATCATGACAAACTCATTTCTTTACTCTTTCTCTCATCTTCTTCTTTCTCATGACAAACTCATTTCTTTACTCTTTCTCTCATCTTCTTCTTTCTCATGACAAACTCCCTTCTTTACTCTTTCTCTCATCTTCTTCTTTCTCATGACAAACTCATTTCTTTACTCTTTCTCTCATCTTCTTCTTTCTCATGACAAACTCATTTCTTTACTCTTTCTCTCATCTTCTTCTTTCTCATGACAAACTCATTTCTTTACTCTTTCTCTCATCTTCTTCTTTCTCATGACAAACTCATTTCTTTACTCTTTCTCTCATCTTCTTCTTTCTCATGTACAAACTCATTTCTTTACTCTTTCTCTCATCTTCTTCTTTCTCATGACACACTCATTTCTTTACTCTTTCTCTCATCTTCTTCTTTCTCATGACAAACTCCCTTCTTTACTTTTTCCCTCATCTTCTTCTTTCTCATTACAAACTCATTTCTTTACTCTTTCTCTCATCTTCTTCTTTCTCATGACAAACTCATTTCTTTACTCTTTCTCTCATCTTTTTCTTTCTCATGACAAACTGCCTTCTTTACTCTTTCTCTCACCTTCTTCTTTCGCATGACAAACTCCCTTCTTTACTCTTTCTCTCATCTTCTTCTTTCTCATGACAAACTCATTTCTTTACTCTTTCTCTCATCTTCTACTTTCTCATGACAAACTCATTTCTTTACTCTTTCTCTCATCTTATTCTTTCTCATGACAAACTCATTTCTTTACTCTTTCTCTCATCTTCTTCTTTCTCATGACAAACTCATTTCTTTACTCTTTCTCTCATCTTTTTCTTTCTCATGACAAACTCCCTTCTTTACTCTTTCTCTCATCTTCTTCTTTCTCATGACAAACTCATTTCTTTACTCTTTATCTCATCTTCTTCTTTCTCATGACAAACTGCCTTCTTTACTCTTTCTCTCACCTTCTTCTTTCGCATGACAAACTCCCTTCTTTACTCTTTCTCTCATCTTCTTCTTTCTCATGACAAACTCATTTCTTTACTCTTTCTCTCATCTTCTTCTTTCTCATGACAAACTCCCTTCTTTACTCTTTCTCTCATCTTCTTCTTTCTCATGACAAACTCATTTCTTTACTCTTTCTCTCATCTTCTTCTTTCTCATGACAAACTCATTTCTTTACTCTTTCTCTCATCTTCTTCTTTCTCATGACAAACTCATTTCTTTACTCTTTCTCTCATCTTCTTCTTTCTCATGACAAACTCATTTCTTTACTCTTTCTCTCATCTTTTTCTTTCTCATGACAAACTCCCTTCTTTACTCTTTCTCTCATCTTCTTCTTTCTCATGACAAACTCATTTCTTTACTCTTTCTCTCATCTTCTTCTTTCTCATGACAAACTGCCTTCTTTACTCTTTCTCTCACCTTCTTTTTTCGCATGACAAACTCCCTTCTTTACTCTTTCTCTCATCTTCTTCTTTCTCATGACAAACTCCCTTCTTTACTCTTTCTCTCATCATCTTCTTTCTCATGAAAAACTCATTTCTTTACTCTTTCTCTCATCTTCTTCTTTCTCATGACAAACTCGTTTCTTTACTCTTTCTCTGATCTTCTTCTTTCTCATGACAAACTCCCCACTTTACTCTTTCTCTCATCTTCTTCTTTCTCATGACAAACTCATTTCTTTACTCTTTCTCTCATCTTCTTCTTTCTCATGACAAACTCATTTCTTTACTCTTTCTCTCATCTTCTTCTTTCTCATGACAAACTCATTTCTTTACTCTTTCTCTCATCTTCTTCTTTCTCATGACAAACTCATTTCTTTACTCTTTCTCTCATCTTTTTCTTTCTCATGACAAACTCCCTTCTTTACTCTTTCTCTCATCTTCTTCTTTCTCATGACAAACTGCCTTCTTTACTCTTTCTCTCACCTTCTTTTTTCGCATGACAAACTCCCTTCTTTACTCTTTCTCTCATCTTCTTCTTTCTCATGACAAACTCCCTTCTTTACTCTTTCTCTCATCATCTTCTTTCTCATGAAAAACTCATTTCTTTACTCTTTCTCTCATCTTCTTCTTTCTCATGACAAACTCGTTTCTTTACTCTTTCTCTGATCTTCTTCTTTCTCATGACAAACTCCCCACTTTACTCTTTCTCTCATCTTCTTCTTTCTCATGACAAACTCCCTTCTTTACTCTTTCTCTCATCTTCTTCTTTCTCATGACAAACTCCCTTCTTTACGCTTTCTCTCATCTTCTTCTTTCTCATGACAAACTCATTTCTTTACTCTTTCTCTCATCTTCTTCTTTCTCATGACAAAATCCCTTCTTTACTCTTTCTCTCATCTTCTTCTTTCTCATGACAAACTCCCTTCTTTACTCTTTCTCTCATCTTCTTCTTTCTCATGACAAACTCATTTCTTTACTCTTTCTCTCATCTTCTTCTTTCTCATGACAAACTCATTTCTTTACTCTTTCTCTCATCTTCTTCTTTCTCATGACAAACTCATTTCTTTACTCTTTCTCTCATCTTCTTCTTTCTCATGAGAAACTCATTTCTTTACTCTTTCTCTCATCTTATTCTTTCTCATGACAAACTCATTTCTTTACTCTTTCTCTCATCTTCTTCTTTCTCATGACAAACTCATTTCTTTACTCTTTCTCTCATCTTCTTCTTTCTCATGAGAAACTCATTTCTTTACTCTTTCTCTCATCTTATTCTTCCTCATGACAAACTCATTTCTTTACTCTTTCTCTCATCTTCTTCTTTCTCATGACAAACTCATTTCTTTACTCTTTCTCTCATCTTCTTCTTTCTCATGACAAACTCATTTCTTTACTCTTTCTCTCATCTTCTTCTTTCTCATGACAAACTCATTTCTTTACTCTTTCTCTCATCTTCTTCTTTCTAATGACAAACTCCCTTCTTTACTCTTTCTCTCATCTTCTTCTTTCTCATGACAAACTCATTTCTTTACTCTTTCTCTCATCTTCTTTCTCATGACAAACTCATTTCTTTACTCTTTCTCTCATCTTCTTCTTTCTCATGACAAACTCCCTTCTTTACTCTTTCTCTCATCTTCTTCTTTATCATGACAAACTCATTTCTTTACTCTTTCTCTCATCTTCTTCTTTCTCATGACAAACTCATTTCTTTACTCTTTCTCTCATCTTCTTCTTTCTCATGACAAACTCCCTTCTTTACTCTTTCTCTCATCTTCTTCTTTCTCATGACAAACTCATTTCTTTACTCTTTCTCTCATCTTCTTCTTTCTCATGACAAACTCATTTCTTTACTCTTTCTCTCATCTTCTTCTTTCTCATGACAAACTCATTTCTTTACTCTTTCTCTCATCTTCTTCTTTCTCATGACAAACTCATTTCTTTACTCTTTCTCTCATCTTCTTCTTTCTCATGTACAAACTCATTTCTTTACTGTTTCTCTCATCTTCTTCTTTCTCATGACACACTCATTTCTTTACTCTTTCTCTCATCTTCTTCTTTCTCATGACAAACTCCCTTCTTTACTTTTTCCCTCATCTTCTTCTTTCTCATTACAAACTCATTTCTTTACTCTTTCTCTCATCTTCTTCTTTCTCATGACAAACTCATTTCTTTACTCTTTCTCTCATCTTCTTCTTTCTCATGACAAACTCCCTTCTTTACTCTTTCTCTCATCTTCTTCTTTCTCATGACAAACTCCCTTCTTTACTCTTTCTCTCATCTTCTTCTTTCTCATGACAAACTCATTTCTTTACTGTTTCTCTCATCTTCTTCTTTCTCATGACAATCTCATTTCTTTACTCTTTCTCTCATCTTCTTCTTTCTCATGACAAACTCATTTCTTTACTCTTTCTCTCATCTTCTTCTTTCTCATGACAAACTCATTTCTTTACTCTTTCTCTCATCTTTTTCTTTCTCATGACAAACTCCCTTCTTTACTCTTTCTCTCATCTTCTTCTTTCTCATGACAAACTCATTTCTTTACTCTTTCTCTCATCTTTTTCTTTCTCATGACAAACTGCCTTCTTTACTCTTTCTCTCACCTTCTTCTTTCGCATGACAAACTCCCTTCTTTACTCTTTCTCTCATCTTCTTCTTTCTCATGACAAACTCATTTCTTTACTCTTTCTCTCATCTTCTACTTTCTCATGACAAACTCATTTCTTTACTCTTTCTCTCATCTTCTTCTTTCTCATGACAAACTCATTTCTTTACTCTTTCTCTCATCTTCTTCTTTCTCCTGACAAACTCATTTCTTTACTCTTTCTCTCATCTTCTTCTTTCTCATGACAAACTCATTTCTTTACTCTTTCTCGCATCTTCTTCTTTCTCATGACAAACTCCCTTCTTTACTCTTTCTCTCATCTTCTTCTTTCTCATGACAAACTCCCTTCTTTACTCTTTCTCTCATCTTCTTCTTTCTCATGACAAACTCCCTTCTTTACTCTTTCTCTCATCTTCTTCTTTCTCATGACAATTTCCCTTCTTTACTCTTTCTCTCATCTTCTTCTTTCTCATGACAAACTCCCTTCTTTACTCTTTCTCTCATCTTCTTCTTTCTCATGACAAACTCATTTCTTTACTCTTTCTCTCATCTTCTTCTTTCTCATGACAAACTCATTTCTTTACTCTTTCTCTCATCTTCTTCTTTCTCATGACAAACTCATTTCTTTACTCTTTCTCTCATCTTCTTCTTTCTCATGACAAACTCATTTCTTTACTCTTTCTCTCATCTTTTTCTTTCTCATGACAAACTCCCTTCTTTACTCTTTCTCTCATCTTCTTCTTTCTCATGACAAACTCATTTCTTTACTCTTTCTCTCATCTTCTTCTTTCTCATGACAAACTGCCTTCTTTACTCTTTCTCTCACCTTCTTTTTTCGCATGACAAACTCCCTTCTTTACTCTTTCTCTCATCTTCTTCTTTCTCATGACAAACTCCCTTCTTTACTCTTTCTCTCATCATCTTCTTTCTCATGAAAAACTAATTTCTTTACTCTTTCTCTCATCTTCTTCTTTCTCATGACAAACTCGTTTCTTTACTCTTTCTCTGATCTTCTTCTTTCTCATGACAAACTCCCCAATTTACTCTTTCTCTCATCTTCTTCTTTCTCATGACAAACTCCCTTCTTTACTCTTTCTCTCATCTTCTTCTTTCTCATGACAAACTCCCTTCTTTACGCTTTCTCTCATCTTCTTCTTTCTCATGACAAACTCATTTCTTTACTCTTTCTCTCATCTTCTTCTTTCTCATGACAAAATCCCTTCTTTACTCTTTCTCTCATCTTCTTCTTTCTCATGACAAACTCCCTTCTTTACTCTTTCTCTCATCTTCTTCTTTCTCATGACAAACTCATTTCTTTACTCTTTCTCTCATCTTCTTCTTTCTCATGACAAACTCATTTCTTTACTCTTTCTCTCATCTTCTTCTTTCTCATGACAAACTCATTTCTTTACTCTTTCTCTCATCTTCTTCTTTCTCATGAGAAACTCATTTCTTTACTCTTTCTCTCATCTTCTTCTTTCTCATGACAAACTCCCTTCTTTACTCTTTCTCTCATCTTCTTCTTTCTCATGACAAACTCCCTTCTTTACTCTTTCTCTCATCTTCTTCTTTCTCATGACAAACTCATTTCTTTACTCTTTCTCTCATCTTCTTCTTTCTCATGACAAACTCATTTCTTTACTCTTTCTCTCATCTTCTTCTTTCTCATGACAGATTCCCTTCCTTACTCTTTCTCTCATCTTCTTCTTTCTCATGACAAACTCATTTCTTTACTCTTTCTCTCATCTTCTTCTTTCTCATGACAAACTCATTTCTTTACTCTTTCTCTCATCTTCTTCTTTCTCATGACAAACTCATTTCTTTACTCTTTCTCTCATCTTTTTCTTTCTCATGACAAACTCATTTCTTTACTCTTTCTCTCATCTTCTTCTTTCTCATGACAAACTCATTTCTTTACTCTTTCTCTCATCTTCTTTCTCATGACAAACTCCCTTCTTTACTCTTTCTCTCATCTTCTTCTTTCTCATGACAAACTCATTTCTTTACTCTTTCCCTCATCTTCTTCTTTCTCATGAGAAACTCATTTCTTTACTCTTTCTCTCATCTTCTTCTTTCTCATGACAAACTCATTTCTTTACTCTTTCTCTCATCTTCTTCTTTCTCATGACAAACTCATTTCTTTACTCTTTCTCTCATCTTCTTCTTTCTCATGACAAACTCATTTCTTTACTCTTTCTCTCATCTTCTTCTTTCTCATGACAAACTCCCTTCTTTACTCTTTCTCTCATCTTCTTCTTTCTCATGACAAACTCATTTCTTTACTCTTTCTCTCATCTTCTTTCTCATGACAAACTCATTTCTTTACTCTTTCTCTCATCTTCTTCTTTCTCATGACAAACTCCCTTCTTTACTCTTTCTCTCATCTTCTTCTTTATCATGACAAACTCATTTCTTTACTCTTTCTCTAATCTTCTTCTTTCTCATGACAAACTCCCTTCTTTACTCTTTCTCTCATCTTCTTCTTTCTCATGACAAACTCATTTCTTTACTCTTTCTCTCATCTACTTCTTTCTCAAGACAAACTCATTTCTTTACTCTTTCTCTCATCTTCTTCTTTCTCATGACAAACTCATTTCTTTACTCTTTCTCTCATCTTATTCTTTGTCATGACAAACTCATTTCTTTACTCTTTCTCTCATCTTCTTCTTTCTCATGACAAAATCCCTTCTTTACTCTTTCTCTCATCTTCTTCTTTCTCATGACAAACTCATTTCTTTACTCTTTCTCTCATCTTCTTCTTTCTCATGACAAACTCCCTTCTTTACTCTTTCTCTCATCTGCTTCTTTCTCATGACAAACTCATTTCTTTACTCTTTCTCTCATCTTCTTCTTTCTCATGACAAACTCATTTCTTTACTCTTTCTCTCATCTTCTTCTTTCTCATGACAAACTCATTTCTTTACTCTTTCTCTCATGTTCTTCTTTCTCATGACAAACTCATTTCTTTACTCTTTCTCTCATCTTCTTCTTTCTCATGACAAACTCATTTCTTTACTCTTTCTCTCATCTTCTTCTTTCTCATGACAAACTCATTTCTTTACTCTTTCTCTCATCTTCTTCTTTCTCCTGACAAACTCATTTCTTTACTCTTTCTCTCATCTTCTTCTTTCTCATGACAAACTCATTTCTTTACTCTTTCTCGCATCTTCTTCTTTCTCATGACAAACTCCCTTCTTTACTCTTTCTCTCATCTTCTTCTTTCTCATGACAAACTCCCTTCTTTACTCTTTCTCTCATCTTCTTCTTTCTCATGACAAACTCCCTTCTTTACTCTTTCTCTCATCTTCTTCTTTCTCATGACAATTTCCCTTCTTTACTCTTTCTCTCATCTTCTTCTTTCTCATGACAAACTCCCTTCTTTACTCTTTCTCTCATCTTCTTCTTTCTCATGACAAACTCATTTCTTTACTCTTTCTCTCATCTTCTTCTTTCTCATGACAAACTCCCTTCTTTTCTCTTTCTCTCATCTTCTTCTTTCTCATGTACAAACTCATTTCTTTACTCTTTCTCTCATCTTCTTCTTTCTCATGACACACTCATTTCTTTACTCTTTCTCTCATCTTCTTCTTTCTCATGACAAACTCCCTTCTTTACTTTTTCCCTCATCTTCTTCTTTCTCATTACAAACTCATTTCTTTACTCTTTCTCTCATCTTCTTTTTTCTCATGACAAACTCATTTCTTTACTCTTTCTCTCATCTTCTTCTTTCTCATGACAAACTCCCTTCTTTACTCTTTCTCTCATCTTCTTCTTTCTCATGACAAACTCCCTTCTTTACTCTTTCTCTCATCTTCTTCTTTCTCATGACAAACTCATTTTTTTACTCTTTCTCTCATCTTCTTCTTTCTCATGACAATCTCATTTCTTTACTCTTTCTCTCATCTTCTTCTTTCTCATGACAAACTCATTTCTTTACTCTTTCTCTCATCTTCTTCTTTCTCATGACAAACTCATTTCTTTACTCTTTCTCTGATCTTCTTCTTTCTCATGACAAACTCCCCACTTTACTCTTTCTCTCATCTTCTTCTTTCTCATGACAAACTCCCTTCTTTACTCTTTCTCTCGTCTTCTTCTTTCTCATGACAAACTCCCTTCTTTACGCTTTCTCTCATCTTCTTCTTTCTCATGACAAACTCATTTCTTTACTCTTTCTCTCATCTTCTTTCTCATGACAAAATCCCTTCTTTACTCTTTCTCTCATCTTCTTCTTTCTCATGACAAACTCCCTTCTTTACTCTTTCTCTCATCTTCTTCTTTCTCATGACAAACTCATTTCTTTACTCTTTCTCTCATCTTCTTCTTTCTCATGACAAACTCATTTCTTTACTCTTTCTCTCATCTTCTTCTTTCTCATGACAAACTCATTTCTTTACTCTTTCTCTCATCTTCTTCTTTCTCATGAGAAACTCATTTCTTTACTCTTTCTCTCATCTTATTCTTTCTCATGACAAACTCATTTCTTTACTCTTTCTCTCATCTTCTTCTTTCTCATGACAAACTCATTTCTTTACTCTTTCTCTCATCTTCTTCTTTCTCATGAGAAACTCATTTCTTTACTCTTTCTCTCATCTTATTCTTTCTCATGACAAACTCATTTCTTTACTCTTTCTCTCATCTTCTTCTTTCTCATGACAAACTCATTTCTTTACTCTTTCTCTCATCTTCTTCTTTCTCATGACAAACTCATTTCTTTACTCTTTCTCTCATCTTCTTCTTTCTCATGACAAACTCATTTCTTTACTCTTTCTCTCATCTTCTTCTTTCTCATGACAAACTCCCTTCTTTACTCTTTCTCTCATCTTCTTCTTTCTCATGACAAACTCATTTCTTTACTCTTTCTCTCATCTTCTTCTTTCTCATGACAAACTCATTTCTTTACTCTTTCTCTCATCTTCTTCTTTCTCATGACAAACTCATTTCTTTACTCTTTCTCTCATCTTCTTCTTTCTCATGACAAACTCATTTCTTTACTCTTTCTCTCATCTTCTTCTTTCTCATGACAAACTCATTTCTTTACTCTTTCTCTCATCTTCTTCTTTCTCATGACAAACTCATTTCTTTACTCTTTCTCTCATCTTCTTCTTTCTCATGACAAACTCATTTCTTTACTCTTTCTCTCATCTTCTTCTTTCTCCTGACAAACTCATTTCTTTACTCTTTCTCTCATCTTCTTCTTTCTCATGACAAACTCATTTCTTTACTCTTTCTCGCATCTTCTTCTTTCTCATGACAAACTCCCTTCTTTACTCTTTCTCTCATCTTCTTCTTTCTCATGACAAACTCCCTTCTTTACTCTTTCTCTCATCTTCTTCTTTCTCATGAAAAACTCATTTCTTTACTCTTTCTCTCATCTTCTTCTTTCTCATGACAATCTCATTTCTTTACTCTTTCTCTCATCTTCTTCTTTCTCATGACAAACTCATTTCTTTACTCTTTCTCTCATCTTCTTCTTTCTCATGACAAACTCATTTCTTTACTCTTTCTCTCATCTTTTTCTTTCTCATGACAAACTCCCTTCTTTACTCTTTCTCTCATCTTCTTCTTTCTCATGACAAACTCATTTCTTTACTCTTTCTCTCATCTTTTTCTTTCTCATGACAAACTGCCTTCTTTACTCTTTCTCTCACCTTCTTCTTTCGCATGACAAACTCCCTTCTTTACTCTTTCTCTCATCTTCTTCTTTCTCATGACAAACTCATTTCTTTACTCTTTCTCTCATCTTCTACTTTCTCATGACAAACTCATTTCTTTACTCTTTCTCTCATCTTCTTCTTTCTCATGACAAACTCATTTCTTTACAATTTCTCTCATCTTCTTCTTTCTCATGACAAACTCATTTCTTTACTCTTTCTCTCATCTTTTTCTTTCTCATGACAAACTCCCTTCTTTACTCTTTCTCTCATCTTCTTCTTTCTCATGACAAACTCATTTCTTTACTCTTTCTCTCATCTTCTTCTTTCTCATGACAAACTGCCTTCTTTACTCTTTCTCTCACCTTCTTCTTTTCGCATGACAAACTCCCTTCTTTACTCTTTCTCTCATCTTCTTCTTTCTCATGACAAACTCATTTCTTTACTCTTTCTCTCATCTTCTTCTTTCTCATGACAAACTCCCTTCTTTACTCTTTCTCTCATCTTCTTCTTTCTCATGACAAACTCATTTCTTTACTCTTTCTCTCATCTTCTTCTTTCTCATGACAAACTCATTTCTTTACTCTTTCTCTCATCTTCTTCTTTCTCATGACAAACTCATTTCTTTACTCTTTCTCTCATCTTCTTCTTTCTCATGACAAACTCATTTCTTTACTCTTTCTCTCATCTTTTTCTTTCTCATGACAAACTCCCTTCTTTACTCTTTCTGTCATCTTCTTCTTTCTCATGACAAACTCATTTCTTTACTCTTTCTCTCATCTTCTTCTTTCTCATGACAAACTGCCTTCTTTACTCTTTCTCTCACCTTCTTTTTTCGCATGACAAACTCCCTTCTTTACTCTTTCTCTCATCTTCTTCTTTCTCATGACAAACTCCCTTCTTTACTCTTTCTCTCATCATCTTCTTTCTCATGAAAAACTCATTTCTTTACTCTTTCTCTCATCTTCTTCTTTCTCATGACAAACTCGTTTCTTTACTCTTTCTCTGATCTACTTCTTTCTCATGACAAACTCCCCACTTTACTCTTTCTCTCATCTTCTTCTTTCTCATGACAAACTCCCTTCTTTACGCTTTCTCTCATCTTCTTCTTTCTCATGACAAACTCATTTCTTTACTCTTTCTCTCATCTTCTTCTTTCTCATGACAAAATCCCTTCTTTACTCTTTCTCTCATCTTCTTCTTTCTCATGACAAACTCCCTTCTTTACTCTTTCTCTCATCTTCTTCTTTCTCATGACAAACTCATTTCTTTACTCTTTCTCTCATCTTCTTCTTTCTCATGACAAACTCATTTCTTTACTCTTTCTCTCATCTTCTTCTTTCTCATGACAAACTCATTTCTTTACTCTTTCTCTCATCTTCTTCTTTCTCATGAGAAAATCATTTCTTTACTCTTTCTCTCATCTTCTTCTTTCTCATGACAAACTCCCTTCTTTACTCTTTCTCTCATCTTCTTCTTTCTCATGACAAACTCCCTTCTTTACTCTGTCTCTCATCTTCTTCTTTCTCATGACAAACTCATTTCTTTACTCTTTCTCTCATCTTCTTCTTTCTCATGACAAACTCATTTCTTTACTCTTTCTCTCATCTTCTTCTTTCTCATGACAGATTCCCTTCCTTACTCTTTCTCTCATCTTCTTCTTTCTCATGACAAACTCATTTCTTTACTCTTTCTCTCATCTTCTTCTTTCTCATGACAAACTCATTTCTTTACTCTTTCTCTCATCTTCTTCTTTCTCATGACAAACTCATTTCTTTACTCTTTCTCTCATCTTTTTCTTTCTCATGACAAACTCATTTCTTTACTCTTTCTCTCATCTTCTTCTTTCTCATGACAAACTCATTTCTTTACTCTTTCTCTCATCTTCTTCTATCTCATGACAAACTCCCTTCTTTACTCTTTCTCTCATCTTCTTCTTTCTCATGACAAACTCATTTCTTTACTCTTTCCCTCATCTTCTTCTTTCTCATGAGAAACTCATTTCTTTACTCTTTCTCTCATCTTCTTCTTTCTCATGACAAACTCATTTCTTTACTCTTTCTCTCATCTTCTTCTTTCTCATGACAAACTCATTTCTTTACTCTTTCTCTCATCTTCTTCTTTCTCATGACAAACTCATTTCTTTACTCTTTCTCTCATCTTCTTCTTTCTCATGACAAACTCATTTCTTTACTCTTTCTCTCATCTTCTTCTTTCTCATGACAAACTCCCTTCTTTACTCTTTCTCTCATCTTCTTCTTTCTCATGACAAACTCATTTCTTTACTCTTTCTCTCATCTTCTTTCTCATGACAAACTCATTTCTTTACTCTTTCTCTCATCTTCTTCTTTCTCATGACAAACTCCCTTCTTTACTCTTTCTCTCATCTTCTTCTTTATCATGACAAACTCATTTCTTTACTCTTTCTCTCATCTTCTTCTTTCTCATGACAAACTCCCTTCTTTACTCTTTCTCTCATCTTCTTCTTTCTCATGACAAACTCATTTCTTTACTCTTTCTCTCATCTTCTTCTTTCTCATGACAAACTCATTTCTTTACTCTTTCTCTCATCTTCTTCTTTCTCATGACAAACTCATTTCTTTACTCTTTCTCTCATCTTATTCTTTTTCATGACAAACTCATTTCTTTACTCTTTCTCTCATCTTCTTCTTTCTCATGACAAAATCCCTTCTTTACTCTTTCTCTCATCTTCTTCTTTCTCATGACAAACTCATTTCTTTACTCTTTCTCTCATCTTCTTCTTTCTCATGACAAACTCCCTTCTTTACTCTTTCTCTCATCTGCTTCTTTCTCATGACAAACTCATTTCTTTACTCTTTCTCTCATCTTCTTCTTTCTCATGACAAACTCATTTCTTTACTCTTTCTCTCATCTTCTTCTTTCTCATGACAAACTCATTTCTTTACTCTTTCTCTCATCTTCTTCTTTCTCATGACAAACTCATTTCTTTACTCTTTCTCTCATCTTCTTCTTTCTCATGACAAACTCATTTCTTTACTCTTTCTCTCATCTTCTTCTTTCTCATGACAAACTCATTTCTTTACTCTTTCTCTCATCTTCTTCTTTCTCCTGACAAACTCATTTCTTTACTCTTTCTCTCATCTTCTTCTTTCTCATGACAAACTCATTTCTTTACTCTTTCTCGCATCTTCTTCTTTCTCATGACAAACTCCCTTCTTTACTCTTTCTCTCATCTTCTTCTTTCTCATGACAAACTCCCTTCTTTACTCTTTCTCTCATCTTCTTCTTTCTCATGACAAACTCCCTTCTTTACTCTTTCTCTCATCTTCTTCTTTCTCATGACAAACTCATTTCTTTACTCTTTCTCGCATCTTCTTCTTTCTCATGACAAACTCCCTTCTTTACTCTTTCTCTCATCTTCTTCTTTCTCATGACAAACTCCCTTCTTTACTCTTTCTCTCATCTTCTTCTTTCTCATGACAAACTCCCTTCTTTACTCTTTCTCTCATCTTCTTCTTTCTCATGACAATTTCCCTTCTTTACTCTTTCTCTCATCTTCTTCTTTCTCATGACAAACTCCCTTCTTTACTCTTTCTCTCATCTTCTTCTTTCTCATGACAAACTCATTTCTTTACTCTTTCTCTCATCTTCTTCTTTCTCATGACAAAATCCCTTCTTTACTCTTTCTCTCATCTTCTTCTTTCTCATGACAAACTCATTTCTTTACTCTTTCTCTCATCTTCTTCTTTCTCATGACAAACTCCCTTCTTTACTCTTTCTCTCATCTGCTTCTTTCTCATGACAAACTCATTTCTTTACTCTTTCTCTCATCTTCTTCTTTCTCATGACAAACTCATTTCTTTACTCTTTCTCTCATCTTCTTCTTTCTCATGACAAACTCATTTCTTTACTCTTTCTCTCATCTTCTTCTTTCTCATGACAAACTCATTTCTTTACTCTTTCTCTCATCTTCTTCTTTCTCATGACAAACTCATTTCTTTACTCTTTCTCTCATCTTCTTCTTTCTCCTGACAAACTCATTTCTTTACTCTTTCTCTCATCTTCTTCTTTCTCATGACAAACTCATTTCTTTACTCTTTCTCGCATCTTCTTCTTTCTCATGACAAACTCCCTTCTTTACTCTTTCTCTCATCTTCTTCTTTCTCATGACAAACTCCCTTCTTTACTCTTTCTCTCATCTTCTTCTTTCTCATGACAAACTCCCTTCTTTACTCTTTCTCTCATCTTCTTCTTTCTCATGACAATTTCCCTTCTTTACTCTTTCTCTCATCTTCTTCTTTCTCATGACAAACTCCCTTCTTTACTCTTTCTCTCATCTTCTTCTTTCTCATGACAAACTCATTTCTTTACTCTTTCTCTCATCTTCTTCTTTCTCATGACAAACTCCCTTCTTTTCTCTTTCTCTCATCTTCTTCTTTCTCATGTACAAACTCATTTCTTTACTCTTTCTCTCATCTTCTTCTTTCTCATGACACACTCATTTCTTTACTCTTTCTCTCATCTTCTTCTTTCTCATGACAAACTCCCTTCTTTACTTTTTCCCTCATCTTCTTCTTTCTCATTACAAACTCATTTCTTTACTCTTTCTCTCATCTTCTTTTTTCTCATGACAAACTCATTTCTTTACTCTTTCTCTCATCTTCTTCTTTCTTATGACAAACTCCCTTCTTTACTCTTTCTCTCATCTTCTTCTTTCTCATGACAAACTCCCTTCTTTACTCTTTCTCTCATCTTCTTCTTTCTCATGACAAACTCATTTTTTTACTCTTTCTCTCATCTTCTTCTTTCTCATGACAATCTCATTTCTTTAGTCTTTCTCTCATCTTCTTCTTTCTCATGACAAACTCATTTCTTTACTCTTTCTCTCATCTTCTTCTTTCTCATGACAAACTCATTTCTTTACTCTTTCTCTCATCTTTTTCTTTCTCATGACAAACTCCCTTCTTTACTCTTTCTCTCATCTTCTTCTTTCTCATGACAAACTCATTTCTTTACTCTTTCTCTCATCTTCTTCTTTCTCATGACAAACTGCCTTCTTTACTCTTTCTCTCACCTTCTTCTTTCGCATGACAAACTCCCTTCTTTACTCTTTCTCTCATCTTCTTCTTTCTCATGACAAACTCCCTTCTTTACTCTTTCTCTCATCTTCTTCTTTCTCATGACAAACTCATTTCTTTACTCTTTCTCTCATCTTCTTCTTTCTCATGACAAACTCATTTCTTTACTCTTTCTCTCATCTTCTTCTTTCTCATGACAAACTCATTTCTTTACTCTTTCTCTCATCTTCTTCTTTCTCATGACAAACTCCCTTCTTTACTCTTTCTCTCATCTACTTCTTTCTCATGACAAACTCCCTTCTTTACTCTTTCTCTCATCTTCTTCTTTCTCATGACAAACTCATTTCTTTACTCTTTCTCTCATCTTCTTCTTTCTCATGACAATCTCATTTCTTTACTCTTTCTCTCATCTTCTTCTTTCTCATGACAAACTCATTTCTTTACTCTTTCTCTCATCTTCTTCTTTCTCATGACAAACTCATTTCTTTACTCTTTCTCTCATCTTTCTCTTTCTCATGACAAACTCCCTTCTTTACTCTTTCTCTCATCTTCTTCTTTCTCATGACAAACTCATTTCTTTACTCTTTCTCTCATCTTCTTCTTTCTCATGACAAACTGCCTTCTTTACTCTTTTTCTCTCCTTCTTCTTTCGCATGACAAACTCCCTTCTTTACTCTTTCTCTCATCTTCTTCTTTCTCATGACAAACTCATTTCTTTACTCTTTCTCTCACCTTCTTCTTTCGCATGACAAACTCCCTTCTTTTCTCTTTCTCTCATCTTCTTCTTTCTCATGACAAACTCATTTCTTTACTCTTTCTCTCATCTTCTTCTTTCTCATGACAAACTCCCTTCTTTACTCTTTCTCTCATCTTCTTCTTTCTCATGACAAACTCATTTCTTTACTCTTTCTCTCATCTTCTTCTTTCTTATGACAAACTCATTTCTTTACTCTTTCTCTCATCTTCTTCTTTCTCATGACAAACTCATTTCTTTACTCTTTCTCTCATCTTCTTCTTTCTCATGACAAACTTATTTCTTTACTCTTTCTCTCATCTTTTTCTTTCTCATGACAAACTCCCTTCTTTACTCTTTCTCTCATCTTCTTCTTTCTCATGACAAACTCATTTCTTTACTCTTTCTCTCATCTTCTTCTTTCTCATGACAAACTGCCTTCTTTACTCTTTCTCTCACCTTCTTCTTTCGCATGACAAACTCCCTTCTTTACTCTTTCTCTCATCTTCTTCTTTCTCATGACAAACTCCCTTCTTTACTCTTTCTCTCATCTTCTTCTTTCTCATGACAAACTCATTTCTTTACTCTTTCTCTCATCTTCTTCTTTCTCATGACAAACTCATTTCTTTACTCTTTCTCTCATCTTCTTTCTCATGACAAACTCATTTCTTTACTCTTTCTCTCATCTTCTTCTTTCTCATGACAAACTCATTTCTTTACTCTTTCTCTCATCTTTTTCTTTCTCATGACAAACTCCCTTCTTTACTCTTTCTCTCATCTTCTTCTTTCTCATGACAAACTCATTTCTTTACTCTTTCTCTCATCTTTTTCTTTCTCATGACAAACTCCCTTCTTTACTCTTTCTCTATTCTTCTTCTTTCTCATGACAAACTCATTTCTTTACTCTTTCTCTCATCTTCTTCTTTCTCATGACAAACTCCCTTCTTTACTCTTTCTCTCATCTTCTTCTTTCTCATGACAAACTCATTTCTTTACTCTTTCTCTCATCTTCTTCTTTCTCATAACAAACTCCCTTCTTTACTCTTTCTCTCATCTTCTTCTTTCTCATGACAAACTCATTTCTTTACTCTTTCTCTCATCTTTTTCTTTCTCATGACAAACTCCCTTCTTTACTCTTTCGCTCATCTTCTTCTTTCTCATGACAAACTCATTTCTTTACTCTTTCTCACATCTTCTTCTTTCTCATGACAAACTCATTTCTTTACTCTTTCTCACATCTTCTTCTTTCTCATGACAAACTCATTTCTTTACTCTTTCTCTCATCTTCTTCTTTCTCATGACAAACTCATTTCTTTACTCTTTCTCTCATCTTTTTCCTTCTCATGACAAACTGCCTTCTTTACTCTTTCTCTCACCTTCTTCTTTTGCATGACAAACTCCCTTCTTTACTCTTTCTCTCATCTTCTTCTTTCTCATGACAAACTCCCTTCTTTACTCTTTCTCTCATCTTCTTCTTTCTCATGACAAACTCATTTCTTTACTCTTTCTCTCATCTTCTTCTTTCTCATGACAAACTCATTTCTTTACTCTTTCTCTCATCTTCTTCTTTCTCATGACAAACTCATTTCTTTACTCTTTCTCTCATCTTCTTCTTTCTCATGACAAACTCCCTTCTTTACTCTTTCCCTCATCTTCTTCTTTCTCATTACAAACTCATTTCTTTACTCTTTCTCTCATCTTCTTCTTTCTCATGACAAACTCATTTCTTTACTCTTTCTCTCATCTTCTTCTTTCTCATGACAAACTCCCTTCTTTACTCTTTCTCTCATCTTCTTCTTTCTCATGACAAACTCCCTTCTTTACTCTTTCTCTCATCTTCTTCTTTCTCATGACAAACTCATTTCTTTACTCTTTCTCTCATCTTCTTCTTTCTCATGACAAACTCATTTCTTTACTCTTTCTCTCATCTTCTTCTTTCTCATGACAAACTCATTTCTTTACTCTTTCTCTCATCTTTTTCCTTCTCATGACAAACTGCCTTCTTTACTCTTTCTCTCACCTTCTTCTTTCGCATGACAAACTCCCTTCTTTACTCTTTCTCTCATCTTCTTCTTTCTCATGACAAACTCCCTTCTTTACTCTTTCTCTCATCTTCTTCTTTCTCATGACAAACTCATTTCTTTACTCTTTCTCTCATCTTCTTCTTTCTCATGACAAACTCATTTCTTTACTCTTTCTCGCATCTTCTTCTTTCTCATGACAAACTCATTTCTTTACTCTTTCTCTCATCTTCTTCTTTCTCATGACAAACTCATTTCTTTACTCTTTCTCTCATCTTTTTCTTTCTCATGACAAACTCCCTTCTTTACTGTTTCTCTCATCTTCTTCTTTCTCATGACAAACTCATTTCTTTACTCTTGCTCTCATCTTCTTCTTTCTCATGACAAACTCATTTCTTTACTCTTTCTCTCATCTTCTTCTTTCTCATGACAAACTCATTTCTTTACACTTTCTCTCATCTTCTTCTTTCTCATGACAAACTCATTTCTTTACTCTTTCTCTCATCTTCTTCTTTCTCATGACAAACTCATTTCTTTACTCTTTCTCTCATCTTCTTCTTTCTCATGACAAACTCATTTCTTTACTCTTTCTCTCATCTTATTCTTTCTCAAGACAAACTCATTTCTTTACTCTTTCTCTCATCTTTTTCTTTCTCATGACAAACTCCCTTCTTTACTCTTTCTCTCATCTTCTTCTTTCTCATGACAAACTCATTTCTTTACTCTTTCTCTCATCTTCTTCTTTCTCATGACAAACTCATTTCTTTACTCTTTCTCTCATCTTTTTCTTTCTCATGACAAACTCCCTTCTTTACTCTTTCTCTCATCTTCTTCTTTCTCATGACAAACTCATTTCTTTACTCTTTCTCTCATCTTTTTCTTTCTCATGACAAACTCCCTTCTTTACTCTTTCTCTCATCTTCTTCTTTCTCATGACAAACTCATTTCTTTACTCTTTCTCTCATCTTCTTCTTTCTCATGACAAACTCATTTCTTTACTCTTTCTCTCATCTTTTTCCTTCTCATGACAAACTGCCTTCTTTACTCTTTCTCTCACCTTCTTCTTTCGCATGACAAACTCCCTTCTTTACTCTTTCTCTCATCTTCTTCTTTCTCATGACAAACTCCCTTCTTTACTCTTTCTCTCATCTTCTTCTTTCTCATGACAAACTCATTTCTTTACTCTTTCTCTCATCTTCTTCTTTCTCATGACAAACTCATTTCTTTACTCTTTCTCGCATCTTCTTCTTTCTCATGACAAACTCATTTCTTTACTCTTTCTCTCATCTTCTTCTTTCTCATGACAAACTCATTTCTTTACTCTTTCTCTCATCTTTTTCTTTCTCATGACAAACTCCCTTCTTTACTGTTTCTCTCATCTTCTTCTTTCTCATGACAAACTCATTTCTTTACTCTTGCTCTCATCTTCTTCTTTCTCATGACAAACTCATTTCTTTACTCTTTCTCTCATCTTCTTCTTTCTCATGACAAACTCATTTCTTTACACTTTCTCTCATCTTCTTCTTTCTCATGACAAACTCATTTCTTTACTCTTTCTCTCATCTTCTTCTTTCTCATGACAAACTCATTTCTTTACTCTTTCTCTCATCTTCTTCTTTCTCATGACAAACTCATTTCTTTACTCTTTCTCTCATCTTATTCTTTCTCAAGACAAACTCATTTCTTTACTCTTTCTCTCATCTTTTTCTTTCTCATGACAAACTCCCTTCTTTACTCTTTCTCTCATCTTCTTCTTTCTCATGACAAACTCATTTCTTTACTCTTTCTCTCATCTTCTTCTTTCTCATGACAAACTCATTTCTTTACTCTTTCTCTCATCTTTTTCTTTCTCATGACAAACTCCCTTCTTTACTCTTTCTCTCATCTTCTTCTTTCTCATGACAAACTCATTTCTTTACTCTTTCTCTCATCTTTTTCTTTCTCATGACAAACTCCCTTCTTTACTCTTTCTCTCATCTTCTTCTTTCTCATGACAAACTCATTTCTTTACTCTTTCTCTCATCTTTTTCTTTCTCATGACAAACTCCCTTCTTTACTCTTTCTCTCATCTTCTTCTTTCTCATGACAAACTCATTTCTTTACTCTTTCTCTCATCTTCTTCTTTCTCATGACAAACTGCCTTCTTTACTCTTTCTCTCACCTTCTTCTTTCGCATGACAAACTCCCTTCTTTACTCTTTCTCTCATCTTCTTCTTTCTCATGACAAACTCATTTCTTTACTCTTTCTCTCATCTTCTTCTTTCTCATGACAAACTCATTTCTTTACTCTTTCTCTCATCTTTTTCTTTCTCATGACAAACTCCCTTCTTTACTCTTTCTCTCATCTTCTTCTTTCTCATGACAAACTCATTTCTTTACTCTTTCTCTCATCTTCTTCTTTCTCATGACAAACTCATTTCTTTACTCTTTCTCTCATCTTCTTCTTTCTCATGACAAACTCCCTTCTTTACTCTTTCTCTCATCTTCTTCTTTCTCATGACAAACTCATTTCTTTACTCTTTCTCTCATCTTCTTCTTTCTCATGACAAATTCATTTCTTTACTCTTTCTCACATCTTCTTCTTTCTCATGACAAACTCATTTCTTTACTCTTTCTCTCATCTTCTTCTTTCTCATGACAAACTCATTTCTTTACTCTTTCTCTCATCTTTTTCCTTCTCATGACAAACTGCCTTCTTTAGTCTTTCTCTCACCTTTTTTTTTCGCATGACAAACTCCCTTCTTTACTCTTTCTCTCATCTTCTTCTTTCTCATGACAAACTCCCTTCTTTACTCTTTCTCTCATCTTCTTCTTTCTCATGACAAACTCATTTCTTTACTCTTTCTCTCATCTTCTTCTTTCTCATGACAAACTCATTTCTTTACTCTTTCTCTCATCTTCTTCTTTCTCATGACAAACTCATTTCTTTACTCTTGCTCTCATCTTCTTCTTTCTCATGACAAACTCATTTCTTTACTCTTTCTCTCATCTTCTTCTTTCTCATGACAAACTCATTTCTTTACACTTTCTCTCATCTTCTTCTTTCTCATGACAAACTCATTTCTTTACTCTTTCTCTCATCTTCTTCTTTCTCATGACAAACTCATTTCTTTACTCTTTCTCTCATCTTATTCTTTCTCAAGACAAACTCATTTCTTTACTCTTTCTCTCATCTTTTTCTTTCTCATGACAAACTCCCTTCTTTACTCTTTCTCTCATCTTCTTCTTTCTCATGACAAACTCATTTCTTTACTCTTTCTCTCATCTTCTTCTTTCTCATGACAAACTCATTTCTTTACTCTTTCTCTCATCTTTTTCTTTCTCATGACAAACTCCCTTCTTTACTCTTTCTCTCATCTTCTTCTTTCTCATGACAAACTCATTTCTTTACTCTTTCTCTCATCTTTTTCTTTCTCATGACAAACTCCCTTCTTTACTCTTTCTCTCATCTTCTTCTTTCTCATGACAAACTCATTTCTTTACTCTTTCTCTCATCTTCTTCTTTCTCATGACAAACTCATTTCTTTACTCTTTCTCTCATCTTTTTCCTTCTCATGACAAACTGCCTTCTTTACTCTTTCTCTCACCTTCTTCTTTCGCATGACAAACTCCCTTCTTTACTCTTTCTCTCATCTTCTTCTTTCTCATGACAAACTCCCTTCTTTACTCTTTCTCTCATCTTCTTCTTTCTCATGACAAACTCATTTCTTTACTCTTTCTCTCATCTTCTTCTTTCTCATGACAAACTCATTTCTTTACTCTTTCTCGCATCTTCTTCTTTCTCATGACAAACTCATTTCTTTACTCTTTCTCTCATCTTCTTCTTTCTCATGACAAACTCATTTCTTTACTCTTTCTCTCATCTTTTTCTTTCTCATGACAAACTCCCTTCTTTACTGTTTCTCTCATCTTCTTCTTTCTCATGACAAACTCATTTCTTTACTCTTGCTCTCATCTTCTTCTTTCTCATGACAAACTCATTTCTTTACTCTTTCTCTCATCTTCTTCTTTCTCATGACAAACTCATTTCTTTACACTTTCTCTCATCTTCTTCTTTCTCATGACAAACTCATTTCTTTACTCTTTCTCTCATCTTCTTCTTTCTCATGACAAACTCATTTCTTTACTCTTTCTCTCATCTTCTTCTTTCTCATGACAAACTCATTTCTTTACTCTTTCTCTCATCTTATTCTTTCTCAAGACAAACTCATTTCTTTACTCTTTCTCTCATCTTTTTCTTTCTCATGACAAACTCCCTTCTTTACTCTTTCTCTCATCTTCTTCTTTCTCATGACAAACTCATTTCTTTACTCTTTCTCTCATCTTCTTCTTTCTCATGACAAACTCATTTCTTTACTCTTTCTCTCATCTTTTTCTTTCTCATGACAAACTCCCTTCTTTACTCTTTCTCTCATCTTCTTCTTTCTCATGACAAACTCATTTCTTTACTCTTTCTCTCATCTTTTTCTTTCTCATGACAAACTCCCTTCTTTACTCTTTCTCTCATCTTCTTCTTTCTCATGACAAACTCATTTCTTTACTCTTTCTCTCATCTTTTTCTTTCTCATGACAAACTCCCTTCTTTACTCTTTCTCTCATCTTCTTCTTTCTCATGACAAACTCATTTCTTTACTCTTTCTCTCATCTTCTTCTTTCTCATGACAAACTGCCTTCTTTACTCTTTCTCTCACCTTCTTCTTTCGCATGACAAACTCCCTTCTTTACTCTTTCTCTCATCTTCTTCTTTCTCATGACAAACTCATTTCTTTACTCTTTCTCTCATCTTCTTCTTTCTCATGACAAACTCATTTCTTTACTCTTTCTCTCATCTTTTTCTTTCTCATGACAAACTCCCTTCTTTACTCTTTCTCTCATCTTCTTCTTTCTCATGACAAACTCATTTCTTTACTCTTTCTCTCATCTTCTTCTTTCTCATGACAAACTCATTTCTTTACTCTTTCTCTCATCTTCTTCTTTCTCATGACAAACTCCCTTCTTTACTCTTTCTCTCATCTTCTTCTTTCTCATGACAAACTCATTTCTTTACTCTTTCTCTCATCTTCTTCTTTCTCATGACAAATTCATTTCTTTACTCTTTCTCACATCTTCTTCTTTCTCATGACAAACTCATTTCTTTACTCTTTCTCTCATCTTCTTCTTTCTCATGACAAACTCATTTCTTTACTCTTTCTCTCATCTTTTTCCTTCTCATGACAAACTGCCTTCTTTAGTCTTTCTCTCACCTTTTTTTTTCGCATGACAAACTCCCTTCTTTACTCTTTCTCTCATCTTCTTCTTTCTCATGACAAACTCCCTTCTTTACTCTTTCTCTCATCTTCTTCTTTCTCATGACAAACTCATTTCTTTACTCTTTCTCTCATCTTCTTCTTTCTCATGACAAACTCATTTCTTTACTCTTTCTCTCATCTTCTTCTTTCTCATGACAAACTCATTTCTTTACTCTTGCTCTCATCTTCTTCTTTCTCATGACAAACTCATTTCTTTACTCTTTCTCTCATCTTCTTCTTTCTCATGACAAACTCATTTCTTTACACTTTCTCTCATCTTCTTCTTTCTCATGACAAACTCATTTCTTTACTCTTTCTCTCATCTTCTTCTTTCTCATGACAAACTCATTTCTTTACTCTTTCTCTCATCTTATTCTTTCTCAAGACAAACTCATTTCTTTACTCTTTCTCTCATCTTTTTCTTTCTCATGACAAACTCCCTTCTTTACTCTTTCTCTCATCTTCTTCTTTCTCATGACAAACTCATTTCTTTACTCTTTCTCTCATCTTCTTCTTTCTCATGACAAACTCATTTCTTTACTCTTTCTCTCATCTTTTTCTTTCTCATGACAAACTCCCTTCTTTACTCTTTCTCTCATCTTCTTCTTTCTCATGACAAACTCATTTCTTTACTCTTTCTCTCATCTTCTTCTTTCTCATGACAAACTCCCTTCTTTACTCTTTCTCTCATCTTCTTCTTTCTCATGACAAACTCATTTATTTACTCTTTCTCTCATCTTCTTCTTTCTCATAACAAACTCCCTTCTTTACTCTTTCTCTCATCTTCTTCTTTCTCATGACAAACTCATTTCTTTACTCTTTCTCTCATCTTTTTCTTTCTCATGACAAACTCCCTTCTTTACTCTTTCTCTCATCTTCTTCTTTCTCATGACAAACTCATTTCTTTACTCTTTCTCTCATCTTCTTCTTTCTCATGACAAACTGCCTTCTTTACTCTTTCTCTCACCTTCTTCTTTCGCATGACAAACTCCCTTCTTTACTCTTTCTCTCATCTTCTTCTTTCTCATGACAAACTCATTTCTTTACTCTTTCTCTCATCTTCTTCTTTCTCATGACAAACTCATTTCTTTACTCTTTTTCTCATCTTTTTCTTTCTCATGACAAACTCCCTTCTTTACTCTTTCTCTCATCTTCTTCTTTCTCATGACAAACTCATTTCTTTACTCTTTCTCTCATCTTCTTCTTTCTCATGACAAACTCATTTCTTTACTCTTTCTCTCATCTTTTTCTTTCTCATGACAAACTCCCTTCTTTACTCTTTCTCTCATCTTCTTCTTTCTCATGACAAACTCATTTCTTTACTCTTTCTCTCATCTTCTTCTTTCTCATGACAAATTCATTTCTTTACTCTTTCTCACATCTTCTTCTTTCTCATGACAAACTCATTTCTTTACTCTTTCTCTCATCTTCTTCTTTCTCATGACAAACTCATTTCTTTACTCTTTCTCTCATCTTTTTCCTTCTCATGACAAACTGCCTTCTTTGGTCTTTCTCTCACCTTTTTTTTTCGCATGACAAACTCCCTTCTTTACTCTTTCTCTCATCTTCTTCTTTCTCATGACAAACTCCCTTCTTTACTCTTTCTCTCATCTTCTTCTTTCTCATGACAAACTCATTTCTTTACTCTTTCTCTCATCTTCTTCTTTCTCATGACAAACTCATTTCTTTACTCTTTCTCTCATCTTCTTCTTTCTCATGACAAACTCATTTCTTTACTCTTTCTCTCATCTTCTTCTTTCTCATGACAAACTCATTTCTTTACTCTTTCTCTCATCTTTTTCTTTCTCATGACAAACTCCCTTCTTTACTCTTTCTCTCATCTTCTTCTTTCTCATGACAAACTCATTTCTTTACTCTTTCTCTCATCTTCTTCTTTCTCATGACAAACTCATTTCTTTACTCTTTCTCTCATCTTCTTCTTTCTCATGACAAACTCATTTCTTTACACTTTCTCTCATCTTCTTCTTTCTCATGACAAACTCATTTCTTTACTCTTTCTCTCCTCTTCTTCTTTCTCATGACAAACTCATTTCTTTACTCTTTCTCTCATCTTCTTCTTTCTCATGACAAACTCATTTCTTTACTCTTTCTCTCATCTTCTTCTTTCTCATGACAAACACATTTCTTTACTCTTTCTCTCATCTTTTTCTTTCTCATGACAAACTGCCTTCTTTACTCTTTCTCTCACCTTCTTCTTTCGCATGACAAACTCCCTTCTTTACTCTTTCTCTCATCTTCTTCTTTCTCATGACAAACTCATTTCTTTACTCTTTCTCTCATCTTATTCTTTCTCATGACAAACTCATTTCTTTACTCTTTCTCTCATCTTCTTCTTTCTCATGACAAACTCATTTCTTTACTCTTTCTCTCATCTTCTTCTTTCTCATGACAAACTCATTTCTTTACTCTTTCTCACATCTTCTTCTTTCTCATGACAAACTCATTTCTATACTCTTTCTCTCATCTTCTTCTTTCTCATGACAAACTCATTTCTTTACTCTTTCTCTCATCTTTTTCCTTCTCATGACAAACTGCCTTCTTTACTCTTTCTCTCACCTTCTTCTTTTGCATGACAAACTCCCTTCTTTACTCTTTCTCTCATCTTCTTCTTTCTCATGACAAACTCCCTTCTTTACTCTTTCTCTCATCTTCTTCTTTCTCATGACAAACTCATTTCTTTACTCTTTCTCTCATCTTCTTCTTTCTCATTACAAACTCATTTCTTTACTCTTTCTCTCATCTTCTTCTTTCTCATGACAAACTCATTTCTTTACTCTTTCTCTCATCTTCTTCTTTCTCATGACAAAAGCCCTTCTTTACTCTTTCCCTCATCTTCTTCTTTCTCATTACAAACTCATTTCTTTACTCTTTCTCTCATCTTCTTCTTTCTCATGACAAACTCATTTCTTTACTCTTCTCTCATCTTCTTCTTTCTCATGACAAACTCCCTTCTTTACTCTTTCTCTCATCTTCTTCTTTCTCATGACAAACTCCCTTCTTTACTCTTTCTCTCATTTTCTTCTTTCTCATGACAAACTCATTTCTTTACTCTTTATTTCATCTTCTTCTTTCTCATGACAAACTCATTTCTTTACTCTTTCTCTCATCTTCTTCTTTCTCATGACAAACTCATTTCTTTACTCTTTCTCTCATCTTTTTCCTTCTCATGACAAACTGCCTTCTTTACTCTTTCTCTCACCTTCTTCTTTCGCATGACAAACTCCCTTCTTAACTCTTTCTCTCATCTTCTTCTTTCTCATGACAAACTCCCTTCTTTACTCTTTCTCTCATCTTCTTCTTTCTCATGACAAACTCATTTCTTTACTCTTTCTCTCATCTTCTTCTGTCTCATAACAAACTCATTTCTTTACTCTTTCTCGCATCTTCTTCTTTCTCATGACAAACTCATTTCTTTACTCTTTCTCTCATCTTCTTCTTTCTCATGACAAACTCATTTCTTTACTCTTTCTCTCATCTTTTTCTTTCTCATGACAAACTCCCTTCTTTACTGTTTCTCTCATCTTCTTCTTTCTCATGACAAACTCATTTCTTTACTCTTTCTCTCATCTTCTTCTTTCTCATGACAAACTCATTTCTTTACTCTTTCTCTCATCTTCTTCTTTCTCATGACAAACTCATTTCTTTACTCTTTCTCTCATCTTTTTCTTTCTCATGACAAACTCCCTTCTTTACTCTTTCTCTCATCTTCTTCTTTCTCATGACAAACTCATTTCTTTACTCTTTCTCTCATCTTCTTCTTTCTCATGACAAACTCATTTCTTTACTCTTTCTCTCATCTTCTTCTTTCTCATGACAAACTCATTTCTTTACTCTTTCTCTCATCTTCTTCTTTCTCATGACAAACTCATTTCTTTACTCTTTCTCTCATCTTTTTCCTTCTCATGACAAACTGCCTTCTTTACTCTTTCTCTCACCTTCTTCTTTTGCATGACAAACTCCCTTCTTTACTCTTTCTCTCATCTTCTTCTTTCTCATGACAAACTCCCTTCTTTACTCTTTCTCTCATCTTCTTCTTTCTCATGACAAACTCATTTCTTTACTCTTTCTCTCATCTTCTTCTTTCTCATTACAAACTCATTTCTTTACTCTTTCTCTCATCTTCTTCTTTCTCATGACAAACTCATTTCTTTACTCTTTCTCTCATCTTCTTCTTTCTCATGACAAACTCCCTTCTTTACTCTTTCCCTCATCTTCTTCTTTCTCATTACAAACTCATTTCTTTACTCTTTCTCTCATCTTCTTCTTTCTCATGACAAACTCATTTCTTTACTCTTCTCTCATCTTCTTCTTTCTCATGACAAACTCCCTTCTTTACTCTTTCTCTCATCTTCTTCTTTCTCATGACAAACTCCCTTCTTTACTCTTTCTCTCATTTTCTTCTTTCTCATGACAAACTCATTTCTTTACTCTTTCTCTCATCTTCTTCTTTCTCATGACAAACTCATTTCTTTACTCTTTCTCTCATCTTCTTCTTTCTCATGACAAACTCATTTCTTTACTCTTTCTCTCATCTTTTTCCTTCTCATGACAAACTGCCTTCTTTACTCTTTCTCTCACCTTCTTCTTTCGCATGACAAACTCCCTTCTTTACTCTTTCTCGCATCTTCTTCTTTCTCATGACAAACTCATTTCTTTACTCTTTCTCTCATCTTCTTCTTTCTCATGACAAACTCATTTCTTTACTCTTTCTCTCATCTTTTTCTTTCTCATGACAAACTCCCTTCTTTACTGTTTCTCTCATCTTCTTCTTTCTCATGACAAACTCATTTCTTTACTCTTTCTCTCATCTTCTTCTTTCTCATGACAAACTCATTTCTTTACTCTTTCTCTCATCTTCTTCTTTCTCATGACAAACTCATTTCTTTACTCTTTCTCTCATCTTTTTCTTTCTCATGTCAAACTCCCTTCTTTACTCTTTCTCTCATCTTCTTCTTTCTCATGACAAACTCATTTCTTTACTCTTTCTCTCATCTTCTTCTTTCTCATGACAAACTCATTTCTTTACTCTTTCTCTCATCTTCTTCTTTCTCATGACAAACTCATTTCTTTACACTTTCTCTCATCTTCTTCTTTCTCATGACAAACTCATTTCTTTACTCTTTCTCTCCTCTTCTTCTTTCTCATGACAAACTCATTTCTTTACTCTTTCTCTCATCTTCTTCCTTCTCATGACAAACTCATTTCTTTACTCTTTCTCTCATCTTCTTCTTTCTCATGACAAACTCCTTTCTTTACTCTTTCTCTCATCTTTTTCCTTCTCATGACAAACTGCCTTCTTTACTCTTTCTCTCACCTTCTTCTTTTGCATGACAAACTCCCTTCTTTACTCTTTCTCTCATCTTCTTCTTTCTCATGACAAACTCCCTTCTTTACTCTTTCTCTCATCTTCTTCTTTCTCATGACAAACTCATTTCTTTACTCTTTCTCTCATCTTCTTCTTTCTCATTACAAACTCATTTCTTTACTCTTTCTCTCATCTTCTTCTTTCTCATGACAAACTCATTTCTTTACTCTTTCTCTCATCTTCTTCTTTCTCATGACAAACTCCCTTCTTTACTCTTTCCCTCATCTTCTTCTTTCTCATTACAAACTCATTTCTTTACTCTTTCTCTCATCTTCTTCTTTCTCATGACAAACTCATTTCTTTACTCTTTCTCTCATCTTCTTCTTTCTCATGACAAACTCCCTTCTTTACTCTTTCTCTCATCTTCTTCTTTCTCATGACAAACTCCCTTCTTTACTCTTTCTCTCATTTTCTTCTTTCTCATGACAAACTCATTTCTTTACTCTTTCTCTCATCTTCTTCTTTCTCATGACAAACTCATTTCTTTACTCTTTCTCTCATCTTTTTCTTTCTCATGACAAACTCCCTTCTTTACTCTTTCTCTCATCTTCTTCTTTCTCATGACAAACTCCCTTCTTTACTCTTTCTCTCATCTTCTTTTTTCTCATGACAAACTCATTTCTTTACTCTTTCTCTCATCTTCTTCTTTCTCATGACAAACTCATTTCTTTACACTTTCTTTCATCTTCTTCTTTCTCATGACAAACTCATTTCTTTACTCTTTCTCTCCTCTTCTTCTTTCTCATGACAAACTCATTTCTTTACTCTTTCTCTCATCTTCTTCTTTCTCATGACAAACTCATTTCTTTACTCTTTCTCTCATCTTCTTCTTTCTCATGACAAACGCATTTCTTTACTCTTTCTCTCATCTTTTTCTTTCTCATGACAAACTGCCTTCTTTACTCTTTCTCTCACCTTCTTCTTTCGCATGACAAACTCCCTTCTTTACTCTTTCTCTCATCTTCTTCTTTCTCATGACAAACTCATTTCTTTACTCTTTCTCTCATCTTATTCTTTCTCATGACAAACTCATTTCTTTACTCTTTCTCTCATCTTCTTCTTTCTCATGACAAACTCATTTCTTTACTCTTTCTCTCATCTTCTTCTTTCTCATGACAAACTCATTTCTTTACTCTTTCTCACATCTTCTTCTTTCTCATGACAAACTCATTTCTTTACTCTTTCTCTCATCTTCTTTTTTCTCATGACAAACTCATTTCTTTACTCTTTCTCTCATCTTTTTCCTTCTCATGACAAACTGCCTTCTTTACTCTTTCTCTCACCTTCTTCTTTAGCATGACAAACTCCCTTCTTTACTGTTTCTCTCATCTTCTTCTTTCTCATGACAAACTCCCTTCTTTACTCTTTCTCTCATCTTCTACTTTCTCATGACAAACTCATTTCTTTACTCTTTCTCTCATCTTCTTCTTTCTCATTACAAACTCATTTCTTTACTCTTTCTCTCATCTTCTTCTTTCTCATGACAAACTCATTTCTTTACTCTTTCTCTCATCTTCTTCTTTCTCATGACAAACTCCCTTCTTTACTCTTTCCCTCATCTTCTTCTTTCTCATTACAAACTCATTTCTTTACTCTTTCTCTCATCTTCTTCTTTCTCATGACAAACTCATTTCTTTACTCTTTCTCTCATCTTCTTCTTTCTCATGACAAACTCCCTTCTTTACTCTTTCTCTCATCTTCTTCTTTCTCATGACAAACTCCCTTCTTTACTCTTTCTCTCATTTTCTTCTTTCTCATGACAAACTCATTTCTTTACTCTTTCTCTCATCTTCTTCTTTCTCATGACAAACTCATTTCTTTACTCTTTCTCTCATCTTTTTCCTTCTCATGACAAACTGCCTTCTTTACTCTTTCTCTCACCTTCTTCTTTCGCATGACAAACTCCCTTCTTTACTCTTTCTCTCATCTTCTTCTTTCTCATGACAAACTCCCTTCTTTACTCTTTCTCTCATCTTCTTCTTTCTCATGACAAACTTATTTCTTTACTCTTTCTCTCATCTTCTTATTTCTCATGACAAACTCATTTCTTTACTCTTTCTTGCATCTTCTTCTTTCTCATGACAAACTCATTTCTTTACTCTTTCTCTCATCTTCTTCTTTCTCATGACAAACTCATTTCTTTACTCTTTCTCTCATCTTTTTCTTTCTCATGACAAACTCCCTTCTTTACTGTTTCTCTCATCTTCTTCTTTCTCATGACAAACTCATTTCTTTACTCTTGCTCTCATCTTCTTCTTTCTCATGACAAACTCATTTCTTTACTCTTTCTCACATCTTCTTCTTTCTCATGACAAACTCATTTCTTTACACTTTCTCTCATCTTCTTCTTTCTCATGACAAACTCATTTCTTTACTCTTTCTCTCATCTTCTTCTTTCTCATGACAAACTCATTTCTTTACTCTTTCTCTCATCTTCTTCTTTCTCATGACAAACTCCCTTCTTTACTCTTTCTCTCATCTTCTTCTTTCTCATGACAAACTCATTTCTTTACTCTTTCTCTCATCTTCTTCTTTCTCATGACAAACTCATTTCTTTACTCTTTCTCTCATATTTTCTTTCTCATGACAAACTCCCTTCTTTACTCTTTCTCTCATCTTCTTCTTTCTCATGACAAACTCATTTCTTTACTCTTTCTCTCATCTTCTTCTTTCTCATGACAAACTCCCTTCTTTACTCTTTCTCTCATCTTCTTCTTTCTCATGACAAACTCATTTCTTTACTCTTTCTCTCATCTTTTTCTTTCTCATGACAAACTCCCTTCTTTACTCTTTCTCTCATCTTCTTCTTTCTCATGACAAACTCATTTCTTTACTCTTTCTCTCATCTTCTTCTTTCTCATGACAAACTGCCTTCTTTACTCTTTCTCTCACCTTCTTCTTTTCGCATGACAAACTCCCTTCTTTACTCTTTCTCTCATCTTCTTCTTTCTCATGACAAACTCATTTCTTTACTCTTTCTCTCATCTTCTTCTTTCTCATGACAAACTCATTTCTTTACTCTTTCTCTCATCTTTTTCTTTCTCATGACAAACTCCCTTCTTTACTCTTTCTCTCATCTTCTTCTTTCTCATGACAAACTCATTTCTTTACTATTTCTCTCATCTTCTTCTTTCTCATGACAAACTCATTTCTTTACTCTTTCTCTCATCTTCTTCTTTCTCATGACAAACTCATTTCTTTACTCTTTCTCTCATCTTCTTCTTTCTCATGACAAATTCATTTCTTTACTCTTTCTCACATCTTCTTCTGTCTCATGACAAACTCATTTCTTTACTCTTTCTCACATCTTCTTCTTTCTCATGACAAACTCATTTCTTTACTCTTTCTCTCATCTTTTTCCTTCTCATGACAAACTGCCTTCTTTACTCTTTCTCTCACCTTCTTTTTTCGCATGACAAACTCCCTTCTTTACTCTTTCTCTCATCTTCTTCTTTCTCATGACAAACTCCCTTCTTTACTCTTTGTCTCATCTTCTTCTTTCTCATGACAAACTGATTTCTTTACTCTTTCTCTCATCTTCTTCTTTCTCATGACAAACTCATTTCTTTACTCTTTCTCTCATCTTCTTCTTTCTCATGACAAACTCATTTCTTTACTCTTTCTCTCATCTTTTTCTTTCTCATGACAAACTCCCTTCTTTACTCTTTCTCTCATCTTCTTCTTTCTCATGACAAACTCATTTCTTTACACTTTCTCTCATCTTCTTCTTTCTAATGACAAACTCCCTTCTTTACTCTTTCTCTCATCTTCTTCTTTCTAATGACAAACTCCCTTCTTTACTCTTTCTCTCATCTTCTTCTTTCTCATGACAAACTCATTTCTTTACTCTTTCTCTCATCTTCTTCTTTCTCCTGACAAACTCATTTCTTTACACTTTCTCTCATCTTCTTCTTTCTCATGACAAACTCATTTCTTTACTCTTTCTCTCCTCTTCTTCTTTCTCATGACAAACTCATTTCTTTACTCTTTCTCTCATCTTCTTCTTTCTCATGACAAACTCATTTCTTTACTCTTTCTCTCATCTTCTTCTTTCTCATGACAAACTCATTTCTTTACTCTTTCTCTAATCTTTTTCTTTCTCATGACAAACTGCCTTCTTTACTCTTTCTCTCACCTTCTTCTTTCGCATGACAAACTCCCTTCTTTACTCTTTCTCTCATCTTCTTCTTTCTCATTACAAACTCCCTTCTTTACTCTTTCTCTCATCTTCTTCTTTCTCATGACAAACTCATTTCTTTACTCTTTCTCTCATCTTCTTCTTTCTCATGACAAACTCATTTCTTTACTCTTTCTCTCATCTTCTTCTTTCTCATGACAAACTCATTTCTTTACTCTTTCTCTCATCTTCTTCTTTCTCATGACAAACTCATTTCTTTACTCTTTCTCTCATCTTTTTCTTTCTCAGGACAAACTCCCTTCTTTACTCTTTCTCTCATCTTCTTCTTTCTCATGAGAAACTCATTTCTTTACTCTTTCTCTCATCTTCTTCTTTCTCATGACAAACTCATTTCTTTACTCTTTCTCTCATCTTCTTCTTTCTCATGACAAACTCCCTTCTTTATTCTTTCTCTCATCTTCTTCTTTCTCATGACAAACTCCCTTCTTTACTCTTTCTCTCATCTTTTTCTTTCTCATGACAAACTGCCTTCTTTACTCTTTCTCTCACCTTCTTCTTTCGCATGACAAACTCCCTTCTTTACTCTTTCTCTCATCTTCTTCTTTCTCATGACAAACTCCCTTCTTTACTCTTTCTCTCATCTTCTTCTTTCTCATGACAAACTCATTTCTTTACTCTTTCTCTCATCTTCTTCTTTCTCATGACAAACTCATTTCTTTACTCTTTCTCTCATCTTCTTCTTTCTCATGACAAACTCATTTCTTTACTCTTTCTCTCATCTTCTTCTTTCTCATGACAAACTCATTTCTTTACTCTTTCTCTCATCTTTTTCTTTCTCAGGACAAACTCCCTTCTTTACTCTTTCTCTCATCTTCTTCTTTCTCATGAGAAACTCATTTCTTTACTCTTTCTCTCATCTTCTTCTTTCTCATGACAAACTCATTTCTTTACTCTTTCTCTCATCTTCTTCTTTCTCATGACAAACTCATTTCTTTACTCTTTCTCTCATCTTCTTCTTTCTCATGACAAACTCATTTCTTTACTCTTTCTCTCATCTTTTTCTTTCTCAGGACAAACTCCCTTCTTTACTCTTTCTCTCATCTTCTTCTTTCTCATGAGAAACTCATTTCTTTACTCTTTCTCTCATCTTCTACTTTCTCATGACAAACTCATTTCTTTACTCTTTCTCTCATCTTCTTCTTTCTCATTACAAACTCATTTCTTTACTCTTTCTCTCATCTTCTTCTTTCTCATGACAAACTCATTTCTTTACTCTTTCTCTCATCTTCTTCTTTCTCATGACAAACTCCCTTCTTTACTCTTTCCCTCATCTTCTTCTTTCTCATTACAAACTCATTTCTTTACTCTTTCTCTCATCTTCTTCTTTCTCATGACAAACTCATTTCTTTACTCTTTCTCTCATCTTCTTCTTTCTCATGACAAACTCCCTTCTTTACTCTTTCTCTCATCTTCTTCTTTCTCATGACAAACTCCCTTCTTTACTCTTTCTCTCATTTTCTTCTTTCTCATGACAAACTCATTTCTTTACTCTTTCTCTCATCTTCTTCTTTCTCATGACAAACTCATTTCTTTACTCTTTCTCTCATCTTTTTCCTTCTCATGACAAACTGCCTTCTTTACTCTTTCTCTCACCTTCTTCTTTCGCATGACAAACTCCCTTCTTTACTCTTTCTCTCATCTTCTTCTTTCTCATGACAAACTCCCTTCTTTACTCTTTCTCTCATCTTCTTCTTTCTCATGACAAACTCATTTCTTTACTCTTTCTCTCATCTTCTTATTTCTCATGACAAACTCATTTCTTTACTCTTTCTTGCATCTTCTTCTTTCTCATGACAAACTCATTTCTTTACTCTTTCTCTCATCTTCTTCTTTCTCATGACAAACTCATTTCTTTACTCTTTCTCTCATCTTTTTCTTTCTCATGACAAACTCCCTTCTTTACTGTTTCTCTCATCTTCTTCTTTCTCATGACAAACTCATTTCTTTACTCTTGCTCTCATCTTCTTCTTTCTCATGACAAACTCATTTCTTTACTCTTTCTCACATCTTCTTCTTTCTCATGACAAACTCATTTCTTTACACTTTCTCTCATCTTCTTCTTTCTCATGACAAACTCATTTCTTTACACTTTCTCTCATCTTCTTCTTTCTCATGACAAACTCATTTCTTTACTCTTTCTCTCCTCTTCTTCTTTCTCATGACAAACTCATTTCTTTACTCTTTCTCTCATCTTCTTCTTTCTCATGACAAACTCATTTCTTTACTCTTTCTCTCATCTTCTTCTTTCTCATGACAAACTCATTTCTTTACTCTTTCTCTCATCTTTTTCTTTCTCATGACAAACTGCCTTCTTTACTCTTTCTCTCACCTTCTTCTTTCGCATGACAAACTCCCTTCTTTACTCTTTCTCTCATCTTCTTCTTTCTCATGACAAACTCCCTTCTTTACTCTTTCTCTCATCTTCTTCTTTCTCATGACAAACTCATTTCTTTACTCTTTCTCTCATCTTCTTCTTTCTCATGACAAACTCATTTCTTTACTCTTTCTCTCATCTTCTTCTTTCTCATGACAAACTCATTTCTTTACTCTTTCTCTCATCTTCTTCTTTCTCATGACAAACTCATTTCTTTACTCTTTCTCTCATCTTTTTCTTTCTCAGGACAAACTCCCTTCTTTACTCTTTCTCTCATCTTCTTCTTTCTCATGAGAAACTCATTTCTTTACTCTTTCTCTCATCTTCTTCTTTCTCATGACAAACTCATTTCTTTACTCTTTCTCTCATCTTCTTCTTTCTCATGACAAACTCCCTTCTTTATTCTTTCTCTCATCTTCTTCTTTCTCATGACAAACTCCCTTCTTTACTCTTTCTCTCATCTTTTTCTTTCTCATGACAAACTGCCTTCTTTACTCTTTCTCTCACCTTCTTCTTTCGCATGACAAACTCCCTTCTTTACTCTTTCTCTCATCTTCTTCTTTCTCATGACAAACTCCCTTCTTTACTCTTTCTCTCATCTTCTTCTTTCTCATGACAAACTCATTTCTTTACTCTTTCTCTCATCTTCTTCTTTCTCATGACAAACTCATTTCTTTACTCTTTCTCTCATCTTCTTCTTTCTCATGACAAACTCATTTCTTTACTCTTTCTCTCATCTTCCTCTTTCTCATGACAAACTCATTTCTTTACTCTTTCTCTCATCTTTTTCTTTCTCAGGACAAACTCCCTTCTTTACTCTTTCTCTCATCTTCTTCTTTCTCATGAGAAACTCATTTCTTTACTCTTTCTCTCATCTTCTACTTTCTCATGACAAACTCATTTCTTTACTCTTTCTCTCATCTTCTTCTTTCTCATTACAAACTCATTTCTTTACTCTTTCTCTCATCTTCTTCTTTCTCATGACAAACTCATTTCTTTACTCTTTCTCTCATCTTCTTCTTTCTCATGACAAACTCCCTTCTTTACTCTTTCCCTCATCTTCTTCTTTCTCATTACAAACTCATTTCTTTACTCTTTCTCTCATCTTCTTCTTTCTCATGACAAACTCATTTCTTTACTCTTTCTCTCATCTTCTTCTTTCTCATGACAAACTCCCTTCTTTACTCTTTCTCTCATCTTCTTCTTTCTCATGACAAACTCCCTTCTTTACTCTTTCTCTCATTTTCTTCTTTCTCATGACAAACTCATTTCTTTACTCTTTCTCTCATCTTCTTCTTTCTCATGACAAACTCATTTCTTTACTCTTTCTCTCATCTTTTTCCTTCTCATGACAAACTGCCTTCTTTACTCTTTCTCTCACCTTCTTCTTTCGCATGACAAACTCCCTTCTTTACTCTTTCTCTCATCTTCTTCTTTCTCATGACAAACTCCCTTCTTTACTCTTTCTCTCATCTTCTTCTTTCTCATGACAAACTCATTTCTTTACTCTTTCTCTCATCTTCTTATTTCTCATGACAAACTCATTTCTTTACTCTTTCTTGCATCTTCTTCTTTCTCATGACAAACTCATTTCTTTACTCTTTCTCTCATCTTCTTCTTTCTCATGACAAACTCATTTCTTTACTCTTTCTCTCATCTTTTTCTTTCTCATGACAAACTCCCTTCTTTACTGTTTCTCTCATCTTCTTCTTTCTCATGACAAACTCATTTCTTTACTCTTGCTCTCATCTTCTTCTTTCTCATGACAAACTCATTTCTTTACTCTTTCTCACATCTTCTTCTTTCTCATGACAAACTCATTTCTTTACACTTTCTCTCATCTTCTTCTTTCTCATGACAAACTCATTTCTTTACTCTTTCTCTCATCTTCTTCTTTCTCATGACAAACTCATTTCTTTACTCTTTCTCTCATCTTCTTCTTTCTCATGACAAACTCCCTTCTTTACTCTTTCTCTCATCTTCTTCTTTCTCATGACAAACTCATTTCTTTACTCTTTCTCTCATCTTCTTCTTTCTCATGACAAACTCATTTCTTTACTCTTTCTCTCATATTTTCTTTCTCATGACAAACTCCCTTCTTTACTCTTTCTCTCATCTTCTTCTTTCTCATGACAAACTCATTTCTTTACTCTTTCTCTCATCTTTTTCTTTCTCATGACAAACTCCCTTCTTTACTCTTTCTCTCATCTTCTTCTTTCTCATGACAAACTCATTTCTTTACTCTTTCTCTCATCTTCTTCTTTCTCATGACAAACTCTCTTCTTTACTCTTTCTCTCATCTTCTTCTTTCTCATGACAAACTCATTTCTTTACTCTTTCTCTCATCTTCTTCTTTCTCATAACAAACTCCCTTCTTTACTCTTTCTCTCATCTTCTTCTTTCTCATGACAAACTCATTTCTTTACTCTTTCTCTCATCTTTTTCTTTCTCATGACAAACTCCCTTCTTTACTCTTTCTCTCATCTTCTTCTTTCTCATGACAAACTCATTTCTTTACTCTTTCTCTCATCTTCTTCTTTCTCATGACAAACTGCCTTCTTTACTCTTTCTCTCACCTTCTTCTTTTCGCATGACAAACTCCCTTCTTTACTCTTTCTCTCATCTTCTTCTTTCTCATGACAAACTCATTTCTTTACTCTTTCTCTCATCTTCTTCTTTTTCATGACAAACTCATTTCTTTACTCTTTCTCTCATCTTTTTCTTTCTCATGACAAACTCCCTTCTTTACTCTTTCTCTCATCTTCTTCTTTCTCATGACAAACTCATTTCTTTACTCTTTCTCTCATCTTCTTCTTTCTCATGACAAACTCATTTCTTTACTCTTTCTCTCATCTTCTTCTTTCTCATGACAAACTCATTTCTTTACTCTTTCTCTCATCTTCTTCTTTCTCATGACAAATTCATTTCTTTACTCTTTCTCACATCTTCTTCTTTCTCATGACAAACTCATTTCTTTACTCTTTCTCACATCTTCTTCTTTCTCATGACAAACTCATTTCTTTACTCTTTCTCTCATCTTTTTCCTTCTCATGACAAACTGCCTTCTTTACTCTTTCTCTCACCTTCTTTTTTCGCATGACAAACTCCCTTCTTTACTCTTTCTCTCATCTTCTTCTTTCTCATGACAAACTCCCTTCTTTACTCTTTCTCTCATCTTCTTCTTTCTCATGACAAACTCATTTCTTTACTCTTTCTCTCATCTTCTTCTTTCTCATGACAAACTCATTTCTTTACTCTTTCTCTCATCTTCTTCTTTCTCATGACAAACTCATTTCTTTACTCTTTCTCTCATCTTCTTCTTTCTCATGACAAACTCATTTCTTTACTCTTTCTCTCATCTTTTTCTTTCTCATGACAAACTCCGTTCTTTACTCTTTCTCTCATCTTCTTCTTTCTCATGACAAACTCATTTCTTTACTCTTTCTCTCATCTTCTTCTTTCTCATGACAAACTCATTTCTTTACTCTTTCTCTCATCTTCTTCTTTCTCATGACAAACTCATTTCTTTACACTTTCTCTCATCTTCTTCTTTCTCATGACAAACTCATTTCTTTACTCTTTCTCTCCTCTTCTTCTTTCTCATGACAAACTCATTTCTTTACTCTTTCTCTCATCTTCTTCTTTCTCATGACAAACTCATTTCTTTACTCTTTCTCTCATCTTCTTCTTTCTCATGACAAACTCATTTCTTTACTCTTTCTCTCATCTTTTTCTTTCTCATGACAAACTGCCTTCTTTACTCTTTCTCTCACCTTCTTCTTTCGCATGACAAACTCCCTTCTTTACTCTTTCTCTCATCTTCTTCTTTCTCATGACAAACTCCCTTCTTTACTCTTTCTCTCATCTTCTTCTTTCTCATGACAAACTCATTTCTTTACTCTTTCTCTCATCTTCTTCTTTCTCATGACAAACTCATTTCTTTACTCTTTCTCTCATCTTCTTCTTTCTCATGACAAACTCATTTCTTTACTCTTTCTCTCATCTTCTTCTTTCTCATGACAAACTCATTTCTTTACTCTTTCTCTCATCTTTTTCTTTCTCAGGACAAACTACCTTCTTTACTCTTTCTCTCATCTTCTTCTTTCTCATGAGAAACTCATTTCTTTACTCTTTCTCTCATCTTTTTCTTTCTCATGACAAACTCATTTCTTTACTCTTTCTCTCATCTTCTTCTTTCTCATGACAAACTCCCTTCTTTATTCTTTCTCTCATCTTCTTCTTTCTCATGACAAACTCCCTTCTTTACTCTTTCTCTCATCTTCTTCTTTCTCATGACACACTCATTTCTTTACTCTTTCTCTCATCTTCTTCTTTCTCATGACAAACTCCCTTCTTTACTCTTTCTCTCATCTTCTTCTTTCGCATGACAAACTCCCTTCATTACACTTTCTCTCATCTTCTTCTTTCTCATGACAAACTCATTTCTTTACTGTTTCTCTCATCTTCTTCTTTCTCATGACAAACTCATTTCTTTACTCTTTCTCTCATCTTCTTCTTTCGCATGACAAACTCCCTTCATTACTCTTTCTCTTATCTTCTTCTTTCTCATGACAAACTCATTTCTTTACTCTTTCTCTCATCTTCTTCTTTCTCATGACAAACTCATTTCTTTACTCTTTCTCTCATCTTCTTCTTTCTCATGACAAACTCCCTTCTTTACTCTTTCCCTCATCTTCTTCTTTCTCATGACAAACTCATTTCTTTACTCTTTCTCTCATCTTCTTCTTTCTCATGACAAACTCCCTTCTTTACTCTTTCTCTCATCTTCTTCTTTCTCATGACAAACTCCCTTCTTTACTCTTTCTCTCATTTTCTTCTTTCTCATGACAAACTCATTTCTTTACTCTTTCTCTCATCTTCTTCTTTCTCATGACAAACTCATTTCTTTACTCTTTCTCTCATCTTTTTCCTTCTCATGACAAACTGCCTTCTTTACTCTTTCTCTCACCTTCTTCTTTCGCATGACAAACTCCCTTCTTTACTCTTTCTCTCATCTTCTTCTTTCTCATGACAAACTCCCTTCTTTACTCTTTCTCTCATCTTCTTCTTTCTCATGACAAACTCATTTCTTTACTCTTTCTCTCATCTTCTTATTTCTCATGACAAACTCATTTCTTTACTCTTTCTTGCATCTTCTTCTTTCTCATGACAAACTCATTTCTTTACTCTTTCTCTCATCTTCTTCTTTCTCATGACAAACTCATTTCTTTACTCTTTCTCTCATCTTTTTCTTTCTCATGACAAACTCCCTTCTTTACTGTTTCTCTCATCTTCTTCTTTCTCATGACAAACTCATTTCTTTACTCTTGCTCTCATCTTCTTCTTTCTCATGACAAACTCATTTCTTTACTCTTTCTCACATCTTCTTCTTTCTCATGACAAACTCATTTCTTTACACTTTCTCTCATCTTCTTCTTTCTCATGACAAACTCATTTCTTTACTCTTTCTCTCATCTTCTTCTTTCTCATGACAAACTCATTTCTTTACTCTTTCTCTCATCTTCTTCTTTCTCATGACAAACTCCCTTCTTTACTCTTTCTCTCATCTTCTTCTTTCTCATGACAAACTCATTTCTTTACTCTTTCTCTCATCTTCTTCTTTCTCATGACAAACTCATTTCTTTACTCTTTCTCTCATATTTTCTTTCTCATGACAAACTCCCTTCTTTACTCTTTCTCTCATCTTCTTCTTTCTCATGACAAACTCATTTCTTTACTCTTTCTCTCATCTTTTTCTTTCTCATGACAAACTCCCTTCTTTACTCTTTCTCTCATCTTCTTCTTTCTCATGACAAACTCATTTCTTTACTCTTTCTCTCATCTTCTTCTTTCTCATGACAAACTCTCTTCTTTACTCTTTCTCTCATCTTCTTCTTTCTCATGACAAACTCATTTCTTTACTCTTTCTCTCATCTTCTTCTTTCTCATAACAAACTCCCTTCTTTACTCTTTCTCTCATCTTCTTCTTTCTCATGACAAACTCATTTCTTTACTCTTTCTCACATCTTTTTCTTTCTCATGACAAACTCCCTTCTTTACTCTTTCTCTCATCTTCTTCTTTCTCATGACAAACTCATTTCTTTACTCTTTCTCTCATCTTCTTCTTTCTCATGACAAACTGCCTTCTTTACTCTTTCTCTCACCTTCTTCTTTTCGCATGACAAACTCCCTTCTTTACTCTTTCTCTCATCTTCTTCTTTTTCATGACAAACTCATTTCTTTACTCTTTCTCTCATCTTTTTCTTTCTCATGACAAACTCCCTTCTTTACTCTTTCTCTCATCTTCTTCTTTCTCATGACAAACTCATTTCTTTACTCTTTCTCTCATCTTCTTCTTTTTCATGACAAACTCATTTCTTTACTCTTTCTCTCATCTTTTTCTTTCTCATGACAAACTCCCTTCTTTACTCTTTCTCTCATCTTCTTCTTTCTCATGACAAACTCATTTCTTTACTCTTTCTCTCATCTTCTTCTTTCTCATGACAAACTCATTTCTTTACTCTTTCTCTCATCTTCTTCTTTCTCATGACAAACTCATTTCTTTACTCTTTCTCTCATCTTCTTCTTTCTCATGACAAATTCATTTCTTTACTCTTTCTCACATCTTCTTCTTTCTCATGACAAACTCATTTCTTTACTCTTTCTCACATCTTCTTCTTTCTCATGACAAACTCATTTCTTTACTCTTTCTCTCATCTTTTTCCTTCTCATGACAAACTGCCTTCTTTACTCTTTCTCTCACCTTCTTTTTTCGCATGACAAACTCCCTTCTTTACTCTTTCTCTCATCTTCTTCTTTCTCATGACAAACTCCCTTCTTTACTCTTTCTCTCATCTTCTTCTTTCTCATGACAAACTCATTTCTTTACTCTTTCTCTCATCTTCTTCTTTCTCATGACAAACTCATTTCTTTACTCTTTCTCTCATCTTCTTCTTTCTCATGACAAACTCATTTCTTTACTCTTTCTCTCATCTTCTTCTTTCTCATGACAAACTCATTTCTTTACTCTTTCTCTCATCTTTTTCTTTCTCATGACAAACTCCGTTCTTTACTCTTTCTCTCATCTTCTTCTTTCTCATGACAAACTCATTTCTTTACTCTTTCTCTCATCTTCTTCTTTCTCATGACAAACTCATTTCTTTACTCTTTCTCTCATCTTCTTCTTTCTCATGACAAACTCATTTCTTTACACTTTCTCTCATCTTCTTCTTTCTCATGACAAACTCATTTCTTTACTCTTTCTCTCCTCTTCTTCTTTCTCATGACAAACTCATTTCTTTACTCTTTCTCTCATCTTCTTCTTTCTCATGACAAACTCATTTCTTTACTCTTTCTCTCATCTTCTTCTTTCTCATGACAAACTCATTTCTTTACTCTTTCTCTCATCTTTTTCTTTCTCATGACAAACTGCCTTCTTTACTCTTTCTCTCACCTTCTTCTTTCGCATGACAAACTCCCTTCTTTACTCTTTCTCTCATCTTCTTCTTTCTCATGACAAACTCCCTTCTTTACTCTTTCTCTCATCTTCTTCTTTCTCATGACAAACTCATTTCTTTACTCTTTCTCTCATCTTCTTCTTTCTCATGACAAACTCATTTCTTTACTCTTTCTCTCATCTTCTTCTTTCTCATGACAAACTCATTTCTTTACTCTTTCTCTCATCTTCTTCTTTCTCATGACAAACTCATTTCTTTACTCTTTCTCTCATCTTTTTCTTTCTCAGGACAAACTACCTTCTTTACTCTTTCTCTCATCTTCTTCTTTCTCATGAGAAACTCATTTCTTTACTCTTTCTCTCATCTTCTTCTTTCTCATGACAAACTCATTTCTTTACTCTTTCTCTCATCTTCTTCTTTCTCATGACAAACTCCCTTCTTTATTCTTTCTCTCATCTTCTTCTTTCTCATGACAAACTCCCTTCTTTACTCTTTCTCTCATCTTCTTCTTTCTCATGACACACTCATTTCTTTACTCTTTCTCTCATCTTCTTCTTTCTCATGACAAACTCCCTTCTTTACTCTTTCTCTCATCTTCTTCTTTCGCATGACAAACTCCCTTCATTACACTTTCTCTCATCTTCTTCTTTCTCATGACAAACTCATTTCTTTACTGTTTCTCTCATCTTCTTCTTTCTCATGACAAACTCATTTCTTTACTCTTTCTCTCATCTTCTTCTTTCGCATGACAAACTCCCTTCATTACTCTTTCTCTTATCTTCTTCTTTCTCATGACAAACTCATTTCTTTACTCTTTCTCTCATCTTCTTCTTTCTCATGACAAACTCATTTCTTTACTCTTTCTCTCATCTTCTTCTTTCTCATGACAAACTCCCTTCTTTACTCTTTCCCTCATCTTCTTCTTTCTCATGACAAACTCATTTCTTTACTCTTTCTCTGATCTTCTTCTTTCTCATGACAAACTCCCTTCTTTACTCTTTTCCTCATCTTCTTCTTTCTCATGACAAACTCCCTTCTTTACTCTTTCTCTCATCTTCTTCTTTCTCATGACAAAATCATTTCTTTACTCTTTCTCTGATCTTCTTCTTTCTCATGACAAACTCCCCTCTTTACTCATTCTCTCATCTTCTTCTTTCTCATGACAAACTCTCTTCTTTACTCTTTCTCTCATCTTCTTCTTTCTCATGACAAATTCCCTTCTTTACTCTTTCTCTCATCTTTTTCTTTCTCATGACAAACTCCCTTCTTTACTCTTTCTCTCATCTTCTTCTTTCTCATGACAAACTCATTTCTTTACTCTTTCTCTCATCTTCTTCTTTCTCATGACAAACTCATTTCTTTACTCTTTCTCTCATCTTCTTCTTTCTCATGACAAACAACCTTCTTTATTCTTTCTCTCATCTTCTTCTTTCTCATGACAAACTCCCTTCTTTACACTTTCTCTCATCTTCTTCTTTCTCATGACAAACTCATTTCTTTACTCTTTCTCTCATCTTCTTCTTTCTCATGACAAACCCATTTCTTTACTCTTTCTCTCATCTTCTTCTTTCTCATGACAAACTCATTTCTTTACTCTTTGTCTCATCTTCTTCTTTCTCATGACAAACTCCCTTCTTTATTCTTTCTCTCATCTTCTTCTTTCTCATGACAAACTCCCTTCTTTACACTTTCTCTCATCTTCTTCTTTCTCATGACAAACTCATTTCTTTACTCTTTCTCTCATCTTCTTCTTTCTCATGACAATCCCATTTCTTTACTCTTTCTCTCATCTTCTTCTTTCTCATGACAAACTCATTTCTTTACTCTTTGTCTCATCTTCTTCTTTCTTATGACAAACTCCCTTCTTTTCTCTTTCTCTCATTTTCTTCTTTCTCAAGACAAACTCATTTCTTTACTCTTTCTCTCATCTTCTTCTTTCTCATGACAAACTCCCTTCTTTACTCTTTCTCTCATCTTCTTCTTTCTCATGACAAACTCATTTCTTTACTCTTTCTCTCATTTTCTTCTTTCTCATGACAAACTCCCTTCTTTTCTCTTTCTCTCATCTTCTTCTTTCTCATGACAAACTCCCTTCTTTACTCTTTCTCTCATCTTCTTCTTTCTCATGACAAACTCATTTCTTTACACTTTCTCTCATCTTCTTCTTTCTCATGACAAACTCATTTCTTTACTCTTTCTCTCATCTTCTTCTTTCTCATGACAAACTCATTTCTTTACTCTTTCTCTCATCTTCTTCTTTCTCATGACAAACTCATTTCTTTACTCTTTCTCTCATCTTCTTCTTTCTCATGACAAACTCATTTCTTTACTCTTTCTCTCATCTTTTTCTTTCTCATGACAAACTCCCTTCTTTACTCTTTCTCTCATCTTCTTCTTTCTCATGATAAACTCATTTCTTTACTCTTTCTCTCATCTTCTTCTTTCTCATGACAAACTCATTTCTTTACTCTTTCTCTCATCTTTTTCTTTCTCATGACAAACTCCCTTCTTTACTCTTTCTCTCATCTTCTTCTTTCTCATGACAAACTCATTTCTTTACTCTTTCTCTCATCTTTTTCTTTCTCATGACAAACTCCCTTCTTTACTCTTTCTCTCATCTTCTTCTTTCTCATGACAAACTCATTTCTTTACTCTTTCTCTCATCTTCTTCTTTCTCATGACAAACTCCCTTCTTTACTCTTTCTCTCATCTTCTTATTTCTCATGACAAACTCATTTCTTTACTCTTTCTCTAATCTTTTTCTTTCTCATGACAAACTCCCTTCTTTACTCTTTCTCTCATCTTCTTCTTTCTCCTGACAAACTCATTTCTTTACTCTTTCTCTCATCTTCTTCTTTCTCATGACAAACTGCCTTCTTTACTCTTTCTCTCACCTTCTTCTTTTGCATGACAAACTCCCTTCTTTACTCTTTCTCTCATCTTCTTCTTTCTCATGACAAACTCATTTCTTTACTCTTTCTCTCATCTTCTTCTTTCTCATGACAAACTCATTTCTTTACTCTTTCTCTGATCTTCTTCTTTCTCATGACAAACTCCCTTCTTTACTCTTTCCCTCATCTTTTTCTTTCTCATGACAAACTCCCTTCTTTACTCTTTCTCTCATCTTCTTCTTTCTCATGACACACTCATTTCTTTACTCTTTCTCTCATCTTCTTCTTTCTCATGACAAACCCCCTTCTTTACTCTTTCTCTCATCTTCTTCTTTCGCATGACAAACTCCCTTCATTACTCTTTCTCTCATCTTCTTCTTTCTCATGACAAACTCATTTCTTTACTGTTTCTCTCATCTTCTTCTTTCTCATGACAAACTCATTTCTTTACTCTTTCTCTCATCTTGTTCTTTCGCATGACAAACTCCCTTCATTACACTTTCTCTTATCTTCTTCTTTCTCATGACAAACTCATTTCTTTACTCTTTCTCTCATCTTCTTCTTTCTCATGACAAACTCATTTCTTTACTCTTTCTCTCATCTTCTTCTTTCTCATGACAAACTCCCTTCTTTTCTCTTTCTCTCATCTTCTTCTTTCTCATGTACAAACTCATTTCTTTACTCTTTCTCTCATCTTCTTCTTTCTCATGACAAACTCATTTCTTTACTCTTTCTCTCATCTTCTTCTTTCTCATGACAAACTCCCTTCTTTACTCTTTCCCTCATCTTCTTCTTTCTCATGACAAACTCATTTCTTTACTCTTTCTCTGATCTTCTTCTTTCTCATGACAAACTCCCTTCTTTACTCTTTCCCTCATCTTCTTCTTTCTCATGACAAACTCCCTTCTTTACTCTTTCTCTCATCTTCTTCTTTCTCATGACAAAATCCCTTCTTTACTCTTTCTCTCATCTTCTTCTTTCTCATGACAAACTCATTTCTTTACTCTTTCTCTCATCTTCTTCCTTCTCATGACAAACCCATTTCTTTACTCTTTCTCTCATCTTCTTCTTTCTCATGACAAACTCATTTCTTTACTCTTTGTCTCATCTTCTTCTTTCTTATGACAAACTCCCTTCTTTTCTCTTTCTCTCATCTTCTTCTTTCTCATGACAAACTCCCTTCTTTACTCTTTCTCTCATCTTCTTCTTTCTCATGACAAACTCCCTTCTTTACTCTTTCTCTCATCTTCTTCTTTCTCATGACAAACTCCCTTCTTTACTCTTACTCTCATCTTCTTCTTTCTCATGACAAACTCCCTTCTTTACTCTTTCTCTCATCTTCTTCTTTCTCATGACAAACTCATTTCTTTACACTTTCTCTCATCTTCTTCTTTCTCATGACAAACTCCCTTCTTTACTCTTTCTCTCATCTTCTTCTTTCGCATGACAAACTCCCTTCATTACTCTTTCTGTCATCTTCTTCTTTCTCATGACAAACTCATTTCTTTACTCTTTCTCTCATCTTCTTCTTTCTCATGACAAACTCATTTCTTTACTCTTTCTCTCATCTTCTTCTTTCTCATGACAAATTCCCTTCTTTTCTCTTTCTCTCATCTTCTTCTTTCTCATGTACAAACTCATTTCTTTACTCTTTCTCTGATCTTCTTCTTTCTCATGACAAACTCCCTTCTTTACTCTTTCTCTCATCTTCTTCTTTCTCATGACAAACTCCCTCCTTTACTCTTTCTCTCATCTTCTTCTTTCTCATGACAAACTCCCTTCTTTACTCTTTCTCTCATCTTCTTCTTTCTCATGACAAACTCCCTTCTTTACTCTTTCTCTCATCTTCTTCTTTCTCATGACAAACTCATTTCTTTACTCTTTCTCTCATCTTTTTCTTTCTCATGACAAACTCATTTCTTCACTCTTTCTCTCATCTTCTTCTTTCTCATGACAAACTGACTTCTTTACTCTTTCTCTCATCTTCTTCTTTCTCATGACAAACTCACTTCTTTACTTTTTCTCTCATTTTCTTCTTTCTCGTGACAAACTCATTTCTTTACTCTTTCTCTCATCTTCTTCTTTCTCATGACAAACTCATTTCTTTACTCTTTCTCTCATCTTCTTCTTTCTCATGACAAACTCCCTTCTCTACTCTTTCTCTCATCTTTTTCTTTCTCATGACAAACTCATTTCTTTACTCTTTCTCTCATCTTTTTCTTTCTCATGACAAACTCCCTTCTTTACTCTTTCTCTCATCTTCTTCTTTCTCATGACAAACTCATTTCTTTACTCTTTCTCTCATCTTCTTCTTTCTCATGACAAACTCATTTCTTTACTCTTTCTCTTATCTTCTTCTTTCTCATGACAAACTCATTTCTTTACTCTTTCTCTCATTTTCTTCTTTCTCATGACAAACTCATTTCTTTACTCTTTCTCTCATCTTCTTCTTTCTCATGACAAACTCATTTCTTTACTCTTTCTCTCATCTTCTTCTGTCTCATGACAAACTCATTTCTTTACACTTTCTCTCATCTTTTTCTTTCTCATGACAAACTCTCATCTTTACTCTTTCTCTCATCTTCTTCTTTCTCATGACAAACTCATTTCTTTAATCTTTCTCTCATCTTCTTCTTTCTCATGACAAACTCATTTCTTTACACTTTCTCTCATCTTCTTCTTTCTCAGGACAAACTCCCTTCTTTACTGTTTCTCTCATCTTCTTCTTTCTCATGACAAACTCATTTCTTTACTCTTTCTCTCATCTTCTTCTTTCTCATGACAAACTCATTTCTTTACTCTTTCTCTCATCTTTTTCTTTCTCATGACATACTCCCTTCTTTACTCTTTCTCTCATCTTCTTCTTTCTCATGACAAACTCATTTCTTTACTCTTTCTCTCATCTTCTTCTTTCTCATGACAAACTCATTTCTTTACTCTTTCTCTCATCTTCTTCTTTCTCATGACAAACTCATATCATTACTCTTTCTCTCATCTTTTTCTTTCTCATGACAAACTCCCTTCTTTTCTCTTTCTCTCATCTTCTTCTTTCTCATGACAAACTCCCTTCTTTACTCTTTCTCTCATCTTCTTCTTTCTCATGACAAACTCACTTCTTTACTCTTTCTCTCATCTTCTTCTTTCTCGTGACAAACTCATTTCTTTACTCTTTCTCTCATCTTCTTCTTTCTCATGACAAACTCATTTCTTTACTCTTTCTCTCATCTTCTTCTTTCTCATGACAAACTCCCTTCTTTACTCTTTCTCTCATCTTCTTCTTTCTCATGACAAACTCATTTCTTTACACTTTCTCTCATCTTCTTCTTTCTCATGACAAACTCATTTCTTTACTCTTTCTTTCATCTTCTTCTTTCTCATGACAAACTCATTTCTTTACTCTTTCTCTCATCTTCTTCTTTCTCATGACAAACTCCCTTCTTTATTCCTTTTCTCATCTTCTTCTTTCTCATGACAAACTCCCTTCTTTACTCTTTCTCTCATCTTCTTCTTTCTCATGACAAACCCATTTCTTTACTCTTTCTCTCATCTTCTTCTTTCTCATGACAAACTCATTTCTTTACTCTTTGTCTCATCTTCTTCTTTCTCATGACAAACTCCCTTCTTTTCTCTTTCTCTCATCTTCTTCTTTCTCAAGACAAACTCATTTCTTTACTCTTTCTCTCATCTTCTTCTTTCTCATGACAAACTCATTTCTTTACTCTTTCTCTCATCTTCTTCTTTCTCATGACAAACTCCCTTCTTTACTCTTTCTCTCATCTTCTTCTTTCTCATGACAAACTCATTTCTTTACTCTTACTCTCATCTTCTTCTATCTCATGACAAACTCCGTTCTTTTCTCTTTCTCTCATCAATCTTCTTTTTCATGACAAACTCCCTTCTTTACTCTTTCTCTCATCTTCTTTTTTCTCATGACAAACTCATTTCTTTACTCTTTCTCTCATCTTCTTCTTTCTCATGACAAACTCATTTCTTTACTCTTTCTCTCATCTTCTTCTTTCTCAAGACAAGCTCATTTCTTTACTCTTTCTCTCATCTTCTTCTTTCTCATGACAAACTCATTTCTTTACTCTTTCTCTCATCTTCTTCTTTCTCATGACAAACTCCCTTCTTTACTCTTTCTCTCATCTTCTTCTTTCGCATGACAAACTCCCTTCATTACTCTTTCTCTCATCTTCTTCTTTCTCATGACAAACCCATTTCTTTACTCTTTCTCCCATCTTCTTCTTTCTCATGACAAACTCATTTCTTTACTTTTTCTCTCATCATCTTCTGTCTCATGTCAAACTCATTTCTTTACACTTTCTCTCATCTTCTTCTTTCTCATGACAAACTCATTTCTTTACTCTTTCTCTCATCTTCTTCTTTCTCATGACAAATTCATTTCTTTACTCTTTCTCATCTTCTTCTTTGTCATGACAAACTCCCTTCTTTACTCTTTCTCTCATCTTCTTCTTTCTCTTGACAAACTCATTTCTTTACTCTTTCTCTCATCTTCTTCTGTCTCATGACAAACTCATTTCTTTACTCTTTCTCTCATCTTCTTCTGTCTCATGACAAACTCATTTCTTTACTCTTTCTCTCATCATTTTCTGTTTTTTGTGAAACACATTTCTTTGCTCTTTCTCTCATCTTCTTCTGTCTCATGACAAACTCATTTCTTTACTCTTTCTCTCATCTTCTTCTTTCTCTTGACAAACTCATTTCTTTACTCTTTCTCTCATCTTCTTCTGTCTCATGACAAACTCATTTCTTTACTCTTTCTCTCATCTTCTTCTTTCTCATGACAAACTCATTTCTTTACTCTTTCTCTCATCATCTTCTGTTTTATGTCAAACTCATTTCTTTGCTCTTTCTCTCATCTTCTTCTTTCTCATGACAAACTCCCTTCTTTACTCTTTCTCTCATCTTCTTCTTTCTCATGAGAAACTCATTTCTTTACTCTTTCTCTCATCTTATTCTGTCTCATGACAAACTCATTTCTTTACTCTTTCTCTCATCTTCTTCTTTCTCATGACAAAGTCCCTTCTTTACTCTTTCTCTCATCTTCTTCTGTCTCATGACAAACTCATTTCTTTACTCTTTCTCTCATCTTCTTCTGTCTCATGACAAACTCCCTTCTTTACTCTTTCTCTCATCTTCTTCTTTCTCTTGACAAACTCATTTCTTTACTCTTTCTCTCATCTTCTTCTTTCTCAGGAGAAACTGATTTCTTTACTCTTTCTCTCATCTTCTTCTTTCTCATTTCAAACTCATTTCTTTACTCTTTCTCTCATCTTCTTCTTTCTCAAGAGAAACTCATTTATTTACTCTTTCTCTCATCTTCTTCTTTCTCATGACAAACTCATTTCTTTACTCTTTCTCTCATCTTCTTCTTTCTCATGACAAACTCATTTCTTTACTCTTTCTCTCATCTTCTTCTTTCTCATGACAAACTCATTTCTTTACTCTTTCTGTCATCTTCTTCTTTCTCATGACAAACTCATTTCTTTACTCTTTCTCTCATCTTCTTCTTTCTCATGACAAACTCCCTTCTTTACACTTTCTCTCGTCTTCTTCTGTCTCATGACAAACTCATTTCTTTACTCTTTCTCTCATCATCTTCTGTCTCATGCCAAACTCATTTCTTTACTCTTTCTCTCATCTTCTTCTTTCTCATGACAAACTCATTTCTTTACTCTTTCTCTCATCTTCTTCTTTCTCAAGACAAACTCATTTCTTTACTCTTTCTCTCATCTTCTTCTGTCTCATGACAAACTCCCTTCTTTACTCTTTCTCTCATCTTCTTCTGTCTCATGACAAACTCATTTCTTTACTCTTTCTCTCATCTTCTTCTTTCTCATGACAAACTCCCTTCTTTAGTCTTTCTCTCATCTTCTTCTGCCTCATGACAAACTCCCTTCTTTACTCTTTCTCTCATCTTCTTCTGTCTCATGACAAACTCCCTTCTTTACTCTTTCTCTCATCTTCTTCTTTCTCTTGACAAACTCATTTCTTTACTCTTTCCCTCATCTTCTTCTGTTTCATGACAAACTCCCTTCTTTACTCTTTCTCTCATCTTCTTCTTTCGCATGACAAACTCATTTCTTTACTCTTTCTCTCATCTTCTTCTTTCTCATGACAAACTCATTTCTTTACTTTTTCTATCATCTTCTTCTTTCTCATTTCAAACTCATTTCTTTACTCTTTCTCTCATCTTCTTCTTTCTCAAGAGAAACTCATTTCTTTACTCTTTCTCTCATCTTCTTCTTTCTCATGACAAACTCATTTCTTTACTCTTTCTCTCATCTTCTTCTTTCTCATGACAAACTCATTTCTTTACTCTTTCTCTCATCTTTTTCTTTCTCATGATAAACTCCCTTCTTTACTCTTTCTCTCATCTTCTTCTTTCTCATGACAAACTCACTTCTTTACTCTTTCTCTCATCTTCTTCTTTCTCATGACAAACTCACTTCTTTACTCTTTCTCTCATCTTCTTCTTTCTCATGACAAACTCATTTCTTTACTCTTTCTCTCATCTTCTTCTTTCTCATGACAAACTCATTTCTTTACTCTTTCTCTCATCTTCTTCTTTCTCATGACAAACTCCCTTCTTTACTCTTTCTCTCATCTTCTTCTTTCTCATGACAAACTCATTTCTTTACACTTTCTCTCATCTTCTTCTTTCTCATGACAAACTCCCTTCTTTACTCTTTCTCTCATCTTCTTCTTTCTCATGACAAACTCATTTCTTTACTCTTTCTCTCATCTTCTTCTTTCTCATGACAAACTCATTTCTTTACTCTTTCTCTCATCTTTTTCTTTCTCATGACAAACTCCCTTCTTTACTCTTTCTCTCATCTTCTTCTTTCTCATGACAAACTCATTTCTTTACTCTTTCTCTCATCTTCTTCTTTCTCATTACAAACTCATTTCTTTACACTTTCTCTCATCTTCTTCTTTCTCATGACAAACTCCCTTCTTTACTGTTTCTCTCATCTTCTTCTTTCTCATGACAAACTCATTTCTTTACTCTTTCTCTCATCTTCTTCTTTCTCATGACAAACTCATTTCTTTACTCTTTCTCTCATCTTTTTCTTTCTCATGACAAACTCCCTTCTTTACTCTTTCTCTCATCTTCTTCTTTCTCATGACAAACTTATTTCTTTACTCTTTCTCTCATCTCCTTCTTTCTCATGACAAACTCATTTCTTTACTCTTTCTCTCATCTTCTTCTTTCTCATGACAAACTCATTTCTTTACTCTTTCTGTCATCTTCTTCTTTCTCATGACAAACTCATTTCTTTACTCTTTCTCTCATCTTCTTCTTTCTCATGACAAACTCCCTTCTTTACACTTTCTCTCATCTTCTTCTGTCTCATGACAAACTCATTTCTTTACTCTTTCTCTCATCATCTTCTGTCTCATGCCAAACTCATTTCTTTACTCTTTCTCTCATCTTCTTCTTTCTCATGACAAACTCATTTCTTTACTCTTTCTCTCATCTTCTTCTTTCTCAAGACAAACTCATTTCTTTACTCTTTCTCTCATCTTCTTCTGTCTCATGACAAACTCCCTTCTTTACTCTTTCTCTCATCTTCTTCTGTCTCATGACAAACTCATTTCTTTACTCTTTCTCTCATCTTCTTCTTTCTCATGACAAACTCCCTTCTTTAGTCTTTCTCTCATCTTCTTCTGCCTCATGACAAACTCCCTTCTTTACTCTTTCTCTCATCTTCTTCTGTCTCATGACAAACTCCCTTCTTTACTCTTTCTCTCATCTTCTTCTTTCTCTTGACAAACTCATTTCTTTACTCTTTCCCTCATCTTCTTCTGTCTCATGACAAACTCCCTTCTTTACTCTTTCTCTCATCTTCTTCTTTCGCATGACAAACTCATTTCTTTACTCTTTCTCTCATCTTCTTCTTTCTCATGACAAACTCATTTCTTTACTTTTTCTCTCATCTTCTTCTTTCTCATTTCAAACTCATTTGTTTACTCTTTCTCTCATCTTCTTCTTTCTCAAGAGAAACTCATTTCTTTACTGTTTCTCTCATCTTCTTCTTTCTCATGACAAACTCATTTCTTTACTCTTTCTCTCATCTTCTTCTTTCTCATGACAAACTCATTTCTTTACTCTTTCTCTCATCTTTTTCTTTCTCATGACAAACTCCCTTCTTTACTCTTTCTCTCATCTTCTTCTTTCTCATGACAAACTCATTTCTTTACTGTTTCTCTCATCTTCTTCTTTCTCATGACAAACTCACTTCTTTACTCTTTCTCTCATCTTCTTCTTTCTCGTGACAAACTCATTTCTTTACTCTTTCTCTCATCTTCTTCTTTCTCATGACAAACTCATTTCTTTACTCTTTCTCTCATCTTCTTCTTTCTCATGACAAACTCCCTTCTTTACTCTTTCTCTCATCTTCTTCTTTCTCATGACAAACTCATTTCTTTACACTTACTCTCATCTTCTTCTTTCTCATGACAAACTCCCTTCTTTACTCTTTCTCTCATCTTCTTCTTTCTCATGACAAACTCATTTCTTTACTCTTTCTCTCATCTTCTTCTTTCTCATGACAAACTCATTTCTTTACTCTTTCTCTCATCTTTTTCTTTCTCATGACAAACTCCCTTCTTTACTCTTTCTCTCATCTTCTTCTTTCTCATGACAAACTCATTTCTTTACTCTTTCTCTCATCTTCTTCTTTCTCATTACAAACTCATTTCATTACACTTTCTCTCATTTTCTTCTTTCTCATGACAAACTCCCTTCTTTACTGTTTCTCTCATCTTCTTCTTTCTCATGACAAACTCACTTATTTACTCTTTCTCTCATCTTCTTCTTTCTCATGACAAACTCATTTCTTTACTCTTTCTCTCATCTTTTTCTTTCTCATGACAAACTCCCTTCTTTACTCTTTCTCTCATCTTCTTCTTTCTCATGACAAACTCATTTCTTTACTCTTTCTCTCATCTTCTTCTTTCTCATGACAAACTCATTTCTTTACTCTTTCTCTCATCTTCTTCTTTCTCATGACAAACTCATATCATTACTCTTTCTCTCATCTTTTTCTTTCTCATGACAAACTCCCTTCTTTACTCTTTCTCTCATCTTCTTCTTTCTCATGACAAACTCCCTTCTTTACTCTTTCTCTCATCTTCTTCTTTCTCATGACAAACTCACTTCTTTACTCTTTCTCTCATCTTCTTCTTTCTCGTGACAAACTCATTTCTTTACTCTTTCTCTCATCTTCTTCTTTCTCAAGACAAACTCATTTCTTTACTCTTTCTCTCATCTTCTTCTTTCTCATGACAAACCCCCTTCTTTACACTTTCTCTCATCTTCTTCTGTCTCATGACAAACTCATTTCTTTACTCTTTCTCTCATCATCTTCTGTCTCATGCCAAACTCATTTCTTTACTCTTTCTCTCATCTTCTTCTTTCTCATGACAAACTCATTTCTTTACTCTTTCTCTCATCTTCTTCTTTCTCAAGACAAACTCATTTCTTTACTCTTTCTCTCATCTTCTTCTGTCTCATGACAAACTCCCTTCTTTACTCTTTCTCTCATCTTCTTCTGTCTCATGACAAACTCATTTCTTTACTCTTTCTCTCATCTTCTTCTTTCTCATGACAAACTCCCTTCTTTAGTCTTTCTCTCATCTTCTTCTGCCTCATGACAAACTCCCTTCTTTACTCTTTCTCTCATCTTCTTCTGTCTCATGACAAACTCCCTTCTTTACTCTTTCTCTCATCTTCTTCTTTCTCTTGACAAACTCATTTCTTTACTCTTTCCCTCATCTTCTTCTGTCTCATGACAAACTCCCTTCTTTACTCTTTCTCTCATCTTCTTCTTTCGCATGACAAACTCATTTCTTTACTCTTTCTCTCATCTTCTTCTTTCTCATGACAAACTCATTTCTTTACTTTTTCTCTCATCTTCTTCTTTCTCATTTCAAACTCATTTCTTTACTCTTTCTCTCATCTTCTTCTTTCTCAAGAGAAACTCATTTCTTTACTCTTTCTCTCATCTTCTTCTTTCTCATGACAAACTCATTTCTTTACTCTTTCTCTCATCTTCTTCTTTCTCATGACAAACTCATTTCTTTACTCTTTCTCTCATCATCTTCTGTCTCATGCCAAACTCATTTCTTTACTCTTTCTCTCATCTTCTTCTTTCTCATGACAAACTCATTTCTTTACTCTTTCTCTCATCTTCTTCTTTCTCAAGACAAACTCATTTCTTTACTCTTTCTCTCATCTTCTTCTGTCTCATGACAAACTCCCTTCTTTACTCTTTCTCTCATCTTCTTCTGTCTCATGACAAACTCATTTCTTTACTCTTTCTCTCATCTTCTTCTTTCTCATGACAAACTCCCTTCTTTAGTCTTTCTCTCATCTTCTTCTGCCTCATGACAAACTGGCTTCTTTACTCTTTCTCTCATCTTCTTCTGTCTCATGACAAACTCCCTTCTTTACTCTTTCTCTCATCTTCTTCTTTCTCTTGACAAACTCATTTCTTTACTCTTTCCCTCATCTTCTTCTGTCTCATGACAAACTCCCTTCTTTACTCTTTCTCTCATCTTCTTCTTTCGCATGACAAACTCATTTCTTTACTCTTTCTCTCATCTTCTTCTTTCTCATGACAAACTCATTTCTTTACTTTTTCTCTCATCTTCTTCTTTCTCATTTCAAACTCATTTGTTTACTCTTTCTCTCATCTTCTTCTTTCTCAAGAGAAACTCATTTCTTTACTGTTTCTCTCATCTTCTTCTTTCTCATGACAAACTCATTTCTTTACTCTTTCTCTCATCTTCTTCTTTCTCATGACAAACTCATTTCTTTACTCTTTCTCTCATCTTTTTCTTTCTCATGACAAACTCCCTTCTTTACTCTTTCTCTCATCTTCTTCTTTCTCATGACAAACTCATTTCTTTACTGTTTCTCTCATCTTCTTCTTTCTCATGACAAACTCACTTCTTTACTCTTTCTCTCATCTTCTTCTTTCTCGTGACAAACTCATTTCTTTACTCTTTCTCTCATCTTCTTCTTTCTCATGACAAACTCATTTCTTTACTCTTTCTCTCATCTTCTTCTTTCTCATGACAAACTCCCTTCTTTACTCTTTCTCTCATCTTCTTCTTTCTCATGACAAACTCATTTCTTTACACTTACTCTCATCTTCTTCTTTCTCATGACAAACTCCCTTCTTTACTCTTTCTCTCATCTTCTTCTTTCTCATGACAAACTCATTTCTTTACTCTTTCTCTCATCTTCTTCTTTCTCATGACAAACTCATTTCTTTACTCTTTCTCTCATCTTTTTCTTTCTCATGACAAACTCCCTTCTTTACTCTTTCTCTCATCTTCTTCTTTCTCATGACAAACTCATTTCTTTACTCTTTCTCTCATCTTCTTCTTTCTCATTACAAACTCATTTCATTACACTTTCTCTCATTTTCTTCTTTCTCATGACAAACTCCCTTCTTTACTGTTTCTCTCATCTTCTTCTTTCTCATGACAAACTCATTTATTTACTCTTTCTCTCATCTTCTTCTTTCTCATGACAAACTCATTTCTTTACTCTTTCTCTCATCTTTTTCTTTCTCATGACAAACTCCCTTCTTTACTCTTTCTCTCATCTTCTTCTTTCTCATGACAAACTCATTTCTTTACTCTTTCTCTCATCTTCTTCTTTCTCTTGACAAACTCATTTCTTTACTCTTTCCCTCATCTTCTTCTGTCTCATGACAAACTCCCTTCTTTACTCTTTCTCTCATCTTCTTCTTTCGCATGACAAACTCATTTCTTTACTCTTTCTCTCATCTTCTTCTTTCTCATGACAAACTCATTTCTTTACTTTTTCTCTCATCTTCTTCTTTCTCATTTCAAACTCATTTGTTTACTCTTTCTCTCATCTTCTTCTTTCTCAAGAGAAACTCATTTCTTTACTGTTTCTCTCATCTTCTTCTTTCTCATGACAAACTCATTTCTTTACTCTTTCTCTCATCTTCTTCTTTCTCATGACAAACTCATTTCTTTACTCTTTCTCTCATCTTTTTCTTTCTCATGACAAACTCCCTTCTTTACTCTTTCTCTCATCTTCTTCTTTCTCATGACAAACTCATTTCTTTACTGTTTCTCTCATCTTCTTCTTTCTCATGACAAACTCACTTCTTTACTCTTTCTCTCATCTTCTTCTTTCTCGTGACAAACTCATTTCTTTACTCTTTCTCTCATCTTCTTCTTTCTCATGACAAACTCATTTCTTTACTCTTTCTCTCATCTTCTTCTTTCTCATGACAAACTCCCTTCTTTACTCTTTCTCTCATCTTCTTCTTTCTCATGACAAACTCATTTCTTTACACTTACTCTCATCTTCTTCTTTCTCATGACAAACTCCCTTCTTTACTCTTTCTCTCATCTTCTTCTTTCTCATGACAAACTCATTTCTTTACTCTTTCTCTCATCTTCTTCTTTCTCATGACAAACTCATTTCTTTACTCTTTCTCTCATCTTTTTCTTTCTCATGACAAACTCCCTTCTTTACTCTTTCTCTCATCTTCTTCTTTCTCATGACAAACTCATTTCTTTACTCTTTCTCTCATCTTCTTCTTTCTCATTACAAACTCATTTCATTACACTTTCTCTCATTTTCTTCTTTCTCATGACAAACTCCCTTCTTTACTGTTTCTCTCATCTTCTTCTTTCTCATGACAAACTCACTTATTTACTCTTTCTCTCATCTTCTTCTTTCTCATGACAAACTCATTTCTTTACTCTTTCTCTCATCTTTTTCTTTCTCATGACAAACTCCCTTCTTTACTCTTTCTCTCATCTTCTTCTTTCTCATGACAAACTCATTTCTTTACTCTTTCTCTCATCTTCTTCTTTCTCATGACAAACTCATTTCTTTACTCTTTCTCTCATCTTCTTCTTTCTCATGACAAACTCATATCATTACTCTTTCTCTCATCTTTTTCTTTCTCATGACAAACTCCCTTCTTTACTCTTTCTCTCATCTTCTTCTTTCTCATGACAAACTCCCTTCTTTACTCTTTCTCTCATCTTCTTCTTTCTCATGACAAACTCACTTCTTTACTCTTTCTCTCATCTTCTTCTTTCTCGTGACAAACTCATTTCTTTACTCTTTCTCTCATCTTCTTCTTTCTCAAGACAAACTCATTTCTTTACTCTTTCTCTCATCTTCTTCTTTCTCATGACAAACCCCCTTCTTTACACTTTCTCTCATCTTCTTCTGTCTCATGACAAACTCATTTCTTTACTCTTTCTCTCATCATCTTCTGTCTCATGCCAAACTCATTTCTTTACTCTTTCTCTCATCTTCTTCTTTCTCATGACAAACTCATTTCTTTACTCTTTCTCTCATCTTCTTCTTTCTCAAGACAAACTCATTTCTTTACTCTTTCTCTCATCTTCTTCTGTCTCATGACAAACTCCCTTCTTTACTCTTTCTCTCATCTTCTTCTGTCTCATGACAAACTCATTTCTTTACTCTTTCTCTCATCTTCTTCTTTCTCATGACAAACTCCCTTCTTTAGTCTTTCTCTCATCTTCTTCTGCCTCATGACAAACTCCCTTCTTTACTCTTTCTCTCATCTTCTTCTGTCTCATGACAAACTCCCTTCTTTACTCTTTCTCTCATCTTCTTCTTTCTCTTGACAAACTCATTTCTTTACTCTTTCCCTCATCTTCTTCTGTCTCATGACAAACTCCCTTCTTTACTCTTTCTCTCATCTTCTTCTTTCGCATGACAAACTCATTTCTTTACTCTTTCTCTCATCTTCTTCTTTCTCATGACAAACTCATTTCTTTACTTTTTCTCTCATCTTCTTCTTTCTCATTTCAAACTCATTTCTTTACTCTTTCTCTCATCTTCTTCTTTCTCAAGAGAAACTCATTTCTTTACTCTTTCTCTCATCTTCTTCTTTCTCATGACAAACTCATTTCTTTACTCTTTCTCTCATCTTCTTCTTTCTCATGACAAACTCATTTCTTTACTCTTTCTCTCATCATCTTCTGTCTCATGCCAAACTCATTTCTTTACTCTTTCTCTCATCTTCTTCTTTCTCATGACAAACTCATTTCTTTACTCTTTCTCTCATCTTCTTCTTTCTCAAGACAAACTCATTTCTTTACTCTTTCTCTCATCTTCTTCTGTCTCATGACAAACTCCCTTCTTTACTCTTTCTCTCATCTTCTTCTGTCTCATGACAAACTCATTTCTTTACTCTTTCTCTCATCTTCTTCTTTCTCATGACAAACTCCCTTCTTTAGTCTTTCTCTCATCTTCTTCTGCCTCATGACAAACTGGCTTCTTTACTCTTTCTCTCATCTTCTTCTGTCTCATGACAAACTCCCTTCTTTACTCTTTCTCTCATCTTCTTCTTTCTCTTGACAAACTCATTTCTTTACTCTTTCCCTCATCTTCTTCTGTCTCATGACAAACTCCCTTCTTTACTCTTTCTCTCATCTTCTTCTTTCGCATGACAAACTCATTTCTTTACTCTTTCTCTCATCTTCTTCTTTCTCATGACAAACTCATTTCTTTACTTTTTCTCTCATCTTCTTCTTTCTCATTTCAAACTCATTTGTTTACTCTTTCTCTCATCTTCTTCTTTCTCAAGAGAAACTCATTTCTTTACTGTTTCTCTCATCTTCTTCTTTCTCATGACAAACTCATTTCTTTACTCTTTCTCTCATCTTCTTCTTTCTCATGACAAACTCATTTCTTTACTCTTTCTCTCATCTTTTTCTTTCTCATGACAAACTCCCTTCTTTACTCTTTCTCTCATCTTCTTCTTTCTCATGACAAACTCATTTCTTTACTGTTTCTCTCATCTTCTTCTTTCTCATGACAAACTCACTTCTTTACTCTTTCTCTCATCTTCTTCTTTCTCGTGACAAACTCATTTCTTTACTCTTTCTCTCATCTTCTTCTTTCTCATGACAAACTCATTTCTTTACTCTTTCTCTCATCTTCTTCTTTCTCATGACAAACTCCCTTCTTTACTCTTTCTCTCATCTTCTTCTTTCTCATGACAAACTCATTTCTTTACACTTACTCTCATCTTCTTCTTTCTCATGACAAACTCCCTTCTTTACTCTTTCTCTCATCTTCTTCTTTCTCATGACAAACTCATTTCTTTACTCTTTCTCTCATCTTCTTCTTTCTCATGACAAACTCATTTCTTTACTCTTTCTCTCATCTTTTTCTTTCTCATGACAAACTCCCTTCTTTACTCTTTCTCTCATCTTCTTCTTTCTCATGACAAACTCATTTCTTTACTCTTTCTCTCATCTTCTTCTTTCTCATTACAAACTCATTTCATTACACTTTCTCTCATTTTCTTCTTTCTCATGACAAACTCCCTTCTTTACTGTTTCTCTCATCTTCTTCTTTCTCATGACAAACTCATTTATTTACTCTTTCTCTCATCTTCTTCTTTCTCATGACAAACTCATTTCTTTACTCTTTCTCTCATCTTTTTCTTTCTCATGACAAACTCCCTTCTTTACTCTTTCTCTCATCTTCTTCTTTCTCATGACAAACTCATTTCTTTACTCTTTCTCTCATCTTCTTCTTTCTCATGACAAACTCATTTCTTTACTCTTTCTCTCATCTTCTTCTTTCTCATGACAAACTCATATCATTACTCTTTCTCTCATCTTTTTCTTTCTCATGACAAACTCCCTTCTTTACTCTTTCTCTCATCTTCTTCTTTCTCATGACAAACTCCCTTCTTTACTCTTTCTCTCATCTTCTTCTTTCTCATGACAAACTCACTTCTTTACTCTTTCTCTCATCTTCTTCTTTCTCGTGACAAACTCATTTCCTTACTCTTTCTCTCATCTTCTTCTTTCTCAAGACAAACTCATTTCTTTACTCTTTCTCTCATCTTCTTCTTTCTCATGACAAACCCCCTTCTTTACACTTTCTCTCATCTTCTTCTGTCTCATGACAAACTCATTTCTTTACTCTTTCTCTCATCATCTTCTGTCTCATGCCAAACTCATTTCTTTACTCTTTCTCTCATCTTCTTCTTTCTCATGACAAACTCATTTCTTTACTCTTTCTCTCATCTTCTTCTTTCTCAAGACAAACTCATTTCTTTACTCTTTCTCTCATCTTCTTCTGTCTCATGACAAACTCCCTTCTTTACTCTTTCTCTCATCTTCTTCTGTCTCATGACAAACTCATTTCTTTACTCTTTTTCTCATCTTCTTCTTTCTCATGACAAACTCCCTTCTTTAGTCTTTCTCTCATCTTCTTCTGCCTCATGATAAACTCCCTTCTTTACTCTTTCTCTCATCTTCTTCTGTCTCATGACAAACTCCCTTCTTTACTCTTTCTCTCATCTTCTTCTTTCTCTTGACAAACTCATTTCTTTACTCTTTCCCTCATCTTCTTCTGTCTCATGACAAACTCCCTTCTTTACTCTTTCTCTCATCTTCTTCTTTCGCATGACAAACTCATTTCTTTACTCTTTCTCTCATCTTCTTCTTTCTCATGACAAACTCATTTCTTTACTTTTTCTCTCATCTTCTTCTTTCTCATTTCAAACTCATTTCTTTACTCTTTCTCTCATCTTCTTCTTTCTCAAGAGAAACTCATTTCTTTACTCTTTCTCTCATCTTCTTCTTTCTCATGACAAACTCATTTCTTTACTCTTTCTCTCATCTTCTTCTTTCTCATGACAAACTCATTTCTTTACTCTTTCTCTCATCTTTTTCTTTCTCATGACAAACTCCCTTCTTTACTCTTTCTCTCATCTTCTTCTTTCTCATGACAAACTCACTTCTTTACTCTTTCTCTCATCTTCTTCTTTCTCATGACAAACTCACTTCTTTACTCTTTCTCTCATCTTCTTCTTTCTCGTGACAAACTCATTTCTTTACTCTTTCTCTCATCTTCTTCTTTCTCATGACAAACTCATTTCTTTACTCTTTCTCTCATCTTCTTCTTTCTCATGCCAAACTCCCTTCTTTACTCTTTCTCTCATCTTCTTCTTTCTCATGACAAACTCCCTTCTTTACTCTTTCTCTCATCTTCTTCTTTCTCATGACAAACTCATTTCTTTACTCTTTCTCTCATCTTCTTCTTTCTCATGACAAACTCCCTTCTTTACTCTTTCTCTCATCTTCTTCTTTCTCATGACAAACACATTCCTTTACTCTTTCTCTCATCTTCTTCTTTCTCATGACAGACTCCCTTCTTTTCTCTTTCTCTCATCTTCTTCTTTCTCAAGACAAACTCATTTCTTTACTCTTTCTCTCATCTTCTTCTTTCGCATGACAAACTCCCTTCTTTACTCTTTCTCTCATCCTCTTCTTGCTCATGACAAACTCATTTCTTTACTCTTTCTCTCATTTTCTTCTTTCTCTTGAAAAACTCATTTCTTTACTCTTTCTCTCATCTTCTTCTTTCTCATGACAAACTCATTTCTTTACTCTTTCTCTCATCTTCTTCTTTCTCATGACAAACTCATTTATTTACTCTTTCTCTCATCTTCTTCTTTCTCATGACAAACTCCCTTCTTTACGCTTTCTCTCATCTTCTTCTTTCTCATGACAAACTCCCTTCTTTACTCTTTCTCTCATCTTCTTCTTTCTCATGACAAACTCATTTCTTTACTCTTTCTCTCATCTTCTTCTTTCGCATGACAAACTCCCTTCTTTACGCTTTCTCTCATCTTCTTTTTTCTCATGACAAACTAATTTCTTTACTCTTTCTCTCATCTTCTTCTTTCTCATGACAAACTCATTTCTTTACTCTTTCTCTCATCTTCTTCTTTCTCATGCCAAACTCCCTTCTTTACTCTTTCTCTCATCTTCTTCTTTCTCATGACAAACTCCCTTCTTTACTCTTTCTCTCATCTTCTTCTTTCTCATGACAAACTCATTTCTTTACTCTTTCTCTCATCTTCTTCTTTCTCATGACAAACTCCCTTCTTTACTCTTTCTCTCATCTTCTTCTTTCTCATGACAAACTCATTCCTTTACTCTTTCTCTCATCTTCTTCTTTCTCATGACAAACTCCCTTCTTTTCTCTTTCTCTCATCTTCTTCTTTCTCAAGACAAACTCATTTCTTTACTCTTTCTCTCATCTTCTTCTTTCTCATGACCAACTCATTTCTTTACTCTTTCTCTCATCTTCTTCTTTCTCATGACAAACTCCCTTCTTTTCTCTTTCTCTCATCTTCTTCTTTCTCATGACAAACTCATTTCTTTACTCTTTCTCTCATCTTCTTCTTTCTCATGACAAACTCCCTTTTTTACTCTTTCTCTCATCTTCTTCTTTCTCATGACAAACTCCCTTCTTTACTCTTTCTCTCATCTTCTTCTTTCTCATGACAAACTCATTTCTTTACTCTTTCTCATCTTCTTCTTTGTCATGACAAACTCATTTCTTTACTCTTTCTCTCATCTTCTTCTTTCTCATGACAAACTCCCTTCTTTACTCTTTCTCTCATCTTCTTCTTTCTCATGACAAACTCCCTTCTTTACTCTTTCTCTCATCTTCTTCTTTCGCATGACAAACTCCCTTCTTTACTCTTTCTCTCATCTTCTTCTTTCTCATGACAAACTCCCTTCTTTACTCTTTCTCTCATCCTCTTCTTGCTCATGACAAACTCATTTCTTTACTCTTTCTCTCATCTTCTTCTTTCTCTTGAAAAACTCATTTGTTTACTCTTTCTCTCATCTTCTTCTTTCTCATGACAAACTCATTTCTTTACTCTTTCTCTCATCTTCTTCTTTCTCATGACAAACTCATTTCTTTACTCTTTCTCTCATCTTCTTCTTTCTCATGACAAACTCCCTTCTTTACTCTTTCTCTCATCTTCTTCTTTCTCATGACAAACTCATTTCTTTACTCTTTCTCTCATCTTCTTCTTTGTCATGACAAACTCATTTCTTTACTCTTTCTCTCATCTTCTTCTTTCTCATGACAAACTCCCTTCTTTAATCTTTCTCTCATCTTCTTCTTTCTCATGACAAACTCCCTTCTTTACTCTTTCTCTCATCTTCTTCTTTCTCATGACAAACTCATTTCTTTACTCTTTCTCTCATCTTCTTCTTTCTCATGACAAACTCCCTTCTTTACTCTTTCTCTCATCTTCTTCTTTCGCATGACAAACTCCCTTCTTTACGCTTTCTCTCATCTTCTTTTTTCTCATGACAAACTCATTTCTTTACTCTTTCTCTCATCTTCTTCTTTCTCATGACAAACTCATTTCTTTACTCTTTCTCTCATCTTCTTCTTTCTCATGACAAACTCCCTTCTTTACTCTTTCTCTCATCTTCTTCTTTCTCATGACAAACTCCCTTCTTTACTCTTTCTCCCATCTTCTTCTTTCTCATGACAAACTCATTTCTTTACTCTTTCTCTCATCTTCTTCTTTCTCATGACAAACTCCCTTCTTTACTCTTTCTCTCATCTTCTTCTTTCTCATGACAAACTCCCTTCTTTACTCTTTCTCTCATCTTCTTCTTTCTCATGACAAACTCCCTTCTTTACTATTTCTCTCATCTTCTTCTTTCTCATGACAAACTCATTTCTTTACTCTTTCTCTCATCTTCTTCTTTCTCATGACAAACTCATTCCTTTACTCTTTCTCTCATCTTCTTCTTTCTCATGACAAACTCATTTCTTTACTCTTTCTCTCATCTTCTTCTTTCTCATGACAAACTCCCTTCTTTTCTCTTTCTCTCATCTTCTTCTTTCTCAAGACAAACTCATTTCTTTACTCTTTCTCTCATCTTCTTCTTTCTCATGACCAACTCATTTCTTTACTCTTTCTCTCATCTTCTTCTTTCTCATGACAAACTCCCTTCTTTTCTCTTTCTCTCATCTTCTTCTTTCTCATGACAAACTCATTTCTTTACTCTTTCTCTCATCTTCTTCTTTCTCATGACAAACTCCCTTCTTTACTCTTTCTCTCATCTTCTTCTTTCTCATGACAACCTCCCTTCTTTACTCTTTCTCTCATCTTCTTCTTTCTCATGACAAACTCATTTCTTTACTCTTTCTCATCTTCTTCTTTGTCATGACAAACTCATTTCTTTACTCTTTCTCTCATCTTCTTCTTTCTCATGACAAACTCCCTTCTTTACTCTTTCTCTCATCTTCTTCTTTCTCATGACAAACTCCCTTCTTTACTCTTTCTCTCATCTTCTTCTTTCGCATGACAAACTCCCTTCTTTACTCTTTCTCTCATCTTCTTCTTTCTCATGACAAACTCCCTTCTTTACTCTTTCTCTCATCGTCTTCTTGCTCATGACAAACTCATTTCTTTACCCTTTCTCTCATCTTCTTCTTTCTCTTGAAAAACTCATTTCTTTACTCTTTCTCTCATCTTCTTCTGTCTCATGACAAACTCATTTCTTTACTCTTTCTCTCATCTTCTTCTGTCTCATGACAAACTCATTTCTTTACTCTTTCTCTCATCTTCTTCTGTCTCATGACAAACTCATTTCTTTACTCTTTCTCTCATCTTCTTCTTTCTCATGACAAACACATTTCTTTACTCTTTCTCTCATCTTCTTCTTTCTCATGACAAACTCATTTCTTTACTCTTTCTCTCATCTTCTTCTTTCTCATGACAAACTCATTTCTTTACTCTTTCTCTCATCTTCTTCTTTCTCATGACAAACTCATTTCTTTACTCTTTCTCTCATCTTCTTCTGTCTCATGACAAACTCATTTCTTTACTCTTTCTCTCATCTTCTTCTGTCTCATGACAAACTCATTTCTTTACTCTTTCTCTCATCTTCTTCTTTCTCATGACAAACTCATTTCTTTACTCTTTCTCTCATCTTCTTCTTTCTCATGACAAACTCATTTCTTTACTCTTTCTCTCATCTTCTTCTTTCTAATGACAAACTCCCTTCTTTACTCTTTCTCTCATCTTCTTCTTTCTCATGACGAACTCCCTTCTTTACTCTTTCTTTCATCTTCTTCTTTCTCATGACAAACTCATTTCTTTACTCTTTCTCATCTTCTTCTTTCTCATGACAAACTCATTTCTTTACTCTTTCTTTCATCTTCTTCTGTCTCATGACAAACTCATTTCTTTACTCTTTCTCTCATCTTCTTCTTTCTCATGACAAACTCATTTCTTTATTCTTTCTCTCATCTTCTTTCTCATGACAAACTCATTTCTTTACTCTTTCTCTCATCTTCTTCTTTCTCATGACAAACTCCCTTCTTTACTCTTTCTCTCATCTTCTTCTTTCTCATGACAAACTCCCTTCTTTACTCTTTCTCTCATCTTCTTCTTTCTCATGACAAACTCCCTTCTTTACTCTTTCTCTCATCTTCTTCTTTCTCATGACAAACTCCCTTCTTTACTCTTTCTCTCATCGTCTTCTTGCTCATGACAAACTCATTTCTTTACCCTTTCTCTCATCTTCTTCTTTCTCTTGAAAAACTCATTTCTTTACTCTTTCTCTCATCTTCTTCTGTCTCATGACAAACTCATTTCTTTACTCTTTCTCTCATCTTCTTCTGTCTCATGACAAACTCATTTCTTTACTCTTTCTCTCATCTTCTTCTGTCTCATGACAAACTCATTTCTTTACTCTTTCTCTCATCTTATTCTTTCTCATGACAAACTCATTTCTTTACTCTTTCTCTCATCTTCTTCTTTCCCATGACAAACTCATTTCTTTACTCTTTCTCTCATCTTCTTCTGTCTCATGACAAACTCATTTCTTTACTCTTTCTCTCATCTTCTTCTGTCTCATGACAAACTCATTTCTTTACTCTTTCTCTCATCTTCTTCTTTCTCATGACAAACTCATTTCTTTACTCTTTCTCTCATCTTCTTCTTTCTCATGACAAACTCATTTCTTTACTCTTTCTCTCATCTTCTTCTTTCTAATGACAAACTCCCTTCTTTACTCTTTCTCTCATCTTCTTCTTTCTCATGACAAACTCATTTCTTTACTCTTTCTCTCATCTTCTTCTGTCTCATGACAAAACTCATTTCTTTACTCTTTCTCTCATCTTCTTCTGTCTCATGACAAACTCATTTCTTTAGTCTTTCTCTCATCTTCTTCTGTCTCATGACAAACTCATTTCTTTACTCTTTCTCTCATCTTCTTCTGTCTCATGACAAACTCATTTCTTTACTCTTTCTCTCATCTTCTTCTTTCTCATGACAAACTCATTTCTTTACTCTTTCTCTCATCTTCTTCTTTCTCATGACAAACTCATTTCTTTACTCTTTCTCTCATCTTCTTCTTTCTCATGACAAACTCCCTTCTTTACTCTTTCTCTCATCTTCTTCTTTCTCATGACAAACTCCCTTCTTTACTCTTTCTCTCAACTTCTTCTTTCTCATGACAAACTCATTTCTTTACTCTTTCTCTCATCTTCTTCTGTCTCATGACAAACTCATTTCTTTACTCTTTCTCTCATCTTCTTCTTTCTCATGACAAACTCATTTCTTTACTCTTTCTCTCATCTTCTTCTTTCTCATGACAAACTCATTTCTTTACTCTTTCTCTCATCTTCTTCTTTCTCATGACAAACTCATTTCTTTACTCTTTCTCTCATCTTCTTCTTTCTCATGACAAACTCATTTCTTTACTCTTTCTCTCATCTTCTTCTTTCCCAAGACAAACTCATTTCTTTACTCTTTCTCTCATCTTCTTCTTTCTCATGACAAACACATTTCTTTACTCTTTCTCTCATCTTCTTTCTCATGACAAACTCATTTCTTTACTCTTTCTCTCATCTTCTTCTTTCTCATGACAAACTCCCTTCTTTACTCTTTCTCTCATCTTCTTCTTTCTCATGACAAACTCCCTTCTTTACTCTTTCTCTCATCTTCTTCTTTCTCATGACAAACTCATTTCTTTATTCTTTCTCTCATCTTCTTTCTCATGACAAACTCATTTCTTTACTCTTTCTCTCATCTTCTTCTTTCTCATGACAAACTCCCTTCTTTACTCTTTCTCTCATCTTCTTCTTTCTCATGACAAACTCCCTTCTTTACTCTTTCTCTCATCTTCTTCTTTCTCATGACAAACTCCCTTCTTTACTCTTTCTCTCATCTTCTTCTTTCTCATGACAAACTCCCTTCTTTACTCTTTCTCTCATCGTCTTCTTGCTCATGACAAACTCATTTCTTTACCCTTTCTCTCATCTTCTTCTTTCTCTTGAAAAACTCATTTCTTTACTCTTTCTCTCATCTTCTTCTGTCTCATGACAAACTCATTTCTTTACTCTTTCTCTCATCTTCTTCTGTCTCATGACAAACTCATTTCTTTACTCTTTCTCTCATCTTCTTCTGTCTCATGACAAACTCATTTCTTTACTCTTTCTCTCATCTTATTCTTTCTCATGACAAACTCATTTCTTTACTCTTTCTCTCATCTTCTTCTTTCCCATGACAAACTCATTTCTTTACTCTTTCTCTCATCTTCTTCTGTCTCATGACAAACTCATTTCTTTACTCTTTCTCTCATCTTCTTCTGTCTCATGACAAACTCATTTCTTTACTCTTTCTCTCATCTTCTTCTTTCTCATGACAAACTCATTTCTTTACTCTTTCTCTCATCTTCTTCTTTCTCATGACAAACTCATTTCTTTACTCTTTCTCTCATCTTCTTCTTTCTAATGACAAACTCCCTTCTTTACTCTTTCTCTCATCTTCTTCTTTCTCATGACAAACTCATTTCTTTACTCTTTCTCTCATCTTCTTCTGTCTCATGACAAACTCATTTCTTTACTCTTTCTCTCATCTTCTTCTGTCTCATGACAAACTCATTTCTTTAGTCTTTCTCTCATCTTCTTCTGTCTCATGACAAACTCATTTCTTTACTCTTTCTCTCATCTTCTTCTGTCTCATGACAAACTCATTTCTTTACTCTTTCTCTCATCTTCTTCTTTCTCATGACAAACTCATTTCTTTACTCTTTCTCTCATCTTCTTCTTTCTCATGACAAACTCATTTCTTTACTCTTTCTCTCATCTTCTTCTTTCTCATGACAAACTCCCTTCTTTACTCTTTCTCTCATCTTCTTCTTTCTCATGACAAACTCCCTTCTTTACTCTTTCTCTCAACTTCTTCTTTCTCATGACAAACTCATTTCTTTACTCTTTCTCTCATCTTCTTCTTTCTCATTTCAAACTCATTTCTTTACTCTTTCTCTCATCTTCTTCTTTCTCAAGAGAAACTCATTTCTTTACTCTTTCTCTCATCTTCTTCTTTCTCATGACAAACTCATTTCTTTACTCTTTCTCTCATCTTCTTCTTTCTCATGACAAACTCATTTCTTTACTCTTTCTCTCATCTTCTTCTTTCTCATGACAAACTCATTTCTTTACTCTTTCTCTCATCTTCTTCTTTCTCAAGACAAACTCATTTCTTTACTCTTTCTCTCATCTTCTTCTTTCTCATGACAAACTCATTTCTTTACTCTTTCTCTCATCTTCTTCTGTCTCATGACAAACTCATTTCTTTACTCTTTCTCTCATCTTCTTCTTTCTCTTGACAAACTCATTTCTTTACTCTTTCTCTCATCTTCTTCTTTCTCAAGAGAAACTCATTTCTTTACTCTTTCTCTCATCTTCTTCTTTCTCATGACAATCTCATTGAAAGAATAAGAAAGTAAAAACGAAATTGTCAGCGATTATTTTTCACCCCTGCACTTGTCTTTCTTTTTATTATTGCAGAAGAAGATTGAATTTGCAAAAGCAGCGTTGCTTAAACCAAAAAATGGAATCTGGATCCAAATTGAACACCGTCGACAGTAAAAGAATATTTGTAATTGTTATGGCAATTTACCCATGCACACATCACCTATTCCAGCCATAAATAGGAGGAGGTACTGCTTTTTAGATGGAAGTTTCCAACAGCCAGTTCTGACAGTCAGACCAAACATCCTTACAGTAACATTCCCGTTCATATTACTGTTTCTGTTAACATATTTGTTTAACTCAATTCCTCTCTTTGTGTCTGCATTTCTGGCCCCAACAATAATCAATCACAGATTTAATTCCAAAAGACTAATTAAGATACAATACTTGCTGCTTCCTCTTCCTTTTTTTCATTTTACAATCTCAGTTTATATATTTATGTATTCCATACTTGAACAATAAAAAAATGATATCTGAATCAAAATTGAACACCGTTGAGTGTAAAAGAATATTTTTAATCAATCAGGGATTTAATTCCAAAAGACTAATTAAGGTTCAATTCCTGCTGCTTCCTGTTTCTTTTTTGGTCTTGACAATCTCAGTTTATATATTTATGTATTCCATACTTAAGCAATAAAAAAAATGGTATCTGGATCCAAAGAATATTTGTAATGAATCAGGGATTTAATTCCGAAAATCTAATTAAGATTCAATTCTTGCTGCTTCCTGTTTCTTTTTGGTTTTGACAATCTCAATTTATATATTTATGTATTCCATACTTAAACAATCAAAAAATGGTATCTGGCTCCAAATTGAACACTGTTGAGTGTAAAAGAATATTTATAATCAATCAGGCATTTAATTCCAAAAGACTAATTAAGATTCAATTCCAGCTGCTTCTTGTTCTTTTTGGTTTTGATAATCTAAGTTTATATATTTATGTATTCCATACTGAAACAATAAAAAAAATGGTATCTGGATCCAAATTGAACACCGTTGAGAGTAAAAGAATATTTGTAATCAATCAGGGATTTAATTCTTGAAGTCTAATTAAAATTCAATTCCTGCTGCTTCCTGTTTCTTTTTGGTTTTGACAATCTCAGCTTATATATTTATGTATTCCATGCTCAAACAATAAAAAAAATGGTATCTGGATCCAAATTGAACACTGTTGAGAGTAAGAGAATATTTGTAATCAATCAGGGATTCCAAAAGACTACTTAAGATTCATTTCTTGCTGCTTCCTGTTTCTTTTTGTTCTTGACAATCTCAGTTTATATATTTGTGTATTCCATACTTAAGCAATAAAAAAATGGTATCTGGATCCAAATTGAACACCGTTGAGAGTAAAAGAATATTTGTAATCAATCAGGGATTTAATTCTTGAAGTCTAATTAAAATTCAATTCCTGCAGCTTCCTGTTTCTTTTTGGTTTTGACAATCTCAGCTTATATATTTATGTATTCCATGCTCAAACAATAAAAAAAATGATATCTGGATCCAAATTGAACACTGTTGAGAGTAAGAGAATATTTGTAATCAATCAGGGATTCCAAAAGACTACTTAAGATTCATTTCTTGCTGCTTCCTGTTTCTTTTTGTTCTTGACAATCTCAGTTTATATATTTATGTATTCTATACTTAAACAATAAAAAAATGGTATCTGGATCCAAATTGAACACCGTTGAGAGTAAAAGAATATTTGCAATCAATCAGGGATTTAATTCCAAAAGACTACTTAAGATCCAATTCTTGCTGCTTCCTGTTTCTTTTTGGTCTTGACAATCTCAGTTTATATATTTGTGTATTCCATACTTAAGCAATAAGAAAGTCAACCCAAAACTTCAGCAGAACGCCTGAGTTGTTTGTCATTCTCCCCTGAATTCTCCAGTGTCATAGATAATGTGATAAAAGACACTGTAAACAAATCCCTACTCCTCTCACTCATCAGGGAATTATTAGCCTTCATTTTATCAAAGGAAGTTTTTTCTTCACTAATTTCATTATTCAGACTATTGTATTTATTACATCTTAGTCGTTGTAAGCTTCTTCAGGTGGTTGCAATGTCAAACTGAACCCTAACCCCTGGAATAGACTGTTCTAGTTCAACGTGCCATGTCTTCAGCAATCATTTTTTACCAGTGCTCATATTGCAATTTTTGTTGTTATTATTGCTTTTCTCTGTCACTCCTTATTAAGGAATCAGCACATATGCTAGGCCACCAAAATCTCCTGAGATGACCAAGCATAGAAATGAATACAATATGGGAACCAGTCATAAGGAGTGCCAGAGAAAAGCAATAATATCAACAAAAATTGCAATATGAGCTCATGCAAAACATGCAATGATAACAACAAAAATTGCAATATGAGCTCATGCAAAACATGCAATGATAACAGCAAAAATTGCTGCCCACCCCAGTGAGCGAAATAAAGGGTTCAATTTTATATTCCAACTACCTGAAGAAGGCCAGAGGGTACAACTGCCTAAACGTAATAAATATGGCGACAAAGATGAGGATAATAGTCCGAATAATGTAAATAATATACATAATACCTCATCTCAGAAATATAGACAGATACTGAAGATACTGAAGTTTTTTTTATTGCTAATTCATGTTTTATCATCAGATAAAATAACAAAAAGAAATCCTCATCATGAACAAAACTTTTGTCTAAAGAAATATTTATAATGATATTCAACAGAAAATGTTTCATTCTTTACCTTACAATAAAATAATCTATTAAAATAATTAAATTATATTTTGGTTTTGTCTCTATTTCTGAGATGACGTATTGTAATTATTTACATTATTTAAATTGTTTGCACTGCTGTCCTCATCTTTATTGTCATATTCACAATGTTTCTACCATTATACACTCCTGTATTCTTTAGGGGAATGGAATTTGAATTGTACCCTTTATTTTGTCAACTGGGGTAGATTGTTCTAGTTCCACATGCCATGCCTCTTCCAGATCTCGTAGTTGTCTCCCTCAACTCTCCAGGTTTTTGTTCACCACTGCAATAGCCAGGTATTGAACTTGCAACTATTTGGGTCAAGTCACTGGATCCAACCAATGCTTTTATCCACTACCCCTGCGGACAAAATAAAGAGTTCAGTTTGAACTTCCAATCACCTGAACAAAGCCGGATTGTACAATGGCCGAAATGTTGTCAATATGACAATAAAGATGAGGGCAACAGATAGTCCAAATAGCTGCATTTATTTTCTATTTGCCATCTACTGACCATTTTGGTGACAAAAGTGAATGAAGAAAAAATAACTGTGAGAAAAAGATCACTATGAGGCAATTCATTTCATTTCATTTCACACAATTGCTTGAGTTATTCAATCTTATAGATCACTTTAACTCTATACTTCTAACATCTCCACCTAAACCCTGAAATTCTATTTACTATTTATTTCATTGAATTTCAAAATGAAACTAATCTGAAGAAGGCCAGAGTGTACAATGGCTGAAACAATATAAATAATTCAAATATTTTGGTTGTAGTTGAGAGAGCTTGATTTTTAGAAATATTGTTTGCAAAGAAAATGAAATCTGAAACAAAGGTAATGTTTTATTTTTCAGCCAAACATGGAACTATACATCAACTGCAGAGAAAGGTGGGAATAGTTTAACATACTCTACTCTGATTAACTGATCCCTTTATATATATATATATATATATATATATATATATATATATATATATATATATATAATCTCATATTCAAAGCTCATATAAAGCTGACATGTATTTAAGCAACATGACCAGATTAGATGTTTTGAATTTGACTGATTGTTTTGGTCCAGGTTAGGACCACGGAAGAACAACACGAACAAAAGAGTAGAAATAATAAAGATATATTACACGGAATAATAATACAAGATGTTGAAGGTGTTAGTATGACTGTCAGTCTGGTTTGGAGTGAACTGCTATCAACTCAACTCAATTCGTCTCTCTCACTTGAGAGGCGTAGTATACATAGTGTTAGGAAGAGTTCATTCTGTAGTTATAGGTAAGGGCCCATAACATTGATGATACCACTTTGACCTTCTGGAGTAAAGCCGCCTTACTTACAGAGAAATAAAATTCTTCAAGGTACGTTTCCTAAATATAGATCATTTGTCTGAGTGTGGATCTTGTCCATAATGTCAAAATTTCTATTTCTATTTTCTCTAGAAAATGTTAATGAATCATTGGCAAAACTAATCTAATCTCAAATTGGAAAAGGAAAAGGAAGAAGAAAGAATATGAAGGGGTGCTGAAAAATTACACGCTTGCAAATCTGATGAAGAAGAATATCAGAACATTTGGAGGGAAGGCCATCTTGATTGGTCCAAGAACTTTTCAGCATCTACTTCTATATGCATTTGTCAGATGCTCTATGAATTTGGAATGCTATTAAAGAAAAGCATTTTCATAAAACATTTATATAATTTGTTGAAACTCTTATTAGCAACTGATTTGTCCAGAGAGAGAATTGATTGTGTCTACCCTGGTTGATGAAATAAAAGGTTCAGGTCAGAATCCCAATCATCTGAGAAGGCCGGAGTGTACAATGCATGAATCGTTGTGAATAAGAAAGGCTATTAAAATTTACCAAGGAAAGCATTTTCATAATAGCATTTATATAATTTGTTGATAAAACTCTTATTAGCAACTGGTTTGTCCAGAGAGAGAATTGATTGTGTCTACCCTGGTGGACGAAACAAAGGGTTCAGTTCAGAATGCCAATCATCTGAAGAAGGCTGGAATGTACAATGGCTGAAACGTTGTGAATATGAAAGGCTATTAAAATTATCCAAGAAAAGCATTTTCATAAAAAATTTATATAATTTGTTGATGAAACACTTATTAGCAACTGATTTGTCCAGAGAGAGAATTGATTGTGTCCATGCTGGTGGATGAATTAAAGTGTTCATTTCAGAATCCCAATCATCTGAAGAAGGCCGGAGTGTACAATGGCTGAAACGTTGTGAATATGAAAGGCTATTAAAATTATCCAAGAAAAGCATTTTCATAAAAAATTTATATAATTTGTTGATGAAACTCTTATTAGCAACTGATTTGTCCAGAGAGAGAATTGATTGTGTCTATCCTGGTGGATGAAATAAAGGGTTCAGTTCAGAATCCCAATCATCTGAAGAAGGCCGGAGTGTACAATGGCTGAAACGTTGTGAATATGTAAGGCTGTTAAAATTATCCAAGAAAAGCCTTTTCATAATAACATTTATATAATTTGTTGAAGAAACTCTTATTAGCAACTGATTTGTCCAGAGAGAGAATTGATTGTATCGTTGGCAAATGAATTCCTTTTCCTTGACATCAAATATTGAAATTTGACTAATTCAAGAAAAGTTCAAGTGAAAAAAAGGATAGGAACAAATGATTCTTGTCACATTTTATTTTCATCTCTCAATTTGATCGTTGTCTCATCATTTCAAATATTCCTTCCTTCATCTTTCATTCAATAATATTGTCAATAGCAGGAAAATGTCATTCATATATTTTCACCTATCCTTACCAATTCATATTCTAAAAGGTTCTAAAAATCTATTATTTCTCTCAATGGTCAGGTACAATTGCAGGTACAAGTTTGAGATTTCCTACCTGAAAACCATTTCACAAGTAAAATTTTCCTTCTTGTTGCACTCTAAGTGGAAAGATATAAATTTAGAAATTCCTGTGTTACTTCACTGTCAGTTTAGATTGAATTAATATTTGATTGTCAGGAGACCAAAAAGAAAGATTTTTTAAATCGTACTATATAATAATATATATCAATTTTTCACAAAGAAATATATTTCAGAGACTTTCTTTGCTGTAGAAACAGTTTATGAACATTAGGTATCAGCCGCTCTTCACAAAAATAATTATTGAGTTATTTTGAATCATGTTCTTAAGAATTTGGACCATGTTTTTTTTTGTGTTCACAGCCAATTTTAATTTCATTTTTTATGATTTAACACATTCAGGGATTTAGCTTTATAAAATTGTAGAAATTAGAAATGTCCAAATTTCACAATTACGGATTAGTCATGAGTTAAATAACATGGGAAGTATGACTGACATGAACAAAAAAAGAAAACTTTCTCAAAATTTCAAAATAAAAGGAGAGATTCAATATAAAATTCACTCATTAATAAATAAATATACAAAATTTTAATGAATTTCAATAATTCTGGAATTTTGGTAAAACGTTAAAAACACAAAGTTTTTTATGTGTTAAAAGTGCACCTGATTTTGGAGAGACCTAGGAAATTTGATGTCAACCAGTTAAATAAGTGAGAAAACTTTTACAATTTGTCCCATTTTATAAACTTTGAAGACATCCATCATTTATAATTTCCTATGAATGTTGATATTTATATTTATTTAGTTAACACGAATGAAAAACTTTACCTGCCCTTAAATAACCCTAAAAGTGTTTGAAAGGTCATTAAGTAAAAACAAAACAATTGAAATCACCGGTTGTGTATTGGTTGGAGGAGGAGGAAGTAATCCTTGCTAATAGTACATTCAAAGGACATTAGTTACTAAAAATATAAAATCTATTTTTAGCAGTATTAGTAACTTTGCAGCAATAGACTTGATTATAGGTGCCTTCAAAAAAAGCAATACCTAATGCATTTTAGAAGAAGACAGGAGTTTTTTATGTGTTTTGGGGAAATTTAAGCAAGTGGGGACAGAATTGGTAAAAAATTACATGTCGATTACAATGTGAATGCGTTTTTTCATATAATTTTTAAATAATAAGTAATCTTTAAAAATTTTAATATTTTAAGCATTCTAATATTTTATTGAGTTTTAGGTACTTTGATTTTATAGCCTTACTTATGAAGATGCTTGTTAGAAAATTACCATTAAATTTTAAATTTACTGTAGGTAATGCTCTTATTTTCTGATAATGTTTTGTATGGACATCTGTATTTACAAAAAAGTTTGTACACAAGAGAAACAATTCAAAATTCTTCTTAAAATATTTGGGGTCATTGAATTGTAGTAAGCTTTTCCATTTATGATTAGTAAACACAGTTTTAATTTAATAACAATATCACTTAACCACTATAAATTAATACAGAATTTAAAAAGATTTAAAGTTTATAAATTATTATAATTAAAAATTTAAAGGAATGAAAACAATTCTTTGAAAAATTTATTATTTATTGGAAAAAATGTTTTTGTAAAGACAATAATGCCCGTAATATAGTTTATTTATAAAATCAATTAAAAGCTTTTCTAATTAAATAATGGCTGAGTTTTATTGCATTTTTTATTTTACAATTCAGAGCAGAGTTTCTGTAACTGGGGTACCTGTATACCCAAAACCTTTATGATTTAAATTCTCCAATTTTATGGATCTTTTATGCAACCCTTATCGTCATCATATGATGAGTTCTAGAGCATGAAAAAAAAACAAAAACAAGTCAATATGGTTCAATGGTTAAGAGTAAAACTAAATTCTTTATTATTGTATAATATCTGGGAGACTTTTTGAAAGTCACTTGATGTTGTATCTGTGGGCGTAACTTGTGACTGTGTGGTGCCACAGTTACAAAACTGAAATTGACCAAACAGATCTCTGTCTGTGGTAATCAGATTATAACATTCCTTCTAACTTTAGGAAAAGGTAAATTCTTTAATATTGAATTTAGCTTCTTATATTTTTTTCCTGTTATAGTTTATCACATTATTTAGTCTTGTAAATATTTAGGTGTTCTTATTCTTCTCGATCTGCTTGGTTTGGTATTGTCTATTGTCATCGAATTGGTTTCATCTGTTGTTGATGGGTTGGTCTTGTCTATATCTAATGTTAAATTGGTAATGCTCATAATTGTTGATTCTTGTATTGGTATCGATCATATTTCATTATGATTCATATCAATAAGCATTCTTAGGTTTTTACTAATCACTTTACTACTACCAGTGTCATCTACATAATCCTCTTTGAATCTATGATTGGATTATCAAGTTTAAATTTTCTGATATCTCCAATTATCTACCTTCCATCACTGATATGGGATTTATGATCTTTGATTTCCGTTATTATGCTACGTCATAAGGTGTTAATCATTTGTTCTATTTTATTTGTTTTATTAATACAGAGTCACCGTGCACAAAATTTTTCTTCCCTTCTCTTTTCTGTTTGCATCGTCTTTATCTTTGTCATTCACTTTCGCACTGCCGTGATGTGGCTTCCCTCCATCTTTTTTTATAAATATTTTCATGGCAATTGTTCTAATGAGAATTTTAACTATTTTTATTAATCATATCAACATGTACATTATCTAACTATCCAGTGGGGGTGGGGTCTCATGCTGGGGAACTGTTTTGGATATGAAAGGGAACATGTCTACAACTCTTGATTGGTAACAAACACCTCACTAAAACCTTTCTCCTATCTCGTTCCCACACTAGCTTCACCAATCAAAATCAAATTCCCTATTATGTCTTACATCTGACTCTGAAGCTCATCCTCCAGAAGTCAGAACCAAGATAAACTTCCTCCTAAAAATAGTAGTCTGATAAACTATTATTTAACACTATGAAATAATTCACTAAGTACTTCCCCATTTTGTGGACACTGCCAGGTAACAAATAAAGAATGCTGGCAGAAGTTTCACTCCTCTGCCGGTCAGTTATAGGAGACATTGATCTCATTTCTGGTTCTTTCTTTGCTTTTATCCATTCATGTGATATTAGTTTCCTTACTGCCGTTTCCTACTCTGTCTCTTCAATTAATGCTTCCAGCCTTTTTTCGTTGTGTGTCATGGTTTATTATTATTTTCATGTCATCTTGGCTGTATTCTGACATTGGGTCTCTTGATAATCTTGTGCAGGGGTTCCTAAATTTCTTTGGGTTGCCTCCCCTTGCAAAGCAAAACACAATGCCCATCACATATGAAGACACAGCTCATCCACGGTATTAGGTATAATGTGAATTAAAAGCAAGCAATCTAATGTTGCATCCACATGTATATTATGTATTTCAAATATAAAATGTGCGAGGGGTAAATTGTTGCATATTATGTTTTTAATTCCATGCATGCGTGTTTTGTGTTTTTAATTTTGTCGTCTGCACAGAAATAGGTTCAGTTGAGGATTATCTGTGAGAGAAGCAGCACTAAGTCATATTCACAATGTTTCTACCATTGTACACTCCAGCCTTCAGGGGAATGGAATTTCAAACTGTACCCGTTATTTTGTCTACTGGGGTAGATTGTTCTAGTTCCACATGCCATGCCTCTTCCGGATCTCTTAGTTGTCTCCCTCAACTCTCCAGGTTTTTGTTCACCACTGCAATAGCCAGGTATTGAACTTGCAACTATTTGGGTCAAGTCACTGGATCCAACCAATGCTTTTATCCACTAACCCTGTGGACAAGAGTTCAGTTCAAAATTCCAATCACCTGAGGAAAGCCGGTTTGTACAATGGCCGAAATGTTGTGAATATGACAATAAAGATGAGGGCAACAGATAGTCGAAATAGCTGCATTTGTTTTTTTATTTGCTATCTACTGACCATTTTGGTGACAAAAGTGAATTAAGAAAAAAAAAACTGTGAGAAATAGATCAGAAATTTGGAAACGGTAAACTGTACTGCTTGGTGCCAGAAGATCCGATACAAACATTTCAGTGTTTAGATGTCAATCTGAAGAGAGTGCAGAGGATTCAGAAAGAGTTGGATGAGTGTAATGGTGATTACGAAGGTATAGCAGCTTGGAAAACTCACTCTGATCATTCTGACCACTACAAATTAATAGAAAATTTCTGTCTCCCTGAATTCTGTTCTTTTGTTGTCCTTTCTCCTCACTAAAATCTTCTAAATATATTTCATTCTCAGTAACCCCTTGTGTCTTATTGGCATTATCACCATCTTCATCAATTATTTTATTGTCCTTTCTCTAATGCTGCACCACACACATATCATGTATTTCAAATATACAGTGTGCGATGGATAAATTGTCATATTTTATGTCTTTAATTCCATTCATGCTTATTTTAAAAATTTTGTCGTATTCGCAGAAATAATAGGCTCAGTTGAGTATCATCTGTGAGAGAAAGATCACTATACGGCAATTCCCTCTACCAGAAATTTGGAAACGGTATGCTGTACTGCTTGGCATTTGCGCCAGAAGATCCAATACAAACATTTCAGAATGTTTAGATGTCAATCTGAGGAAAGTGAGGAGGATTCGGAAAGAGTTGAATGACTCTAATGTTATTATAAAAGTATGGCAGCTTGAAAAACTCACTCTTATCGTTCTGATAAGAGAACTCCTGAAGTTGTTGGTGAGGGCCTCAGTCTCAATACAGAGGCCTACATCAAGTGCCCTGGGGAGGTAGTGTTACCCTGGGTCAAGAGGATGTCTGTTGGAAGACTCTATTTCTGGGAACAGGACTCTGCACCATGTCACACAAGCAGGAGAACGAAGTCATAGCTGTCAGACAATTTCTGCGATCACATCACTCCTTACAACTGGCCACCTAACTCCCTAGACTGCAACCCCCCTGATTATTATGTGTAGGATGCAGTTGAGTGAGAAACCAAAGAAACTTTTTGTATCACTAAAGATGAAATGAAGGCAAGGATTATGGCAGCATTCCCCAACTCAAAGAAGGAGATGATTCAGAAGAGTTGCAGGAGATTCTGAAGTCATCTGGAGGCTGAGTTTGAAGTCAATGGTGATTTTATTGAATAAATTTACTCTTTAGTATTTCAAGATATTTTTGTGTAATTTTGGTAAATATATCTGTTAAAATGAAATGTCAATTTTATTTTGATTTTTGCATAATTTAGACGACATTTTATCTATCGCATCTTGTATAACATGACAGGAAGTTTCAATGGAATATTTGAAGAGATCCACACAAAATATACATTACTTTTTCTCTTGGCAGTCTATATTTTACTCTTTTTAAATTGAATTCTTAGTAAAAGTAATTCCAGTCACAACAAAATGAGGCAGAAAAACATAAGGATATATATAAGAAGGTACCTCCACAGAAATACGATACCTAAGGTTTAAAATGAATTTTTTAAAATGAGAAATCTTTCTTGAAGCTTTTAAGTTTAATTTCAAGCTGACAGATTAAATTTACTACTTCCAATAAACGAAACACTTTGCTGTATTTCAAAACTAATTTATGTTGATTGAAAGGAGTTTTTATTTTGAGATAAAAAAAAATTTCCTTTTGATTTAAATTAAATTTAAATTTGAATAAGGGAATGATTCCTATGCAAAATATAGAAGGAGAAAGCCAGAAGATGGAGGTCACATCGGCAAGATCATTGAGTAATATTGAAATGCATCATTTTTTCTCCACAAATTCTAAGAATGATTTAAAATCAATCATCATTTTCTTACAAAAAAATGTGTAACATGCTGCAGGGTGTGGGTCATTCGGTTAATTTATGATAAAACATTGACACTGGTGGAACGTAATCGTTCTAATATGGATAAATAAAGTAACAGCAATGATGACATCCATTAGACATGGCACGTGGAACTAGAACAGTCTACTCCAGTGAGCGAAATAAAGGGTTCAATTCGACATTCCAACCACCTGAAGAAGGCCGGAGCGTACAACGGCCGAAACGTTGTGATAAATATGGCAACAAAGATGAGGACAATAGTCCAAATAATGTAAATAATAAACAATGATTTTGATAAAACTTTGTTATTTTTATGTTTGTGGCATTTTTCCATCATGTATGCTCATTTTTTAGCAAATCTTTGGTGGTACCTACAAAAATGTATTAAAAATGGCTTTGAAACATATCTCTCAGACAAATATTGGATTTTTAAAAGATTTTTAAATTTGTTGTTTGCCTTTTTCTTCTGTAATGATGGTTCAATGAGTGGCATGTGAACTGCGTCAATGTTTTAAAAATGCCTAAAAAATGTAAAAACTTTGCATACAAAAGTTAATTTTGTTTTCCATATAGATTATATTTAGAGTCTTTCAAATAAAATCAAAATGTGACTTCAAAAAAGATATTTACATTTTTTTTTCTTAGAAAGTTTGTGATGGTACCTAAAAGAGACTGAATTCGAGCTCTTGTTAAAAATTATTTTTTTAACTTTGAGTAAATTTCAGCTCTCGGTAGTTTGGTGGAAAAGATAAAGGTAATGTTATGAAATAAAATAAGACATATCTCGGCTGATTTGCAGGCAAATAAACGAACATACTCAAGAGCGAGAGTCGGATGTGAACGGGACAAGGCTCCGTCACAAAATGACCATTATCGTCGTTTACGCGTAGGCCCGACACACGAGTTCCGGTCGAAAAATAACATAATATTTCAAAGTGCTTCTATTTTTCGACCAATAAAAATGCTTCCCTCCTAATTATACTCGCGTCGTTTTTCGAGCGCGTTAAGCCATAAAAAACGCCATAAAAAGGGTCACACCGGGAAGTACAAAGCAGTCAACCGGAGGCCGGGGAAGAGATCTGTCACGGTCACTCAGCAGCGGTCAGCAGCAATCAGCAGCAGTCAGCAGGAGGAACGCCACGCCAACCAGTGGGAACAACTATGAGAGATCAACCCGGATCGGCAGCCGGCTTATGAACACAAGGTAGCTGTCCCAAAACCACACGTTCCTATTGAAATAAATCACGTAAATCTATTTCTGCTGTTGTCGTATTTCTGTCTTGCAATCATACGCTTGTCTATAACAGTAATAAAATGATTTACTAAAACCTGATCTTTATTTTATTTGCCAGCCTGAGTGCAAAGCTCCTTGACCAAGGAGGGGGTGGGGAGTCAATTCCAGGTGAAGGAAAGTGAAAGAAAAACAGAAGTGTTTGCTACTACAATAAATTGTTTTGATAAACAAGATTTTTTAACCAATGGCTACTCAAGCCATTTGAAATCTGAAATGTGTGTATTGATAGCCAGAATTTGTCAGGTAAATCGGAGCTGACCTTTGGCTATAAAAATCAGGAGATAGGAAAATCAACACCGAGGAGTAAGAGATGCCTCACCAGAAGAGTGGAAGAGGCAGTGCCTTCTAAAAACATCTGAAAACTTGACTGAGCGGCCGTGAAAACCATTGCTTAATGAAGTCTTGACAATCAATTTGTTGTTTTCATGACAGAAGTTAGTCTTATTTTCACCCCAACTATTGTAAGAAAACAGTTGTTTCGACAACAGTGAACAAGAACTATTATCAAAACAACACTCTATGTTGAAGACTCTGAAATCTGAAAGCACGAACGAATTCTGTTACAAACGACACCTTACATCAAATGACAAGAACTATTAAGAGCATTCACATTTTATACCTTCAAATAAATATACCCTTTTAACAGGTCCACCCTCACTGAAACGCTTTTATTGTAAAATTCCTTGTAAATTGCATTGTTTTGCATATGTTGGCATTTTTCTTGCAGTTTACCTATATCCCTATTAATATTGACTGTAAACTTGATCTTTTTCCCCACAACTACTATTGGGCCTTGTTTTAGAATAAATAACTTACTTGTCCAAGAATTTTTTACTCCCAATTCCAACTGTGCAAACTATCGCAGCTGCTTTTGGCTGCTCACTAAAGCAGAAGAGAGCAGGGCACTGGACGATCGCCTATGGGGCTGAGATTCGATCTCTGATACAGGCCGGTTGCAGGGATTCGTCCCTGCGCTGGTAGCGTCGCAGCTACGTCTAGCTATGACCAGCTAAGACTAGCCATGACCAGCTAAAGACCAGCTTGGACAAGCTAAGACCAGCTAAAGCCAAAGCACTGCGGCCCGGGTGAAAACTCGGGTCCATGCCCCCTCCCTTCCCACGTTAAACCCCGAACTTGTGTCACAACCTGGCCCTGTGGGAGGTCAAGTAAATTCAAAGGCTAAGATCACGGTGTAGTATCTGTTCTCAGATTACTCACTGGACGATCGCCTATGGGGCTGAGATTCGATTTCTGATACACGTCGGTCGCAGGGATTCGTCCCTGCGCTGGTAGTATCGCGGCTACGTCTAGCTTTGACCAGCTTTGGCCAGCTCTGACCAGCTTGGACAAGCTATGACCAGCTATGACCAGCTATGACTAGCTATGACCAGCTTGGACAAGCTAAGACCAGCTAAAGACCAGCGACACGGGTGGAAACACTCGGGTCAACCCCCCTCCCTTCCCACATTAAACCCCGACCTTGTGTCACAACCTGGCCCTGTGGGAGGTCAAGTAAATCCACGGTACTGACCGGTCGGCTCTGATACGGTCGGTACAACAGGCTCCTGGCATGTGAGGCCAGGATGCCGCCGCGGGCTGTGTATTAAGTTACGCTCCCATTTTTTTTTTTGTCTGCCAACTGGATGCATCTTCAACCTCCAACCGTCGACCCGACCGGAGCAACCGCATCATCAACCTTCAACCGTCGACCCGACCGGAGCAACCGCATCATCAACCGTCGACACGACCGGAGCGTCCGCATCTTCAACCGTCGACCCGACCGGAGCGTCCGCATCTTCAACCTTCAACCGTCGACCCGACCGGAGCAACCGCATCATCAACCGTCGACCCGACCGGAGCGTCCGCATCATCAACCGTCGACACGACCGGAGCGTCCGCATCATCAACCGTCGGCCCGACCGGAGCGTCCGCATCTTCAACCGTCGACCCGACCGGAGCAACCGCATCATCAATCGTCGACCCGACCGGAGCGTCCGCATCTTCAACCGTCGACCCGACCGGAGCAACCGCATCATCAACCGTCGACCCGACCGGAGCGTCCGCATCTTCAACCGTCGACCCGACCGGAGCAACCGCATCATCAACCTTCAACCGTCGACCCGACCGGAGCAACCGCATCATCAACCGTCGGCCCAACCAGAGCGTACACATCTTCAACGTTCAACCGGAGCGTCCGCATTTTCAACGTCCAACCGTCGACATGACCAATATAATCCACTAGTTTTCTCGTTCATGTAATAAACCTAGCGTAAATCATACATATCTTCTTTCTGTTGTCCATATTGTTTCACCTGGTCAGATCATTAAGTAAAAATGTGGCGGGCCCCTTGTGACATCATCATATACGACACGGGGGCGCTCGGGCCATCGCGCCCCCCCCCTCCAGGGTGTCCGCTACAAAACCACCAAATTTGTGCATCCCTAATATTCAGTAAAATTTGTGCTTATTTTATTTTAATAAAATTGTTTTTCGTTTTCTTCCATTGTTTTTTTTTTTTATGATGCATCTTGTTGTCGATTGGTCTCCATTCTTCCCAAATATCTTTAACCGACCCCCTCTCCAAATATACATTAATAGTTTGTTTTTTTTCTCCTAGTTTTTTCATACTCTTTGAATACAGCTCAAAAGAATGATGAAAAAATTACAAACCCGTGAACAAAAAAGAAAAAATACGAAAAAAAGTAACGGGAGAGTAAATTTTACACACAAACGTTTGCCTGCTATATTTCTGAGATGAGGTATAGTAATTATTTACATTGTTCAGAGGAGGTATGGCATGTAGAACTAGAACAATCTACCCCGGTGGATGAAATAAAGAGTTTTATTATAAAACCCTTTATTTCCAATCACCTCAAGTAGGCCAGAGTGTACGACGGTCGAAATGTTGTGAGCATGACAATAAAGATGAGGACAACAGTCCAAACAATGTAAATAAATGTAAACAAACATTTACTTATCCAAGTATCTCGTTTCAGAAACAAAGTTCGCTGATTGACCTGTCCTTAAAAAGGTCAGGGTTGAAAAATGTTAATAAGACGCCAAGAAGATGAAAACGAGGTTGGACATTTCAACGAATTTTAAGAAATAATTTAATTTAATTTTATTTTATTAATTAATTAAACTTTGCTCACTATTACAATGTAGCTTCTTTTTTTTAAAAGCATTTCACCCAAGCAAGGCGGTAGTGTCACTAGTATACAAGGGGCTACGGAGAGTTGAAGTAAGGAGAAAGACTGAGTAATGGGGGGGGGGGGCTGAGGAACGGATAAAAGAAGAACAGGGGATCAAGGCAAGAGATGTCGATTGACATTACATTTAATTTTTTGAAGATTATAGTTATCACGGATGAAACTAAGGGGAAGCGAGTTCCACTCTCGGGGAGTGCAAGAGAAGAATCTGTTGGAATAGAAGAGGCAGTTACATTTAACTGTTTTGACAGTAAAAGGGTGTGACCGAGGTGCCAACCTAGTAGCATATTCAAATTTATGTAGTTGAGGCACCAGTGAAAATAGATCGTCAGAGAAGATGCCATGAAAATATTTATAGAAAAGACGGAGGGAAATCACATGACGTCAGCGAGAAAGTAACTGAAGTCGAACAGTTTCAGCAAAAAAAGAAAATAGGGAAATACAAAAACTACTACAACTTAACACAATTTGTGTAAAAATAATAACAGATTTAAGGTGATTTGATAATTTTAACAAATTCGAAATGACTTCATTTCATTAAAGCTTGCCACGCTCGATCAATTACGACTGAGTTGTGAGTTCGACCCTTACTTGAATACTCCTTATCTTGGACTTGTCTGTCACATCTAAGCTGTGTTTAGTAAATCACTAATTACACAAATTGATGTCAATTAAATATTAATAGTTGTTAATTGTTCTTCTAACCTTTATTAAACAGAAAAGGAATTAATTAACTTGACTTGTTGGACTTCGTATTCACGAATTCTGAAATCTATGATATTTAGTCAGTGTGTTTTTTCTAGGCCAACAAATGATATTTCAACTAGTGTACCCTTTTTATCAGGTCAAATTTAGACTGAGTTAGTTAGCAGCAGGCAGAGAGGCAGTCGTACATTAAGTAAAACAAAATCCCTTCTTGTTGACACAGATATGGATTTATTTGGGGTTTTATACATTCCTAATTTTTTGTTGGTCACATTGTCCATTGTCATCACCCTTTATTTGTAAGTTTTAAACTTATTTTTTATTCTTTTCACAGAAGAAACAAATATTCTAAGCTACAATTTTCCTACATATTCAATTTATTGAGTAATTTTCTTTTAAAAATATTTTTGTTTTCTTGTCCTAATTAATCAGTAAATTTCTATTTTCCTTGCAAGAACTACCTTTTTTGAAAATTTGGAATGTCAACTGATATTTTCTCAAGCAACGAAAGTCTTTGAACCAATGATTCTTTTTTTTCTTAATCTTGGTGCCAACTTCAAATGAATCCGTATTTTTTTTTGACTTTTACGGTTACCGAAATGAAAGCAAAATATATTTTTTTAAATTTTCTAAAATTTGGAGGATTATTCAATTTAAACGACATTTTCAGCGTTTATTCATTATTAAACGATTTTATACTAAAAATAAACAAGTCATTCTATTATTAGACTTCTTCTCAAAATGACTTTTTGAGTTTGGGACTTTGGGTGAGGCGTTAGTTTTTTAATCCGACCATTTCGATATATCGTACGGACTTTTAACTTTTTTGGTAGTTTTCTTCTCGAAATTATTTTTTACAGTTTCAGTTGTAGAAAGAAAAAAATCAGTGAAACTTTTATTTCAGGTTAAAAAAACAAAAAAAATATATAAAAATTGTATTCAACAATGCATACAATAAAGAATGTATACGAAAAAGCATGCAAAGATTAAGACGAGAGTTGTCTCTCTTTGACTATCAAAGTTCTCTGAAAGAAAATGAAAGAGATAGTCTGTTATAAATGTTCTTAAAGAGTTCTGCCATGCAAGACGAAATTATGTAAGTGTGATAGAATATGCAGTTTGAGAGTTGAGTGAGAAGATGGGCGCATAGCTTCAACTGTCGTGGATTTCTGTGGCAGCTAAAGTCTCACTCATGCGGCTCCTCTTTTCTTACGCTTAGGTGGTCATTGAAAGAGCTGCACGGAAAGAATGCAGAGAATCTGATTGGTCGATACTAACCAATCAGTGCATGGGTTTTGGGGATACTTCTGGAAGCCGATTATCCCAAAAGTGCACAAAATTTACTATATGAAAATATAACGATTTTAAAATTGTCGGTTCAGATAGCAGCGTTGCTTCCTGTCCAATGAATGAATGTTGTTGGAGATTTTAATTTGTAAGGGTGTATGTGTGTGTGGTAAATGATCGCCATAATATGATAACATTAACTATTGGTTATACAGTATAAGTTTAAAGAAAATTTATTTTTAAACATAAATCACAAATTCTTGATTATTGCACTGCTGGTCTTCCGTATTTCTTTAGGTTTTATTTTTACTTTATTGCTGGCTTTTTAGGACAGACATGGAATGTGAACTCCACTGAACAATCCGCATAATGAGCCTGTCGGAGTTATCTCCTCCTCATTCCCTTAATCCTTCAACAGAGGTCTCTCTCCCACGAGTATAGATACTGGCTGACCCTTCTCTCTTTCACCTTTTTACGGCTTACGCACACGTGTGGCCAGCTGCCTCGACTCAGGCCTCGGGCCGCAACCTCGCGATTGAGGCGAGGTAAAAAAAACTTTCCTTTTTTTTTTTACTGATTCCAATATGTGAACTCTCACACATACAGCGTTTCCCATATTCTGGGAACACGCTAAAAACAATATACTTGTTCGTACGGACACTCAACACACTCACCATAACTTCTCCATACAACACTCTGTAACCCTTCATGCCATTGTAATTTGTTATTAATATATATTTGTTTGCATACATGTATATCGGTCTTGTTTGTTTCTTTATCTTCTTTGGACTCCATTAAAGTCCAACATTCCTATGTAGCGGGACCGACCAGCGGGAAATCTTAACCCAGAGATATCTCAATCTCCTCTTCACATTCACACCCTGGTCCTCTACAAGCCACATAGCAAAATTCATCATCTGTATTCTGATGATTAGAGCATGCGGCAGGATCGGGCCAGAGACAAGAATTGTGTAGGTTTGATAAAAGACACCGGAACAAGGAATGCAATATTCATGCTCAGAATGTTATCAGAAAGATCAATACAAATGCAGAAGGATGTGCACCTATGTTTTATAGACTACGCAAAGGCATTCGACAAAGTACACTACTAAGCTCTTTTCAAACTGCTCAGCAACCTTGATATATTTGGGAAAGATATTAGAATAATCAAGAACCTATACAGGAAGCAAACCACTTACATACGGAGAGAAAATGAGTTCAGCAGATATACAAAAATAGAAAGGACTGTAAGGCAAGGAGGAGTCTTCTCACCAGACTTATTCAACCTGTACAGCGAGGCAATTCTGAGAGAACTAGAAATCCTACCAGGATTCATTATTGGCGGCCACAATCATAACAACATAAGATGACACAGTACTGTTAGTAAACACGGAAAGGAAATTACAAAACCTGCTACAGAAGGTAGCGAAGGAGAGCAAGAAGAAGGGACTAAGCATAAACTAAAAGAAGACAGAATGCATGGTCATCAGTAAAAAGATGAGTCTGAAATGTGATTTACAGGTTGGGGGACATTAAAATCAAGCAGGTGCAGAAATTTAAATATCTCGGAAGTGTTTTGACAGAGGCTGGTAAGCGTGACGCTGAGATCCAAAGATGTATTGGGATGGCCAAAGATGCATTCCAAAAGCTAGGCAAAGTATTACAAGTCAGGAGGATTTCGTTAGTAACAAAGAAAAGAGTACTGACCTACTACGTGATATCTGTCCTCCTTTATGGAATCAAGGCAACGGAGGTATGGTTCTGCAGAAGGATGCTAAGGATACCATGGACCGAACATGTGAGCAACAATGAGGTTTTGGAGAGGATGCTTATACTTAACATCAGGAAGGGGCAGCTGAAATTTCTGGGACACGTAATGAGAAAGGAGAGCTTGGAGAATCTCATAGGGCGGATAGAGGGAAAGTGAGACAAGGGAAAACAGTGCATTACATACCTAGCAGGCTTTGGCAAGTGGATGACAGAACAGGGTTTGGGAGAAGTAGCAAAAAGAACAAAATATATTGAGAGCTACAAGTGATAGGAAGAAGTGGAGAGCCATAACCACCTACATCTTGAAGGGACATGGCACATAAAAGAAACAAGATGGAATTACAGAGATTTTATTTTGTCATTTGACTTCACAGTTTCAGTCAGTTATATGCCATGCATGATACACACTTAGGCAATCATGTATCTTTCGATACTTGACTGACGAGGTAGCTTTTTTCTCATAGTAGGTTGCCATTTCTTTCTGTGGTAGACCAGTTGCCATCCGGTCTGTCCTGCTATTTACCCATAGCCGGGGGAAAAAGAAGAGGATTCATACCTTTTCCAGCGGTATTAGCACATAAGTGAATGTAATGGATTCGACTGGCTTCGAACTCAGCTCTCTGAATTCTCAATTCAAGCCACTATCCATTACTCCACCATGCCAAAAATAGTGTACCAATACTAATTGATTAAAAGTAGAGAAAATATAATTGGTACAATCAGAAAGTAAATATTACATTTTACATAATCATGGATCAAGTTAGTCTGAAAATACTTAATCTCAGTCAATCCTATTAGCTATTCGATCAAACATTACAACTCCATCGTCCTGATGATGATATATAATAAACATTACAACTCCATCGTCCTGATGATGATATATAATAAACATTACAACTCCATCGTCCTGATGATGATATATAATAAACATTACAACTCCATCGTCCTGATGATGATATATAATAAACATTACAACTCCATCGTCCTGATGATGATATATAATAAACATTACAACTCCATTGTCCTGATGATGATATATAATAAAGATGAAGAATATGTATTATGAACAAGGGCTACACAAAAACATATACATGGGAAATCAGGGTTTTTGTTAGCCCATATAGGGTAAGGCATTTGCTGACCCAAAGTTTACCTTGCATCATGGTCATTCTATCTCAGCTAGTTTGGTACAAGGACAATAAAGTGTCAGTAGTCAGGAAAGGATAAGGTAGTAGGTGTGAGAAGATTCCTTTAAGAAAATAGATTAACTGTGATTTCGACCATGTCCGCTGCCCCTGATGAATTCCTTTTCAGTCAGAAATCTGCACTGAATCAGATGCCAAGTATCTTGTATGTACTGTCCCCACAACTGAAGTGAAACAGGGAAAGACGAGATTTATTACAATTAATTTTGGTCCCTGATATGACCGTAAGTTAGTTGATATTCACTAATTTTGTGAGGAAGCGGGTAGCACTGACTGCTTCTTTATGAGTATGAAGATAAAGGGACACCTACTTTGTTCGCATGAACTGCTTAAACTTTGTCTATTCTATATTTACTCTTCATGCAAGAGTGTGTTCTTAAGATTTTTTCTTCATGAATGCTGAGTTTAGCACACACTATTAAAATTGGCTGACGGACATCTTATGGGTAACTGAATGAACCAGAAAGATTTTTACTATAGCTTTCAGGAAGTCAAAATTGGCACTGTTGATTTTCACTCATCAAATTGCCAGTATAGATGGAGTATCTGGTCATGATAAATTTTGGGGAATATTTATTAGCTTCAATTAGTTGCTGAAAATTGGTATCTGCAAGGAGGAAAACATGTTCAGTCACCTCAGAGTACAATTTATAAGTATTTCTATCGATACTCAGGGTCTTGTTTTCGTCAATGCTTCTCAAATCTTGTTCTCTGTCAAGGGATTTTCAGAATGAGTCATTTCAGCTAAAAAGATGAGCTACTTTGTGAAAAGATTTTGGAAGTAATTATGAAATTCCTCATTTGTATTCAAAAGTTAGTCATCTGGTGATGTGGTTCTGTTGATAGGCCAATCTGTAGTGCTCTGTAGATTTTTTCTGCACAAAATCCAGTTGCTATATTTGATTTGACCAATCTAGATAAGCAAGGAGGTCAGCTCTGCCTTAGTAATTGCTATATCACTGAATCTTCTTGATTTGACAGCCGCCTCTATTCTAGATGTGGTTGTTGTTTGTCTATCTGCCTATTGGCAATAAACAACCTAATCCCAAATTTAAATTCATCCTGTAATTTATTCCCAACTGCATCTCCCATTTGTCACTTCAGAGTCGGGATTGGTTGATCTTGGAAATACTTTTCATCTCATAAGTATGTGTTGAATATCTAATATCCAGTTTGCATAGTTTTAACTATTTGAACATAGACTAACCTATGAAGACATGGATACACTAAGGCATTTCAGGTTATTCACCTAACTAAAACTGGATTGATGTAATGAATACGATGATCTCTTATCTGTCCAAGTCCTTTCTACCCTCCTCACATGTTTATTTTGAAACATATCTGCGTCAAACCTGCTGATTAATGTAAAAAAAATGTTTTACTAAGAGAATGCATGTTCCATTGCATACAATGGAACATGCATTTTCTTTTATAAATTCTGCTGTATTTTGAAGAGACACCGACAGTGTTGTTTGATTCAATTTCTTTTGTTGAATAAAACCTTTCTTAAGGTTATTGCCATCATGTATTCCTGCTGTTTTTGAATTGTTTTTAAATTCATAACAATTTATTTAACAATAGAGGGAAATATTTAATCTGCCCAAAGTACTGAAACCATATCAAGTGGACTCACCTCACAATGTCCCTAATGCTTCTAAAGGGCTCGTAGCATTGGAAAAGAACATTTGAAAATTTTATTCTGGAATGGAGAGAGGAAGCACTGGATAAGTTCCAATCTCTGATAAATTGTATTTCATCCGGAGTGTATGAGTACATTGAAGATTGTACAAATGATGAGGAAGCTGTCCAAACATTGGACCAACTACATATCAAGCCACCTAATGAGGTCACTGCTTGGCATCAGCTTCTGACCAGATGCCTAAAGCCAGAGGAGATCCACAAGAATTGTCTTCAGGAACTCTGAAATCTTAGTAAAGATTGCAACTATAAAAAAGTCATAGCTGAACACTACAGAGAAGAGCAAAGCAGAGATGCCTTTATAAGTGGGATTTCATCCAATTATATTAGGCAGCAGTTGCTGGAAAATTCAACCCTAGATCTATTGTTGACCCTTGCCCAAACAAATTTGCAACATTACTCCCCTACAAAAACTTCTTTGGTTCAATGGGATCTCTCTGTTTCAAAGGGCAATGGATGAATTTGTCAAAAAAGAGAACCTTATAAATACATCTCCTTATGTAGACAACATCACCATTGGTGCAGTATTTACATTAGTCGGACTATTGTCCTCATCTTTGTCGCCATATTTGTCACAACGTTTCGGCCATTGTACGCTCCGGCCTTCTTCAGGTGGTTGTAATTTCGAACTGAACCCTTTATTTCGATCACTGGGGTAGACTGTTCTAGTTCCACGTGCCATGTTTGATGGATGTCAGTTATCAGTTATTTCCTGCTAATTTTCCCTCTGAAAGTTCTCCACTGCCTTAACCGGGTATTGAACTCACACTCTTTGGGTCTGTCACTGGATCTAACCAAAGCCTTTATCCACTGTGCCATGTGTCCTCAAGTGACAGACCCAAAGAGTGTGAGTTCAATACCCGATTAAGGCAGTGGAGAACTTTCAGAGGGAAAATTAGCAGGAGATAACTGATAACTGACATCCATCAAACATGGCACGTGGAACTAGAACAGTCTACCCCAGTGATCGAAATAAAGGGTTCAGTTCGAAATTCCAACCACCTGAAGAAGGCCGGAGCGTACAACGTCCGAAACGTTGTGACAAATATGGCGACAAAGATGAGGCCAATAGTCCGACTAATGTAAATACTGTACATAATACCTCATCTCAGAAATATAGACAGATCATCATTGGTGGTTGTGATCAAAAGCACCATGACCAGAATTGTCAGAGATTCCAACAAGCGACACAAAAATGGAGTCTTACATTAAATGAATCAAAATCTGTAATATCTTCTGAGTCTATTAAAATATTTGGTTATGATGTAAGCCATAATTACCATTTGGCCAGATCCCAACTGTCTGTATCTATTTCAGATGTTGCCATCCCCATCAAATACTGCTTCAGTGAAGTGGACCTTAGGTATCTTTCCATATTATTCCAAATGGATTCCTTTGTTTTCTAATAAAATCCATCCATTGATCAATACTAAATCTTTTCTGATAAGTAAAGAAGATTTGAGAATTTTTAATGAGCTCAAAGAGGAATTGTGTTCTGCAATGCTTAGCTCTATTGATGAAAGTATTGCTTTTTTGGTAGAATGCGATGCCTCTGATGTTGCTGTGTCTGCAACTCTTAATCAAAATGGCCACCCCATTGACTTCATGTCAGCAGCCTAAATAATAGTGAATTAAACTACCCTTTGATGGAAAAAGAGGCTGCAGATATCATTGATGCATTTAGAAAGTGGCAAGGAAAGTTGGCTCCCTGTGCCGGGCCAGGAAATTTTTCTCCCCAGAATCGATCCTCCAAATTTACAAATCAACAATCTGCCCTTGCATGGATTATGGTCTGGAGCCCCTTCTGTTTGCCTCGGGGTTCTTGATAAGATCCAGAGACGGGTATGCAATGTAATTGGCCCTGATCTGACTTCTCGTCTGCAGTCGCTCTCTCACAGACGCACTGTCTCCTCTCTTTGTCTCTTTTACAAATACTTCCATGGTAATTGCTCTGATGAGCTGTTATCGCTGCTTCCCAGGCAACATGAATTCAAGCGTCATATGAGGCTGGCATCCCGTTCCCACCCGTTCACTGTTGAAACTGTTAAATGTAGACATCTCTTCTACTCCAATAGCTTCATATCTCGCACCTTACGCCTGTGGAACTCCCTTCCCTATTCCTGTTTTCCTGACAACTATAATCTCCAACTATTCAAATGTAATGTCAATCGACATCTCCAGTTGCATCAAACTATCCACTATCCTTCTCCACATCCTTTCCTCTATCACTCCTATCTGCTCTCGCTCCAAATCCTCTGTAACCCCTTGCGTGCTAGTGGCTTCCAGCCTTGCCTGGGGTGAAAAGCTTAAAAAAAATCCCAAACTTACTGCTGTACAATCACTTTACTCTAATAAGTGATCAATGTTGCATTCATGTTTGACAATAGAAAGTGAACAAAACTTAAGAACAACAAACTTCAGAAATGGAGAATAAAGATGACTGACTTTAGTTATTTAACCGCATAGAGACCTGGACCTCACAATGTTGTCCCAGATACCTTAACACAATCTCACTGTGCAGCCTTAACAAGTTCATCTCTAAATGAACTTCACAGTAGATTGTTACCCAGGAGTCACACTGATGTTACACTTCATTAAATGCAAAAAGCTTCCCTGTTCAATGTGAACCTTATAAATACATATCCTTATGTAGACAACATTACCATTGGTGGTTATGATCAAAAGCACCATGATCAGAATTGCCAGAGATTCCAACAAGTGGCACAAAAATGGGGTCTTGCATCAAATGAATTGAAATCTGTAATATCTTCCAAGCCTTTAAAAATATTAATAAGAGCATTGGGTCCTATGGACCAGTTAAGCATATATTTAAAGGGCCCTTAACATCTAATTTTCATAATAAATATTTGTTGATGGCTACAGATAAATATTCTCGTTTCCTGTTCGCCCTTTTATATCCAGATATCAGTTCAGCGACTGTGATAAAATGCCGTAACCAAATTTACAGTCTTTACAGGTTGCCATCTTGTGTTTACTCTGATATGATGGCAGAGGCTTATGAAATGAACTCTTCCTTTGGGCTTTCTATGTAAATTTATTGTAAGCAAAGGAACATATATTTTCTTTAACAAATTCTGCTGCAATTTGGAGAAGGGGAATTATATGGAGAGAAACCAATAGTGTCATTCCAAATGCAAATGAACAAATATTTGATTGAGAATTCTACCTACTTCAGCTCTATTCCCAGTATTATGAATTTAAAAGCAATTATATGGAGAATTATGTGGAAAGAAACCAATAGTGTCATTTGATTCAGTTTCATTTGTTGAATAAAACCTTTCTTAAGGTTATCACTGTCTCATCTTCCTTTTAAATTCATAACACTGGGAATAGAGCTGAAGAATTCTCAATCAAACATTTGATCATTTGCATTTGGATTTGTTGCAATTAATTCAAAATTTTAAGATAATTACCTAATAATCTGGAAGCAGATATACAAAATGAATGCCATAAATGCCATTTACATAATCCTTAAGAGAAAAGATCACATTAAGTATCTGAAAGTATGAGTCTTAAATTCAAGCAAAATTTGTCAACTCAAATATTTGTTCATTTGGATTTGGATTTGTTGCAATTAATTCAAAATTTTAAGATAATTACCTAATAATCTGGAAGCAGATATACAAAATGAATGCCATAAATGCCATTTACATAATCCTTAAGAGAAAAGATCACATTAAGTATCTGAAAGTATGAGTCTTAAATTCAAGCAAAATTTGTCAACTCAAATATTTGTTCATTTGGATTTGGATTTGTTGCAATTAATTCAAAATTTTAAGATAATTACCTAATAATCTGGAAGCAGATATACAAAATGAATGCCATAAATGCCATTTACATAATCCTTAAGAGAAAAGATCACATTAAGTATCTGAAAGTATGAGTCTTAAATTCAAGCAAAATTTGTCAACTCAAATATTTGTTCATTTGGATTTGGATTTGTTGCAATTAATTCAAAATTTTAAGATAATTACCTAATAATCTGGAAGCAGATATACAAAATGAATGCCATAAATGCCATTTACATAATCCTTAAGAGAAAAGATCACATTAAGTATCTGAAAGTATGAGTCTTAAATTCAAGCAAAATTTGTCAACTCAAATATTTGTTCATTTGGATTTGGATTTGTTGCAATTAATTCAAAATTTTAAGATAATTACCTAATAATCTGGAAGCAGATATACAAAATGAATGCCATAAATGCCATTTACATAATCCTTAAGAGAAAAGATCACATTAAGTATCTGAAAGTATGAGTCTTAAATTCAAGCAAAATTTGTCAACTCAAATATTTGTTCATTTGGATTTGGATTTGTTGCAATTAATTCAAAATTTTAAGATAATTACCTAATAATCTGGAAGCAGATATACAAAATGAATGCCATAAATGCCATTTACATAATCCTTAAGAGAAAAGATCACATTAAGTATCTGAAAGTATGAGTCTTAAATTCAAGCAAAATTTGTCAACTCAAATATTTGTTCATTTGGATTTGGATTTGTTGCAATTAATTCAAAATTTTAAGATAATTACCTAATAATCTGGAAGCAGATATACAAAATGAATGCCATAAATGCCATTTACATAATCCTTAAGAGAAAAGATCACATTAAGTATCTGAAAGTATGAGTCTTAAATTCAAGCAAAATTTGTCAACTCAAATATTTGTTCATTTGGATTTGGATTTGTTGCAATTAATTCAAAATTTTAAGATAATTACCTAATAATCTGGAAGCAGATATACAAAATGAATGCCATAAATGCCATTTACATAATCCTTAAGAGAAAAGATCACATTAAGTATCTGAAAGTATGAGTCTTAAATTCAAGCAAAATTTGTCAACTCAAATATTTGTTCATTTGGATTTGGATTTGTTGCAATTAATTCAAAATTTTAAGATAATTACCTAATAATCTGGAAGCAGATATACAAAATGAATGCCATAAATGCCATTTACATAATCCTTAAGAGAAAAGATCACATTAAGTATCTGAAAGTATGAGTCTTAAATTCAAGCAAAATTTGTCAACTCAAATATTTGTTCATTTGGATTTGGATTTGTTGCAATTAATTCAAAATTTTAAGATAATTACCTAATAATCTGGAAGCAGATATACAAAATGAATGCCATAAATGCCATTTACATAATCCTTAAGAGAAAAGATCACATTAAGTATCTGAAAGTATGAGTCTTAAATTCAAGCAAAATTTGTCAACTCAAATATTTGTTCATTTGGATTTGGATTTGTTGCAATTAATTCAAAATTTTAAGATAATTACCTAATAATCTGGAAGCAGATATACAAAATGAATGCCATAAATGCCATTTACATAATCCTTAAGAGAAAAGATCACATTAAGTATCTGAAAGTATGAGTCTTAAATTCAAGCAAAATTTGTCAACTCAAATATTTGTTCATTTGGATTTGGATTTGTTGCAATTAATTCAAAATTTTAAGATAATTACCTAATAATCTGGAAGCAGATATACAAAATGAATGCCATAAATGCCATTTACATAATCCTTAAGAGAAAAGATCACATTAAGTATCTGAAAGTATGAGTCTTAAATTCAAGCAAAATTTGTCAACTCAAATATTTGTTCATTTGGATTTGGATTTGTTGCAATTAATTCAAAATTTTAAGATAATTACCTAATAATCTGGAAGCAGATATACAAAATGAATGCCATTTAAATAATCCTTAAGAGAAAAGATCACATTAAGTATCTGAAAGTATGAGTCTTAAATTCAAGCAAAATTTGTCAACTCAAACATTTGTTCATTTGGATTTGGATTTTAATTCATCCTTTTCCCTAAAATGACTAAAAGTTATTCTGAATGTCCACAATGTCCTTTCTTTTATCTATTTAGTAGGAAACCATATTTTATTGAAATTTTTCTTTTATAGCTATGGAAGAAGAAATTTTGGCTTTTTTATTGAATATGGAATTCAAGGCCCAAAACCAATCGCTTATTTTGGAAATCTTTTGGAAATAAGTCTAAGAGTGAGTATTTAAAATTTAAAAAAGAAATTCATTGATATTTTAAAATCTTTTAAGAAATCCACATTTCAAACATTTTCATCTTTGATGTTTGGAGTGACTGGTCGTATTTACTTATTGACTGAAAATTATTACTACACCAGTTGACAACAAACTGAGGAAAATTTCAGAATCTTCTAGTCTTCTAAATAGTATATAAAAAGAGAAAAATATGAACTTGGATTTTAGAAATTTTAAATTTAGAAATTTTATTGGTTCAATAATTTTCTGCTGTATTTTTTCTGTATTTTGCAGTGTGTTTTGCATTAACTTTCATATCTTCATATAAGCAGATTATTGTGAAAAATATACAAGACACGTCTAGTTATACTGATGCAAAAATATCTTTAAAAAATCAAGCTGTATTGATGAAACTGTAAAAAATAAGTCATTTTAATGAATTTCTAATAATAAAGCACAATTGTATTTTACACAAACACTAATACTTCAACATTTCTTTTTCTTAAATATGTAATTTTTGTTATGTATTTTTAAACTTTTCACTTTGTTTTTTTCTTACAGGGGTTTTACAATATATTTTTTGATTGGAAGGAAAAATATGGAGACAGATATGGGTAAAAAAATTTTCTATGCAATCTGTTGAGAGGAGTCAGCTGTCAGCATAAATATTTTGAGAAAAGAAATTTTGAAATGATAAACAAAGATTTTTCTACAAAAACTACAAAATCCTAAAAATGAATAATCAAAGAGGAAAATAGACAATATGTTTTTTATAATCAGTGGTTGAGATGGATTGATAGAATATTTGATTTCATTTGGAGATTGATTTGAGAGAGACAACCTTTTTTCTTTTCAAGATTTATCAAGGAAAATCTTAAAATTAAAAAAAATAAACTTTCAAATGTTGAGTAGGTATTGAAAAACATTTTTTACAAGTATGAAGAATTGGTAAAGATGAAGATGCAAGAAAAAAAATCCAAGCTTGAGTTTTGATCAGTGAAAAATTTAATTTTCTTCTTTCATTAACAAAACATTTTTCATAAACTAAGATATATTTTTTTTGCCAAGAGTTTGTCATAAAAGCATTTGTTTAAAAAACTAATAATACATGATAATTTTTCTTTTCCATTTTGAATTTTAAGTCATTATCCAGTCTATTTATTTTCTTGTAGAATCTTTTTTGGATCTCGACCAAGTCTGATAATTTCTGACCCTGAAATCATTAAAGATATAATGGTCAAAAATTTCTCCAATTTTACAAACAGACCTGTAAGTAATTTTTTCTTATTAATTTCAGTCATAGTTAGAAGCCCTTATCTTAGTTCAGTTTAGTTGTATAAAAGAACAAATTCGGGGAAATGGGAGGAGGAAGATTGTGTAGTGCCAATCTCCAAAGGGGTGAGGATCTATCTGCTTGGAAAATCAGCATCTAAAATTCCAGTTTTTCATTGAACCATAGGATAGAATATAACTTTCAAGTTGAAATCTGTAATTATATTTTTATTAATTATGATAATTTATTCATGAATTTGATCACATCTTTCACATTTATACTGAACAGGAATTTAAATGAAAAGTTTTGTTTTAATCCACTACTGACTTCAGTGGTAAAGGTAAGAGAATTTTTTTCTGTCTATATCTCTGAGATGAGGTATTATGATTACTTGCATTATTTACATTACTTGAACTGTTATCCTCATCTTTATAGCAATATTCACAACATTTTAACCAATTTATGCTCCAGTCTTCTTCAGGTGATTGGAATTTTGAACTGAACCCTTTATTTCATCCACTGGGGTAGATTATTCTAGTTCCACATGCATCCAGAAGATAAACAAGGATGGATAATAAGTGTCAAATATGGCTTAGTGCTACGAGGTTTAGGAAGTTGTGGAGAGTCATAATCACCTACATCATGAAGAACACAGCGTATAAAATGAGAAAAGATAGTATACATCAAATTTGGTTTATAATAGCTGTGTGTGTGAGTGTGTGCTTTAGTTCTGAAATTTTCTTTTTTTTTTAATATATTTTTCTTTAACAGTTACCATTCAAGATTGATGAGTACAGTGCAAACATGTTAATTATGGCAAAAGACGATCACTGGAAATACCTTCGTACTGTCTTGGCACCATTTTACAGCTCAAAAAGAATGCGTGAGGTCCATATTTACTAAAATATTTCTTTAAGCATATTTTTTGCAGTAAATGAGTTACATTAATATAAGAACTCATTAATAATGATTAAGTGTATATATATATATATATATGTATATATATATATATATATATATATATATATATGTTTATAAAGTCAGGATGCCAGATGTAGGATAAAGAACATTATTATTACATAAGTACCACTCGTCTAAAATAAGATGGAAGAAAAATGAAAATAAAAGATCTCTTTCTATATGATTCCATTTTTAAACAACTCATCATCCAAGATGAGAATTTTAGTGGAAAGAATGACATTATCAGACAAGCAACAACTAACAGACAATGGATGAAAGAAAAATGAAAATAATTGATCTTTTCCTCTGGTTACATTTTGAAATAATCCAGTATTCCTGATGAACAATTTAGGATAAAGAATGGCATTACCAGAAAAGTAGCTGGCATCTGAATTAAAATGGAAGAAACATGAAAATAAATAATGTAATTCTCTCTGAATAGCATTTTTAAATAAATTACAAATGACTTCATTAAAACGTTTGTTAATTTTATGTCAAGTTTTTTTTTTCCATTTCAGATGGTACCCTTGATTGAAGATGTTCTGAAGACTTTTGAAAAAAACTTAAATAAGATTGCAGAAAGCAAGGAAGCAACTGATGTTACCATGTGAGTCACTTTGTTGTGTGTTTCTATTATCAAATGGCTTTCATCTAAAATATCTCATGGTACCCCAAAATATCTCGTGGTACCCCAAAATATCTCATGGTACCCCAAAATATCTTGTCGTACACCAAAATATCTCATGGTACCAAAATATCTTATGGAACTGCAAATAGTCTGTCACTAGAATTTTTTATTTTGCTTTGATTCATGCATTCAAAGTTGGATGCATTCTGTTTGACTTAAAGAATTCCAACAATGTACAACAATATGAAAGATAGATGGTCTTTGGATAAATCATTTAGATAAGCATTGATTTGATTTCTTTTGGGGAGATAATGTTGAAGGAATAAAATATAAAAGTTGATCAAACAAGAAGATGAAAATTGTGGATTGATATCAAACTGATAATGGTAAGGATATAATGATTGTTATTGTTGTAGCTTAGGGAAGGTTATTGAATAAAATAATCACTCAAAGGTTGGTAATGAGCGATAATACTTAGAAAGTGACTGCTGTGACCATGTGAGTCACTTTGTGTGTGTTTGTATTATCAAATGGCTTTCATCAAAATATCTTATGGTACACCAAGATATCTTATGGTATACCAAAATATCTTATGGTATACCAAAATACCTTATGGTACCACAAAATATCTTATGGTACCCCAAATAATCCAGCACTTTTGCTTTGATTCATGCATTTAAAAACATGTCTATGATAAGCTAATAATAGTCAGGATATGAGGAAATATGTCTCCATATTTGACAGCAAACACAACACATTGGAAACAGTTTAAGGGAATTGGCTTTATCAGATTCTGTTAATTTTGCCACATCTGCTGAATATCATCTTTTCTCTTTCTCTTTTGAAACTGTGATGTGAAAGATTAACAAGAAACAATTAAAGGATAAAAATTGAGTGAACATTTTTCCCTCAATACAAGTGTCTGATGAAGGGGAAAGAAGGAATGAAATATAAAATTTGATCAAATAAGAAAAAAATATTTTGGCTCAAGATTAAACATGACTGTGAAAGATCTAGATCTTGATTTGATATTCAATGCAGTTGATGATTTACTCCAGATCTGGAATGCTGAAAAGACCTTATATTGATATGATACTCAATGCAATTAATGACTTAGTATTTTATGAAAGATATGACTAATTTTTGTTTATTTTTGATTTTTGATTCAAAGTACATCTTTCTCAGCCTTCATATTTACTTGTGAAATATTACAACACTCTGAATACATATTTGTTTCTAATATCAATTAAGAACATGCCCTTTGCCTCTCCTTTTGTAAGAATGAAAATTGTTACTACAAATGAACAAGAAAATACAGACTAATCCATTGAACCTTTGTATGCATGTGTGAAATATTGCTAGTTTAGGAATACATATTCATTTCTAATATCAATTAAGAACTTGCCCTTTGTCTCTCCTTTTGTAAGAATGAAAATTGTTACTACAAATGAACAAGAAAATACAGAGTAAAGAATCGAACATTTCAATGAATGTGTGAAATATTGCTAGTCTAGGAATACCTATTTGTTTTTATTATTAACTGGGTTTGGAATGAAAGAAGATTCACAGAAAAATCTCATCAAAAATTGTCAGTTTTTTTTTGTATAAAAACTGCTTCATTTTTTTAAACAGTTTGTTTTCTGGTTATACAATGGATGTGATTGCATCATCTGGATTTGGAATTAAAGTAGATTCGCAGGAAAATCCAAACAGCCCTCTTGTCATGAATGCTAAAAAAATATTTGCTGGCGACTTTTTACTAATTTTGCATCTGCTTTTACGTAAGTTCTATAAAAATTGTGCTCACTGTAATACAATTACTGAATTAATACAGTTATCTTCTTCTCATGCATTTCTTGATCGTCTTGTAAATATGGCTGCCTTTAATCTGCCATTTTTTGCTTCAATTACAGAAATTTTTCCAGTTATTTCTAAAATTGTCAGTAAGTTCAAACCAGGAATATTGTTGGGAAATATGAATTTCTTTCTTGATTTTTGCAAAAAACTGGTTGAAGAAAGAAAGGAAAAGGAAAACAAATGTGTAAGTATGTTTCTTTCAAAAATCTCAAATATCCTTGTAGTGGCGAATATTTGGGGCCTTTTTGGGAATAACTTCTCATTTTATACCAAATGAATATTTATAGAATATTCTTTGATTAATGGCCATTCTTATTCCAAAAGACAATGAACTTTATCTTTTAACTTGCCAGATTACCCATGTGTTTTTTTTTCGTAAGAATATGATGATTGACTTTCCCTTCATCAAATTTTAATTTAATTCAAATCAAAGGGGAAAATGTTCAGTTGGGGGTTAATGCAAAAATATCTTGATGTGATTCTTTCGATATGTATTAATATTTGATTCAAGGAATTGATGAGCAGATTTCAATTGATTGTGATTTCTTGACACCCATATTGTCTCATTTTGATCTTGTCAATGTGACCGCCATCTTTTGGCTTTCTCCTTCTATATTTTGGATAGGGCTAATTCCCTTCTTCAAATTTTAATTTTTAATCTAAATTTAAAAGGAAAAAATTTCCAAATGGAGGTGCCTTCAACCCCCCACCCCCCAAGCCCCATTTGATCAAAATATAATATACTTATCCAAGTACCCTGACTAATGTAGTTGCAGAATATATATGGTTATGGGAGACTATCTCTTAAGACATAAGAGGAGTTTGATAACAAACAGATAGACAGAAGCTACAGCTTTATATATAGAGTGGCATGGAAATAGTATCACAATTGTAATATGTTAAAATGGAGGAAGTGATGTCCTCAAAGTTCAGGAAATGCATTTCTTTCTTGGTTTTTGTGTTATTTAAAATTGCAGGCCCGCAAAGATCTGCTCCAACTGATGTTAGATGCTCAACTTGAAGGCCATGAAAAGTTGGACAGGAAAACTGAACAAGAACTCAAACTGGAAAATATAACAGACTGGAGAACAAAAAGAGGTAATGGCAGTTTTGTTATCATTAAAGCATAATTCACTGGCAAGGTCACCTGATTTTACCTGGGATAGTTAATGTCATGACATCTGATTAACATTTAACCGAAAAAGGAAAATAATGGAAAAGTAATAAAGACAGTTTGACCTAATATGACCCTTTACTGATTTATCTCGTAAGAGTCAATAAAACTCTTTGAAGATAAGCTTTGTTTTGTATTCTTATTCAAGAATTCTTTATAAGACTGTAACCTTCATCATTCTCTTGTTTGGTTTCTTATAGAATCCAGCCTCTGGCATCATAATTGGCTCTGAAATGGTTCATTGCTTAATTCTATCTCATCGGAACTAAGGAACATAAAACTTATTTATATTCAGAATACAATATTCATTAGTATAAAGGCAACATGAGCAAATTTTAATATCAACTAAATATGACCCATATTTATGTCAATGTGCCATATATTCTCAAATATTAACCATTTGCAAATAACCTTTGTCCCATGAATGATTTCAAAGTAGAAAACTGACAAATTAAGTACAAGAGGTCAAAGGTTTACCTTTGACTTAATGCCATAGAAATTTGGTTAAACTGATGCCTTTACCAATTGAACTATTTTATATTTTTATTGATGTCAGCTGAAAGCATTTTCTTGATTTTTTTTTCAGGTCTCACAGATATAGAAATCATTGCACAATGCATGGTTCTTTTTGTAGCTGGCTTTGAGACTACAGCAGGCACCCTGTCCTTTTTCGCTCATTCTATGGCAATGAACCCGGATGTTCAAGAGAAACTTTACCAAGAAATAGAAACAAAACTTGGACAGGTCAAAACTTTTAATTATCTAATTCTGAGTTTCTAGAACTTGTGTGGGTTTTGTTTTTTATCCTTGTCTCTTATTATTTACAGAGATCTTTTACCAAATTAAAGAATTGGGATTTTATTAATAGAATTTCCTGATTTTATTAGATTCGTTTGATTATCAGTGAATTTCTTCAGTGTTTAAATCTACATTAAAATCTTATCAATACTTATAGACCAAATATTTCAAGTGCTCCTTTTCCAAGTTAAAGAATCAGAATTTTATTTATTTAACCCTTGTTGACTAATCACCCCCCTTTTGTAGCGCAAGTAGAATTTACCTGTAGATTGATATTTTTGTCTTTTTGTAGGAATTTCCAAATTATGACAATTTGCAGAAGCTGTCTTATCTTGAAATGTGCATGGATGAAACATTGAGAATGTATCCAATTGCTGTATTGTAAGTTTTTAAAGATTTACGTTACATTTAACTATTTAAGTTTTGTAAAATTTCAGACGAAAGAAAATATCCCCGGGTATGACTCATCGCCTCATTATGATTATAATCAGTCATTTGCATGACATCTGGAATCATTTGCATGACATCTGGAATCATTTGCATGACATCTGGAATCATTTGCATGGAGTATGGAAAGAAGAGATTCATTCTTGTGGTAGAAGTCTGCAGGTAATGTTGACTGCATAGCGACACCAATCTGCATGTTCCAAAGGTAACATAGCAATAATCAATTATGGTGTCTCAAATGGAATTTCTTCCACATTTTATTCGCAAGACCTATTGTGTTCTGACTATCACTTCATATAGCATTACTGGACTTTCATCATTCTTATGATTGCAACTTTAACCCAAAATATGATTATATTCAACAAAAAAAAGAAAATGTTACAAAGCGATTTCACCTTCATATGGAACCTGTTCTTGCAGAATCAAAAATCTCCCCTTTTTTAACACACATGATACTATCTTGCTCCCCCATTTGATGATTAAACAACTGGAAATAATCCTAGACTTAAGTGAATTCTCAAAAAACAAAGGCTTCACAAAATCAAAGAATATTATTCCAAACACAACTACATTTTTGCTGATGTCTCCAAAGACAATGATAGAATTGGTAATGTAGCTAGTTTTAAGAAAACAATAAAAAAAGTTTTCTGAAAGACAAATTCATTTTTAATGCTGAAACTGATGCAATAGATTTAGTATTTAACATCATTTCCGCAAGCAACTTGTAAAGATTTATTATCAGATTCTTTTTCCATGCTACTGTCCAACACCAGACACAGGTTTGGGAAGCGTTCTTAAACAAAAGAGAGAAAATTTCAAGTCCAACAGATACCATTTCTAATTTAGTTCTGGAATTTCAGTACGCCGCAAAGGATAACCTCACGTTTGAGATATATTTTCGACATTTTGTGGATTTTTTTGTAAAAGAATGTGTAGGCTTGACTGATGAAAAAATATGCAATTACTACTGATGAGGTTTAGAACTAAAGAATATGAAAAGTACTGTAATTTTATATTACAAAAAAAAAAATGATGTGGATTTTAAAAACACAATAAACCATTTGTTGATAATTTTTGGTGAAAAAGTCTGTTTTCCAAACTTGATATCAAATTGTCAACTAGAAGAAAAAATAAAGAGACAAGAAAAGAGTTAACAGAAGACCAGTTCAAATGTTTAATTTTCGTGTTGGATTTGAAGTCAAACAAAGATAACGAAATAAGAACAAGAATGGATAAATTTACAGATAACGGCTGAGAAAGGTCAAAGGTTAATAAATTAAAAACATGATACATGACAGATTGAAGAACCAGAAGAAATGAAAATGGAGGTCAAACCAAAAATAATACCCCCTTTTATAGTTGTGGGAGAATGCATTTCCAGAAAAATTGCTTGTTTAAAAAAAAATGTTTTTTGCAGGAAACTTGGATACAAAAAATGATTTTTGCAAGTGGAAAAATAAATAAAAAATAAAGGTTTCTAACCGTGATAAAGGAATAGATTTTGTGAAAGTAAGTCTTGTAATAAAAAAAAGAAAAAAAAACTTTGAAAAGAAAATTTATTCATGTTTGCATGAACAATCAACCTGTAACCCTACAATTAGATACAGTCGCTAATATTACTATAATTTCAGAAGGAACTTGGAAAAAAAACAGGTGAACTGAAATTGAAAAAAGTCACCTTAATGTACATAATGCCTGGGGGTTGGGGAGAAACTAAAAATAATGGATGAAATGAATTGCAAAGTTTGTTTCCGTAAATTAAAATGTTAATGCAGCAGCATACATGAGAAAAGGAAAACAGTTAAATTGGCTGCACTTGTTTAATTCATGGAATGCAACGATCAATTCTATTTGCAAGTCCATCAGATGCACAAATGCAAATATTGGCAGTTTAAAGAAAGATATTATACAAGAGTGTAAAGACATGTTTACAGAGGAATTGGGTCTCTGCACTAAAGTAAAGGCATCTTTACAGGCAAAAAAAAATATAAGACTGACTTTTATATCAAAAAGAACTGTCCCCTTTGCTACCATTGAGACAGTGAACAAGGATTTTCACAATTTATTTCAACTGCTCAAGTTGAGCAGTGCCCATTGTAATCATCAAAAAAAGACAAAAATGGTAAATTAAGAGTGTGTGCATATTTTTCATTGGGGTTGAATAATATTCTACAAGACCATAATTATCGGTTACCAATGGCTGAAGAAGCATTTTACAAATTTAATTTCCAGCAAATTATATATACTATGCTGGTTGTTGGATACTTGGATGATATGATTCAAAGAAAAACAGTAGACAAACACAGAAGCCACATAGCAAGTGTGCTCGAACAAATATGAGAGTTTGACTTTAAACTGGCTGAAGACAAATCGGAATTATTTATGTCACAAGTTAAATATTTGGGCCAAATTATTGATAAAAAAGGTCATAGAACAGATCTGGACAAAATGAGGTCCATATGCTGGCTCCTTCAAACTTTCTCCATTGCAATCATTCTTAGGAATGATGAATTATCATAGTTGGTATATATTGAAAATATAGGAACTGAGAACTCCACATTGCAACACATTATATAAGATATCTTACCCCGAGAGATAAAGTGGACTTGCACGCATGTATATAAATGTGAGAACAGAATGTGGGACTAGGAGAGACAGCAAATTTAGTATTTAACGGTCATCTGAGAAAATGCAGTAGTAATTTGCAGCTGGACTTACTCTAAGAGTGACTGAACTCAACTGAATAATAGACACATTACAACACAATTAAAGATTGACCAAATCAAAATAAATATGTATTTCCTTAGCATTTTAATTTAATTTAATTATTTAATAATAACAAAGTTAAAAAGCACTTTGATTTTGGGATAGTTTAAATCTTTTTTGTAATGATTAAAGTTGTTTCTGAGTTGCTGAGAAGAATTAGTTTTTGGCTGATAGTGACCACTGTCTTATAGAGGACATTGTTCTTTATTTTGTCGTCTTTGTCTAAATAAAGCAATTTATCTTCATTCAGTGACTTTTTTCATCTGGTTCATTTGCCATTGTCCTTGTGAAAACCACTTCACTTAGCTGATAGTTGTCAGGAAAATAAATGTCTGAAACCATTTTGGTGACAAGTCGGCTGTTTTCATTTCCCATTTAACAGGAATTGACACTGATATCGCTACATCACATCACTCTGAACTGTTGTCCTTAACTACATTTATATATAATGTGCATGAATTATGCTTATTTTCACATGAAAATCATTTCTAATCTTTCAGCGAGAGAAATATATATTTAATTATAACAAATATTATTGTTTTCTCTTTGACAGACTGACAAGGGAAGCAAAAGAAGACTGCGTTGTTAAGGGAATGAAAATTCCAAAGAATACTGGAGTCATGTTTCCAGTCATGTGTTTACATTATGATCCAAGATATTGGACTGAACCGGAAAAGTTTGATCCTGAACAGTGAGTATCAAACAGCTAAGTGGTGAGACAAGTAACCTGGAGGAAGCAAAACTCTAGTTTCAAATCATTGCTAAATTCATTCATCTTAACATTTTCTATTGGACAACCACAGGACCATCAGCCTTTAATTAGTTTCTACAGTGAATAAAGGTCAAGCAAATAGCTACTAAATTCAATATAAAATTCAATAATTGAAAGCTAATTGTCTTCTTCTTCTCCTCCTCCTCCTTCTTCTCCTCCTCCTCCTGCCCTTCTTCTTCTCCTCCTCCTCCTCCTTCTTCAATAATTGAAAGCTTATTCTCTTCATATCCAAATTCTTATTTTTCTCTATCAATCTATACAATTGTGCATGTGATATAAATGTCTACAGTATTCTTCTTCTTCTTCTTCTTCTTCTTCTTCTTCTTCTTCTTCTTCTTCTTCTTCTTCTTCTACTTCTTCTGATTTACCTTTTGTGTCATCTATGAAACATTGGCATGTATCCTACTGCATTTGAATTGCTCTCTTTGATATCATTCGGATCAGAAATATTACATTTCTCATCCCAGTGTCTTTAATAAAACAACACTTTTTTGTCCTCTTTTTGGTCTAATTCTTCTACGTGCTCTGTTCATCAGAATCTGGATGATAAGCTTAGTTATGTGATTAATTATGCTGATTCATGTTGCTTGCATTCATTTGCACCTGGCTTCTTAGACAGTGCTATAAAAATGGAGCTACTAAGTTCTTCTGGTATACTGTTGTATATTTATTTGATTATCTCTGTAATCTTGTCAATGCTGAAATCTTCTAAGGCTGATAGCAGCAATATTACAATCCCATCTCTGTTGCTGTTCATCTTTGTACGTGCTGATCTCACTTCAGACTTTAATATTGTTGGTCCTTCCATATTTTTGTATATTGCTGGTTTACTCTTTTGTCCTGAATTAGTTCTCCAGCATATTTATTCCATCTTTGAGGTGTTTTTTCCAAAGTCTATTTTGAGTGATCCTTCTTTTGATTTTATACATCTTATGGACGAGCACATCATTTGTCCTGTCATTTCTTTTATGCATATTTATTTTGATGCTCCTTTTTCTATTTCTGCATTCTTTTTGTTAAGCCATTCCTCATTTGTCTGCCTGTATTTTATCTGCATTTCATATTCTATAATCTGTACCATTCCTTGGCATTGTTTGTTGTCCTGTCTCCATCATCTTGAGAATTTCATTTGTTATTCATCCTTTTATTTCTTGGGGTGATCTTACTCACTGATATCACTAGAGTTTCTCTTAAATCATTCCACTTTGAATTTCCAGTCTCATTCAAGTTATTATATTTACTTTGAAATCTGTCAGCATATATCTCTTTGCAATTTGGGTCACTCAGGAGTCTGTTGTAGTTTAGGTATTGTTTTGGTTTTCTTTAACTTTCATAATTTTATTCTGAGTTTGCCTATATCTAAAAGATGGTGACTCTTACAGTCAGCACTTGGATAGATTTTGCAATGTAAAATTGCATTCTTGAAACTTTTATTGATTGTTATGGAGTTCTTAATGTCTTCTCCCAATTGTCTCCGTGTCCGTAAATATCTTGGATATTCTTTAAACCAGGTATTGGCTACTATTGGTTCCGAGGCCAAACTTGACAACTATTTCACAGTCTCATTCATTTCCGACACGTATGATGCTGGTAATCTTTCTTAAATTTTCATTGAGTCTTGAAATTGTCTAGTGTGCTCTGAAACTTATCAATTTCTTTTGTGTTTAGTACTGCTGGTGTGCATACAACTATAACTGATATATAAAATGGCTTCCCCCGCAACTAAATTGGAAGAATACTGTTAGCTAAAAGTATCCCAGAATACATTTCTTCAGGACTCGGTCTAGTAGTTCATATTATTAAAAGATGAAATATTTTCATTTCTCTTATTAAGGGGTCATGAAAGTGAACCAAAACCCTTCACCATCAATCAAAAGATCACTTTGTGATACACTTTGACATATTATCAGTGATGTTTCTTAGAGTCCTTGGATACATGATGTCTTTGAAAAATATCAGACACTTCACATTCAGGTGACCCAAGACCATACCTCAGCTGGTATCTGGGTATCATTTCTGCACCTAGAGCACACTTCTCTTGATTTATAGCCACTTTGAAGTAACTTCCACTGTCTCAGAAGAGGTACATTTGATTGTTATTTGCATACTAGCTACTGCAATGCCAGTATATTGCAAGCTCAATAGAGGCACTTGTCAATGAACTTAAGTTATCCTCAAAGAATGATTCTTTCATTCTCTGATCAAACGGCTTCTAGAAAAATGCATATTTGGAGATATAAAAAATATGTTGTTTTCATCCTAAATAAATTCAATTTTACCACCAATTATTTCATTTTATTTTGTGAATATTTAACATTTGGTGTTGAGTATATTTACATGTTCACAATTAGTAAGTTCTAAAAATGAAACAATGCATTTAATTCGGTTGTTACATTTGATATTTGCCAAAACCTTTCAGTGATCATAGATTAGTGAAGGCAATTCTAATTAAAATAACTTTTTCTTCAAAAATTTTCTCATGATTTTTTATGGCATTTAGTTAAAGAGTCAATTATTTTTTTTTAAATAGCCAAAACATTCTTTCAAATGAAATCAACAGTCTTTCATAAATATAATGAATATATTTGTCATTACAGCTTCAGTGAAGAAAACAAAGCCAAACAAACACCCTTCACGTATCTTCCTTTTGGTGGTGGGCCACGAATCTGTGCTGGAATGCGATTGGCTGAACTTGAATTCAAGATGGCTGTTGTACAAATGCTGAGGAAATTCCGTCTTGTTGCTTGTGACAAAACTGAAGTAAGTATTCTTAATCATTTCTCATCATCTTCATATGAAAAACAATTGATATAGGGTTATAGGTAAATATATAACACACACAGGTCTTGTGTCCCTTTACAGCACAAATATAATATCAGAGTGGCACCCAAATATAATGTAGGGTGGTCACATCACTGTATGTTTAACGTAAACTTTTTAAAAATCATTTCAGCCTCAGCAAGGCAATAAATCCATCAGCAGTTGACCTAGAACAGCAAAAGCCATATTTCTTTTCTGAATGAAGAAAACCCTGCAAGGCAAGATGCTTGACAAATTCAGTGTTGATTAGAGCCTCTAGTAATTTGCCAAACAGAGGTAGAAGTCTAATAACCTGATAGTTAGAAGGATCAGATGGTTCACTCAAGTTCTTAAAGACTGAAACTACAGAAGAGGATTTCTAAGAAGCAGCAAGTGGCCAGTTCAGGAGCACGTCTTTTAGTTGGTTATCACAATCTCCAGTATTTTTACAATTCACTGACGGATGCATGAATTCGGTATGGGTACTTCACCAATCATTCACCAATCCCACTGGACCTGTGACTGAAAATTTTAGTTTGTGGTTTTGGTAATGTTTCCATCCAAGCAACTATTTTAATTTGGCCAACCTGCCTGAAAGATGGGAAACTTGAGCAGAATAAACTCTGTTGATAAAGCTACTTACAATCTATTCATGATGAAAATATATAAAAGTTACAACCATTATATTCTTGAAGTTCAAAAATTCTTTTCTTAAAAAGGAAAGTAAATTCTTTTCCTTCCTTGAGTCGTTGAGGGGATATCTAATGAGTGAAATGTGGGTGTACTGCCAACTTTGCTGCTAGAATTTTGACAAAAACAGACAGCAGTGTTGTCCCTGCCAAGCACAGAATAAAAGGGTGTGTGTATGTGTTTATATGGATAATGGTGCAAACGGGGACTTTGATTAATTAGGCAAAGACACTCTTTATTAAATAAAGAACTGCTTATTAGCATTGCATGTGACCTATGCTTCTAAAATACATGATATTAGACATTTTAGTAATCTCTCTTAACTTCTTCAGAGCTGTGGGTCTGGACTGGGAGTTTCAGCTATACTGGATTTTGCTGAATCTTACTTGGTTTCTTTTAGGTTCAAGTCTTTATGATGCCTTCCTTTCAAGGATTTTATGGGTTCAAATGAATCTTTTTAAACCAAACTTGTTTTCATCAAGTTCCAACCTGATTAACCACTCTCCCATACTTAATATCTCTAGTCCTTCATTCAAGATTACTAAGTCTCTCAATACTTCAAATCCCCAAACAACAGTTCATGCACTAATATGGTTCAGTCCATTGCCCTGCAAACTGCAAAATTTCAAGAGATTTCTTTGTTGTATTTTTTATCATTTTAATTCTTTTTTTCTTTTGTCTTCTGTACTTGGCATTGCCTAGTTTAAAATATTTTCTAAAGATTATTCTTTACATTATTCAGACTGTTATCCTCATCTTTATTGCCATATTCTGTTGTAAGCTCTGGCCTTCCTCAGGAGATTCGAATTTCAAACTGAATCCTTTTTTTCATCTACTAGGGTAGATGTGTTCTCAAGGACACATAGCCCAGTGGTTAAAGGCGTTGGTTAGATCCAGGGACTAAGACCAAAGAATTGTGAGTTCAATACCAGGTTATAGCAATGGTGAACCAAAAACCTTGGTGAGTTAATTTGAAGGGAAATAAATGAGACATCTGGAAGAGGCATGGTGCGTGGAACTAGAACAATCTACACCAGTGGACGAAATAAAACATTCAAATTTGAAATTCCAATCACCTGAAGAAGGCCGGAGTGTATAACAGATGAAACGTTATGGCAATAAAAAATGAGGATAACAGTCCAAATAATGTAAATAATCATAATACCTCATTTCAGAGATATAGACAGAGATTATTATTTGTGAGTGAATTTTATTTAACCAATATTTGACAATAATTTGTGTCAACCAAAAAGTAGCTGAATTAAAAAATGTAAACATCTTTTGAGTTCAGTGTAGAAAAATTTCAATTCAGAAAAATCTATTTTCCATCCTTTTTAGGACTTGCAAATGTCAAATGTGTCTTTACAAAGTTGTAGTCAGATTTATTTTTCTTCACTAATTGAGAATAAAATGATAATATAAGAATTTTAATAACAATAGAAATTCATTTGTTTATATTTATACATTTATATAACACGAAAGCACATCAGATAAAATATCAAAGTGTGAACAGACATGACAATGCTAGGGACTCTTGAGAGCCACGAAACAGCACAGATCATCCTGGAGGAGATTGTCTGTTTCTCCTGCCCTTAGGCTGTGCCCCACCACCAACAATCGAAGCAGTCAAGAGAGTGATAATGATGATGAAACAATCATAAACTGTCCAAAATTTCATATCGATCTTTCTCTGAACCGTTTTTCTATATAAGTTTCTATCCTGAATTTTAATTACTCAAAATGTTATTATTTTACATTTCTGAATTCCCTTTTCTTTGTTTTTTATCCTTGCAGAAGAAAATTGTCTTTGAACCAGCAGGTGTACTTAAACCGAAAAATGGAATCTGGGTCAAAATTGAACGCCGCTAAGAACTCGAGAACATTTGTAAACAAAAGGCAATCCAAATCTTCATTTGAATCGTATTTACACCTCTGTTTTTTCTCAGTTCTATGTTGATATCCTATATATATATATATATATATATATGCATTCCATACTTAAGCAATAAAAAACAAATCTTCATATGAATTTTTATTCTTTTTTATTTATATTTCTTTTTGATCTGATCTCTCTTGATTCTGTTTCTGTCATTATGCAGTAAGAGTCAATACGAATTTTCATATCTATTTAAAAGGTGGGGAAAATTCTGTTACAAAAGAAAAGTCTCATAACACTGAAAAATCTATTATATCAGCCAACAATTTTAACATAAAGTAAGTATTAATTTGCTAAATAAGAGCAGAAAATCTCATTCAATATGGTTTCCTTTTATCTTCACCACAAATCAAAGTCTTTTGGGAAAGTCATTCATGGCAGCACACACAGTATCCATGGGTATTTTGTCTCAGACACTCTTCAATTTTGCCTTCCAATATTGTGGTGCAGAGTAAAACAGATATCACTCTCAGGAAATTCCCATTAACAAGAGTGCTGATATCTAGTGATGAGGGAGGCTATTCCTCCTTGGTGATAAAGCCAGGACAATTGTTTCTGCAACACTGCTGTGTTACACAAGCAATATAGCACATTGCCCGACATGTTGAAGTATCCAATGTTCATCAACCTAAATGGCATTGCATCACAGCTTGAGCGTGCCTTCCAAGATGTTCTCTATGTACACTTGCTTGTTGAGGAACAAAATACAAAAAAAAGACGTTCCTCTTTCTGAAATGGCTGCCAAAACCATAACTGATGCTAGTTTCTGGGTGACATGAACTGACTGATGACTTGTTGAAAGAACACAATCATTTTCAGGATTAAAAGTCTATTCAACAGGGAACAGTTACTTCTCAGTGAAAATGGTCTGTTGAAGCATGCCTTCATTTGAGCAACTGCTTAATTCTTTGAAGCATTTGGTCTAAAACTGATACAAGTAATCTCTTTCCAATTAACAAAGAATCTCCATACAAGCAGCATCTCATTCAAGAACGAACTGTGTATACACTCTCGCGTCACGGTTTTTATGCCCAGCTGATCTTGCAAAAAAATTTGCATACGTTCACCCAGTCTCACAAATTCTCCTAGCTCCAAGACCAAGTCTTTCTTAAATTAATTTGTCACAGCAGCCATATTTCTTTTTCCTTTCTTTCACTCATTTTCCCCACAAGGCATATACGTGCTTGCTTTGCCACACGAGATAAGTTGTCTTCTCTTCTACACCTCTTTTTCATTGTTTCTTTGAAACCTCTTTTTCATTGTGGCTTATTTCTTTGAAGCCTCGTTTTCATTGTGGTTTATTTCTTTGAAGCCTCTTTTTCATTGTATCTTATTTCTTTGAAGCCTCTTTTTCATTGTGGCTTAATTCTTTGAAGCCTCTGTTTCATTGTATCCTATTTCTTTGAAGCCTCTTTTTCATTGTGGCTTAATTCTTTGAAGCCTCTTTTTCATTGTGGCTTATTTCTTTGAAGCCTCTTTTTCATTGTGGTTTATTTCTTTGAAGCCTCTTTTTCATTGTATCTTATTTCTTTGAAGCCTCTTTTTCATTGTGGCTTAATTCTTTGAAGCCTCTTTTTCATTGTGCCTTATTTCTTTGACGCCTCTTTTTCATTGTGCCTTATTTCTTTGAAGCCTCTTTTTCATTGTATCTTATTTCTTTGAAGCCTCTTTTTCATTGTGGCTTAATGCTTTGAAGCCTCTTTTTCATTGAGGCTGCTGAAAAAAGGTGTCTTGGTTATCTTGTAGGGGTGATGTCACCAAATCATTTTCCCATAGCCTGCACATAGTTTTCTGTAATGTTCCAGCCTCATTAGTCAATTTTCTCATTTACCATCTTGAATTACTCCTAATTTTTTTCTCACACTTGTTTAATGAATTATGGCATTATTGCGTACAAAGATATCCTAGTCTTGGTCTATCTTTGATGTTTTTAAAGATATTTTAGATAAACATTTATTTGATTTCTTTTGAGAAAATAATGTTGAAGGTGCAGATGACATTTTTACTTAATGATCTGACCAGGTGAAACAATATGGACAACAGAACGAAGATATGTATGATTTATGCTAGGTTTATTACATGAAGGAGAAAACTAGTGGATTATATTGGTCATGTCGACGGTTGGACGTTGAGGTGCGGACGCTCCGGTCGGGTCTACGGTTGGAGGTGTGAAGATGCAGACGCTCCGGTCGGGTCGACGATTGGAGGTGTGAAGATGCGTACGCTCCGGTCGGGTTGACGGTTAGTTGTCGCAGGTGGATATTGCTGGTCATCTGGTTTAGTTAGTGCTGTTGGTCGGCTGGTCTGGTTATCGCTGCTTGTCAGCTGGTGATCGCTGCTGCTGCTGCTGCTGGTTGTTGCAAATGGTTGCAGTGTTGCTATGTTGTTGGGTATATCTGGTGCTGGCCTTGCGGATCTGCTGGTCGAGTCCGATATAAAATCCTCCAGTAATAATTACAACTGGTGTGTACGGGGAAAGGTTGCGGACAACGTGAGGGCAGCCAGTAATAGTGGAATGCCGAGAGTAGAACATGGGCCAGGAGCCAAAAGTAGAGAATTGAAGTAGAGAGAATAGTTCCAACTCGCGTCCAGTTGGCAGACAAAAAAAATGGGAGCGTAACTTAATACGCAGCCTGGGGCGGCATCCTCGTCTCGCATGCCAGGAGCCTGTGTACCGACCGTATCAACGCCGACCGGTCAGTACTGTTGATTTACTTGACCTCCCACAGGGCCAGGTTGTGACACAAGGTCGGGGTTTTACGTGGGAAGGGAGGGGGAATGGACCCGAGTTTTCACCCGGGCCGCAGTGCTTTGGCTTTAGCTTGTCCAAGCTGGTCTTTAGCTGGTCATAGCTAGTCATAGCTGGTCTTAGCTGGTCATAGCTAGACGTAGCTGCGATACTACCAGCGCAGGGACGAATCCCTGCAACCGGCCTGTATCAGAGATCGAATCTCAGCGAAAAGCGATCGTCCAGTGAGTAATCTGAGAACAGATACTACACCGTGATCGGGATCTACTTGACCTCCCACAGGGCCAGGTTGTGACACAAGGTCGGTTTTTAACGTGGGGAAGGAAGGGGGGTGGACCCGAGTTTTCACCCGGGCCGCAGTGCTTTGGCTTTAGCTGGTCTTAGCTTGTCCAAGCTGGTCTTTAGCTGGTCATAGCTGCGATACTACCAGCGCAGGGACGAATCCCTGCGACCGGCCTGTATCAGAGATCGAATCTCATTCCATAGGCGATCGTCCAGAGAGTAATCTGAGAACAGATACTACACCGTGATCTTAATATTTATTTGCTATAAAATAACAAAATGTGCCACAAGGGCGAAGTTGGGGGAGGGGGAAAAGGCGTGGTTTTCTCTAGTCTTAACTCTTAACTAGGTAGACGCTCTCATGGACCCAATCGTACTGACAATAATCCTTTCACCATAATACCACATTTGTAACAGCAACTCTCGCACCGCAATTACCAAAATACCTCAAATATTCCCCTAGAATCCTAATATGAAATTTTATTTACAGAACAAAAGGGCGGGGGATATACATAATGAGACCTGAAAAATAAATAAATGTGTTAGTATCGGGTCCCACCCAATTGTGAAAATGCGGCAGAAATCCTGGTTAACTGGGAAGAAATGACAGACATTGGTCATGTCTGGTCACTCCAGAGAACAAGAACATCTGTCACCTAAAAAGGGTTGGGAGGGGAGGGGGTAATAAATACATGTGGGACAAATGAGGTAGCCTAAACACTTGCCGTGATCTTAGCCCTGAAGCTGAGACGCGACCGGCCAGCACCGTGGATTTACTTGACCTCCCACAGGGCCAGGTTGTGACACAAGGTCGGAGTTTAACGTGGGAAGAGAGGGGGAATGTACCCGAGTTTTCACCTGGGTCGCAGTGCTTTGGCTTTAGCTAGTCATAGCTGGTCTTGGCTGGTCATAGCTTGTCCAAGCTGGTCATAGCTAGTCAGACGTAGCCACGATACTACCAGCGCAGGGACGAATCCCTGCAACCGGCCTGTATCAGAGATCGAAGCTCAGCGAAAAGCGATCGTCCAGTGAGTAATCTGAGAAACAGATACTGCACCGTGATCTTAGCCCTGAAGCTGAGACGCAACCGGCCAGCACCGACCGCGAGCGGGCGGCACCGACCGCGAATTCGGCGAGGAGTCCCTGTATTATGTTAAAGAAGACTTACAACAGAAATGGCCTCACTAAAATGCTAAAAATCTCTCTCGAAAATGAGTAGAGATTTGCTACGTGAAAACTAAAGTGTAAAACGCTTAGAGGCGTATTACGACTAGGTTCGTAATAACAGCGAACTAAAAAGGTAATTAGTTAATGTCTAAAAGAAATTACCAGCTTGTAAAGAACACGATCGAAAGGTCAAGGCTGTAATGCCCTGTTCTCTTCCGCTTTAGTGAGCAGCCAAAAGCGGATGCGATAAAGGAATAAAATATAAAAGTTGATCAAACAAGAAGATGACAAATATTTGATAAACTTATTGTAAACATAACTGGTGTTTTTAAAGATATTTTAGATAAGCATGTATTTGATTTTTTTTTTAAGGAAATAATGTTGAAGGAATAAAATTTCAATATCAACTAAATATGACCAATATATTCATGCCAATGTGCCATATATTAACTGAAAAGGCTGAAATGTGGGAATTGAAAAGTTTGTTCAGGATTTGGAGATTATGAGAAGAGTATCAGAAGGTTTGATTGGTCAGAAGGCTTAAAATTGTTTGTGTTCAATAATCTTCTATCCACAACAATTAATTCAAGACAGAAAATAATGTTTCAAAACATAACAATTGAATTTATTGGTCTCAGTGTACATGTACATAAGCTAATGGTTTGAAAGAGTTATGTCTCTTAGATTTGGAAATATTTGTACCTGAGCTCATAAGGGTTGAAGTAACTATTAAACTGTAGTTTAGAAGAATGAGTATGTTAGGAATTGTCTATTGGACGAAAAGAATTTAAGAGTTGTACTTGCGTGAATGTTGAATTTTAACGTCTGACCACATGGTTAAGACGGGAGTCCTTGAATGTTACATTTTGGCAGCAAGAAATGACACGCAAGAGTGACGGAGAGAGAGAGAGAGAATCACTCGTGTTTTGTTTATATAAGATGATGCATCACGTGACTGGCTCAAAGCATATTGAGTGCGAAAACAGATTTGTCGCGTGCAGGCAATTTGATTGGTCGGTACTGACCAATCAGCTAGCGAGTTGTGAGTAGATTAGCCAATGAATGCTTGTCACACGATTTCCATGTATGTATGTTTGATTGTCACGATAATTACAACATGGGAATAGTACATTTCCTCGCGCAGGGATGACTGGCAAACGGGGAAGATTCCACAAATTCCAGGTATTACTGGCCAACTATAGCAATAATATATATCATATATAATTCTGATTTAATACCATAATTAAACTGATTTCTTTGTTGCGGACCCGATAGCGTTGCAGCGCTGGTTTACGACAAGATGACCTTGTGCCAGACACTACACACTACTACCGAATCCACAAACAAAGTAAAAATAAATAGACAGGAGGAATGACAAAGATAAGCTTGGTCAAGAGAAAAAATGTAAAATTTTATTTGTGTTTAACAGTAAATTGTCTTCAGTGAAGACCATCAGTAAAACTACTGGAATTGTAGTTGAAAAAGAGGCAGTGACTAGTAGATTGTCTTCGGTGGAGACCTTCAGTAAGATACTGGAAATTTGAAATCAATGGAAAGGCCGTGGTGAGTAGTCACAAAAGATAGGTAAGGTTCCGCGCCAAAAATGAAATTCAAGATGGCTAAGGCGGGAAAAGTTCCTCAGGAAGAAAGTTCAGAAAGTCAGTTTACAATGAATAAAAAACATACACGGCAAAGAAAAATACTCACTGCGAGAGTTTGTAATTGTGAGTGTAATGTAATATGTTTTTTTAGGTAACTGGTTCTGAAAGGACAGAGTTCGAAGAATATGAAAATTCTTGTTCTTCAGGTTGAAAACTTCACAGATCTCTGGTCTAGGACGTTCGCCGTTTCGAACAGGATGTTCGTATCAAGACGAGAAATAAATCATCGAAAAGATGACGACGTTCGTCAGAATGTCCGCAGCATGACGAGAAATAAGTCATCAAAAAGATAATGAAATGACAGTGTCTTAGGTGCTAAGGTTGCACGCGTCAAGCTATGAGGGACAAAGCAATATTTGCTGGTAAGGAGGGACAAAGCAATATTTGCTGGTAAGGCATCCGTGTTTGAATATATGGTTGACCGACGAGAGATGGATGAGTCGTCTTATCTGGTCCCAGTCCTGGCGGCGACTAAATTCAAAGAAGGAGTTTGTCCGTGACGTCAGAGCAAAAAGCGCGCGAAAAATGAACAGCAGTAGCAGCGAGCAATTTTCCTCACTTTCGGCCAAAAACAACGGTTTACTGCTATTACTAGCCGAAAGTGAAAGGAAGGGGGGTGAAAACTCGCGTGCGCGTCAGATGAAAGTGTAAACACTGTGTATTGTTCCACACAGCCCCCTCCCTGGATTAAATGTCGACAGACATTTAACTAAAAGTAACGAACAGTCTCTAACCGCTTAGGGAAGGTAACCTTCCGACCGGAACGGGTAAATTTGGGAAGAGAAGGAACAGGATAAGCAGGTCTCTCAGGAATCTCTTTAACTTGCGGAGTAGCACGGGACGCCGGTTTTTTCCAAAAATGCAGGCTTCAAACGATCGATCGACACGTTGTCGGTGCGAACACCTTTCTGTATTTGGAAATATTTATCCGTGCGTTTGAGAACGCGATACGGTCCCGTATAAGCCGGTGTGATAGGTCGCCTGACAGCGTCATTACGAATGAACACAAAATCACAATCCTGAAGCTTATGAGGCAAATAGATACCAACCGGGCAGTGCCGTGGCGGTGTATAACTTAAATTAGCCATTTTAAGGCGCAAGTCTTGGATAAAAGAAGAAGAAGCTGGAGATGTATCCACAGCCGGTGAAAAATATTGTCCGGGTAATGCCAACGACGTACCAAAAACAAGTTCTGCTGGTGAGCATTTCAGATCGTCCTTAAGAATGTTTCTCAGGGAAAGAAGGATGAGGGGTAGCTCGTCAACCCAGTTATCACTGTCAAGCTTCGTAGACAGGGAAGCCTTAAGGGTGCGATGGAATCGTTCCACCAATCCGTTAGCACACGGGTGGTATGCTGTGGTACGTATGTGCTTAGCTCCAAGAAGTTCAGTAAATTCCTTGAACAAACATGATTGGAACTGTGTTCCTCTGTCGGTAGTAACTACTTTCGGAGTCCCGAAGATTGAAATCCAATCGCGTAGAATAGCTTTTGCGACGGTTACAGCAGTGGTATCTTTAATAGGGATGACAGTGGGCCATCGAGAAAAACGATCAACTATAGTCAAAAGGTAAGGATAACCTTGGCAAGTTGGCAGGGGCCCAACTAAATCTAGGTGTATATTAGAAAAACGAGCATCGGGCTCGCTGAAGGTGCCCACAGGAGATTTCGTGTATCTATGTACCTTGCATTTCTGGCATTGTAGACACGTAGCTGGCTTTGAGACTACAGCAGGCATTCTGACCTTTTTCGCTCATTCTATGGCAATGAATCCGGATGTTCAAGAGAAACCAAGAAATAAATGAAAAACTTGGACAGGTCAAAATTTTTAAATATCCAAATCTGAGTCTTTTAGAATTTGTGTGGGATTTGTTTTTTTTATCCTTGTCTCGTATTATTTACAGAGATCTTTTTTTCAAATTAAAGATCCGAATTTTATTTATAGAATTTCCTGATTTTAAAAGATTCACTTGATTACCAATGTCTAAAGCTGCACTAAAACCTTATCAATACTTATAGACCAAATATTTCAATTGTATTCCCCACCCTTAACAGGCAACATTGTACATATGTAGACTACTTAGGACTTCATAGAGTCTCTGGGCTATTATGGTGGTTGTTGTAAAAATGATAAGTAAGAAGAATGTGGTGTTTTGGTGCAAGGGTTATTGTAGCATGTCTGGGTCAGTGATTGTGGCTAGCTACCTTTCAGACAGATGATGACCAGCCTCCTCCTTTCCCCATTATTGGCCTTGTTTCCTATTTTTACTTGTGTGCAATAAATATATTAACATAGGTTTGCAACTGTAAATAAATGTTGAAGGCGGTACCTACAACTAAAAAATGTAGCTAAGAGGGACTGAAAGTTGTGGAGAGCTGTGATCACAAAGCGACACAGACATAAACGGAAAAGACTGAAGTCATCATTGCGTGCTACAGATTAAAAGAAGAAAAGAAAATCGCTTTTCCATCACACGTGAAAAGAGATTTCTTTCTTGACCTTTATTCGACCTGGATGATAACCTATTTTTCGGCAATAAGAAACTACATCACCGAAGTAACAACATTGATATTCAGAATTTCTCAGGGATCATTGTTTCTCTCGGCTGTTTGGAGAATTAAGAAGGCAGGACACAAGAAAAACAACTATGGATTTATTTGGAGTTTTCTACATTCCCAACTTTGTGCTGATCCCTTTGCTCATTGCAATCAGCCTTTATTTGTAAGTTTAAGCTTATTATCAATTCTCCTCATCCTAATTAAGAAAAATACACGCGCTAAGTTCACCACACACTTTTACTTGGAAGGTTTTTTCATTTTTTTTTAACCCTCTAGAAAAAAAACCTTCCAAAATATAAGATAATAATATTTTTCTAAGAAAAATTTTCTTCATTTTCAAATCAGTTGTCTAGCAGCCTATTTTTTTGTTTTACATGTATTTTAAATTTAAGTCTCATGTTTTTTATTCATATATTTTCAAATAGGGAAATACGTACTTTTTAGGTGTCATTTTTCCCCTCTTTGCGAAAATGTTTTTTTTTCTTTTTTTTGTGCTAAATTAATGAATGCTATCGAAGTGGAAATTAATTGAGGGTCAATTTTACAATTACATGTCCCTATTATGCCAAACAAGAACCCTGATTTTATCTCCGTCGTTTTTATATAAAAAATAAATTATGAACATTTTTGCAATCAATTTATTGTAATCGGACAAAGATCAATTTTTTTCCAGTTATTTCCATCTTATTTTGCCCATTTGGTCTACCAACTCATATAAAAATAGGGAACATGTTTTTAGGTAAATTAATGAATGCTATCGAAGTGGAAATTAATTGTAGTTCAATTTTTACAATTACATGTCCCTATTTGCAATCAATTTATTTATTCATTGTAATCGGACGAAGGTCAATTTTTTTCAGTTCTTTCCATCTTCTTATTTTGCCAATTAAGTTCCCAATTATTTAATTTATTGTAGATAAAAAAAAAATACTTTTTCTTGTTAATTTATTTTAAAAAAAAAGTACATTTTTCTTCTTTACCAAAGAATGTATCCGTTTGTTTAAGAGCCCCACTCTCAAGAAAATGGATTTTCGTAACCTTTTAGGTAGCATTCACTTGTTTTGGACAAGCATAAAGTAACGGAAAGGGGCACTCATTTTTACACTAACATCGAAGTGCCCCTAGCGAGACAAGCTTGCTAACCATTACACTTAAATGGTTAGCAAACTTGTCTCGCTAGAGATCAATTACAACTGGATACTGAGTTCGATCCTTACTAAGTACTCCCTACTTTCGGACTTGTGCCACATCTAAGTTATATAGTGGGTTAACAGTTTAGTGAAGGTGTGTATGACAGTGGAAACAGGTTAGTTTGATTTGGCATTGTTAGATAGCCCACCATAAGAGGGGTATAAAACAAGAAAATCAAATTGTAAAGTGAACAACAAATTTATATACATAAATCAATTAAGGTCTTTTTACAAATAAAATTAATGTATTTTGGTTCATACAAGGTCGTCAAAATGTTCGTAGTAGTCCTTGCAAGAATGAGTTTATGTGTACGTAGGCACGAACGTATGTGTGGATGTATGTATGTATGAGCGTTATCGTAGGGTAGGAATGTCTTTGAAGTAATCGCTCAGTCTTAAATGTTCCTTTTGTTTATCAAGTATAAAAGAGGTGACGGAGAAAGGTAGAGATAATAATAACACTCGCTTGACGTTGTCAAGGGACTTGTTAATACGCTTGTCTCCTCCTCCTATGGTGACAAGCGAACTTGCCCGTCTTTTATTTTGTTTTGGGGGCTTGAAAAAGTCATTTGGGAATTCACTCCCGGATATGATTCAGGCCTTTTTATTGGACGATGAACAAATTTTTGCGTCGGCTGCTAGGAAATTTGTCCAGGCTTACCGGCATCAAAGGGTTGAGGTTAAAAATAGGGCTGAAAATAATTGCGGAAAAAACGCGAGTAAAACAGCAAGATTAGAGCGGACAAACTCTCTCTTTTAGGCGCGTACGAATAAAGAAAAAAACTCCTGCTCGGTGAGTAACAACAAAAGAAGAAAGTGTTTATTTACAATATACACAAGAATGGGTAAAGGGGAAAAAAGATGATTAGGAGAGAAAGAAAGGAAGAAGAGAAAATGTTCTTGACTTAAAAAAGGCTTGCTCAAAATATTTCTTTGAGCGCCTAAAGAGTTCTTTAAGCGATTAGATATTATTGTTAACGTTCAGATAGATACACTCACAGTTCTTGTAGAGTTGAAAACCCGTTCGCAGATAAAGGAATCCTGTAGTTGAGTGAGATGCTAGGTCGACAACAGAAGTCCAGTGGGCTCGTCAGAAGGAGTGGTGAAGGGATGCAGCCTTGGATTGGTCTTGAATAGTGGACCGACGTTCGTTCTTGACAGCCCTTTAGTAGTTCTTCTTTGGTGAAAGAGGCGCAGGAGCTCCCTAATGTCGACCTCACAGACGGTGGGCAGAATTCTCACTGGCAAAATAGGCAAGATTCTCCAAATTTATGGAGTTTTGGTAGGCTCCGATGGATCGAGGATTTTTCCCTCCAAAATTGTTGTACAATTTTCCTGGCCCCACTATTGGTCAGAAAACACATTCTTATCTCCGATAAGAATCAGGGCCCTGGGAGCCGGTTTTGAAGGTAGTGAAAACAGGTTGGTGTGAAGAAGCTGTGAGGTTTCTCCCAGACTTTGTGGCACCATGGAAAGAATGATGGTGGTGGAATTCCCTTTTGTGTTTTCCAGCTCTCTCGTTAGCAAAATATATTCTTATCTCTGATAAGAATTAGGCTTTGGGAGCCGGTTTTGAAATTAAAAAGAGGTTGGAGTGAGGACAGAAAAAATAGCGAGAATGTGAACTTGTGAATTGTTGTTCTCAAATTAAATTCCAACACGGCTCGCGAAAAGGTCCGTGAAAGAATTTGTTTCTGAGAATTGAAGATTATTTGAATTTTTTTAAAAATGTTTCCTAGTTTTCTATCGACCGAAAAACATTTCGCATCAAGGTGTGAAATTTTACGAGCCTTTTTAAATTTCTAACAAAATCAATGAGTCAGTGCTTAGCATTTGAATTTTATATCTAGATCTTGTTTTGTTCACTATAGTTACACTTAGAAAAGCATTTTTGTCCACCTCACCGTGGTGTAATGGTTAGCAAGCTTATCTCGCTAGACCAGTTACGACTGAAAAGGGAGTTTGACTCTCAGTAGGTGCCCCATACTTTCGGCCTTGTGCCACGTCTAAGATATGCTTATAAAAAAAAACTTAAAGTATATAGATATGTTTACTTTAATTAATTCTCAACTCTTCACGAGAGGGTCAAAATGTTTACACTAGTTTCAACTTATTTTTTAAGTTTAACAGACTTTGGGTGGCAACACCTCGAAGATTTCATTTTGGTGACAGTCTGATTTTTAAAGAAAGCCAATGTTTGTTATTGATTGTCGTTTTGCTGAGTGTCTTTTTTAATTTTATTTCTTTTTTCCCGTTGGCTAACATAATGAAAAATACATATTTTACTTCTAAAAATTATTACAAAAAAAGACGTACACATCTGTCATATAATTTTTCGGCATGTACCCAATTTTTTTCTTTCTTTTTATGCGCCATGTCCTTTCAGGATGTAGGCGATCATGGCTCTCCACCTCCCTCTATCCCTTGCAGCTCTCAACAAGTTCCTTTCCTCTGCTGTCTTCCCCAGAACACGTTCTGTCATCCACTTACTTAAGTCCGCCAGATATGTCACGCATTGTTTTCCCTTGTCTCTCTTTCCCTTTATTCGACCTGTGAGTATCAGATTCTCCAGGTCTTCCTTCTTCATTATGTGTCTCAGAAACTTCAGCTACCTCTTCCTGATATTAAGTATAAGCCTTCTTCTTGTTTGCAACCTCTTTAAGATCTCATCTTTGCTCACACATTCGGTCCATGATATCCTTAGCATCCTTCTGTAGAACCACATCTTCGTCGCCTCGATTCTCTTTTTCATCTTTGACGAAATTGTTCAACATTCACTGCCATAAAGAAGAACAGATGTCACGTAACAGTTCAGTCTAATTAAATTTCGTAAAAGCCAAAAAATTGTATTATTTTGTGTTGAACGAATTCTAGATTTTTACCCATTCATTAATGAGGACGAAAGGATTTCAATCAATTTAAATTCGGTTTGAAATACAACACCAACGAAACCAAAGTATTTTAGTTCTGCTTATTGCAAATATTTTTTTTAATCTATCAGCCTGAAAGTAAAAAGCTAAAGTTAATTACAGTTTCAAAAAAGATTTTTAATGTTTTAAATTTTAAAAAATGCATTTTTGGGTGAGGAGCACCCATTTAAAAATAAAATTGGTAATTGTCTTGTAGTGGGGTTAATGTCACTAACAAGACGGGTTTACCAATCTGTAAAAGGTTGATGGAAATGTGATGGACCTGTAGCAACTGCTATGCTTTCCACGCCTACAATTTACTCGCCTGTGATTGGTTAATAAATAAATACTGTTTTACCACAGGACAATTTAGTAATTGCAGTCACCACTTTTTCTGCCGTGAATTTGCTCAAATATATCTTTGTTAGAAAATCAGTGATTGGTTGAATTTTATCTAATCATACATTTTTGTGTTAATTCAACTTTCCCACGTTGTTGCCTGGAGCCTACCAGCAGTTATATAAACAGTAGTTTGTTCCACAATAGACAGTAGAGTCCAGCAATTTATGCCCATCTACACAAATCCACGATTCTACTCACAACGCACACACAGACACTGAAATTTGTATTACATTACACTATTTTTCTTCTGTGACTAAGCCAAGTTTACAAAGCAGCACTCTGTTAACTACACAAACAACACTTATCTAAATTGACTGTATTCCTTTCTTCACCAGACATTCTGTTTCAACATAGAACATTGAACAGTCTTATTTAAGAAATATTCTTAAGAACATTCTATCTTATTCAGGATACAGTTAAAGCGAAGCTACTTTTTCTCCCTTATTTACCACACATCATTGCAGAATTGTTTTGTACTTGTTTAATATATATTTTATTGTTGATGCAGATTGGATTCTCGTTGTTTTTTCCCTTGAATCATGAATGTATAGTCGTTAAATGCTCGTACAACACGCAGTCACATTTGATATCCTCAACGCATAATACAAGCAGCATTTACAAACCCGCTACTTCTTTTATTTCACAAATGCAACAAAAAGCAAGCAAACAAGAAGAGGAATAACGATATGAAACAATACTTTGGTTCAACAATAAATATGTTTTTTATTTATATCCAATAGAAGCTACAAAAGTGTATGTAGAGAGTTGTTTAAATTGCTTCAAAGTTTTTTCTTGTGTGGATTGAAGTGTTTATGAAGATATTATATAAAAGATTAAAAGTTGAGAAATTGTTTGTATAAAAATGGGTAAGTTTGATAAGGTGTTTTTGTAGGAAAATTAAACACTTTGTTTTTGGTGTTGAATTTTCTAATATTGTACTCGACTTACTGTTCTATGCATGAAGTTGTCTCTCTTTGATTGAACATGTCACTTGAAGTTTTCTGTTGAGTTTATGTAGTTGAGTGAGTGTACTTCACAAACTGTGGAAACGTTAAGTAGATTTAACTTTAAGCCTGGTAAAATATGTGATATGGCCAACTCCATGAGCAAATTGAAAACATTCCAGGCTGGATCCGGACATGTAATCCTGAAATTTTGCATTCTCAACTTTTCTTTACTGCGATTGCTTTTAGCAATTCTTTTTATTTTTTTACGTAATTTTTTTGAATAAATTTTTTGTACGATAACAATTTTTATAAGTTGGAAATAAATTTGGTAATAATCAAAATTAATTGTGAAACCCAGTGAAAGTTGCCCATGAAATAAAAATAATTGTTTATATGGAAAGTAAGGACCTACGTACATCAAATTGTCTTTAAATTAAGTGGTGGTAAAAGAATTATTGTTGAACTTTTTAAATGCAGCAATCAGTTTTGAGTTCTTCTGTAGTTTATTGTTGCCTATCGCATCTACTCTTTTCTATTCTTTGTGATGAAGGCTCAATCAAGAGCCCTCCACAAGTTCTAGCTTAAATGCCACCTGATAGGGTAGCTTTTAAGCTAGTCTGGAAGCAGATATACATATAAATTTAATCATTTTATTAACATAGTTCTCCATACTATCATGTAAAGTGTCAGAAAATATTTGTATTTATTTCATATGAAAAGATGAAAAATATATCTTATACAGGTTTTTAAAATAATCTCTCTTACTAGGTTTCTGTCTGGAATCTGAACATATTTACATCAAAGAAAGTGTATTTTTATTGAGACCGTCTTTTCTTTTCATCCAGCTATGGAAGAAGAACTTTCGGCTACTTTAATGAACATCAACTGAAAGGTCCAAAGCCGATGGTTTATTTTGGAAATCTTAAACAAATGAGTCAGGCAGTGAGTATCTGAAATAAAAAAAAAAAATGATTACAAATTTTTAAAAACTTATCCTGAGAAATTCGCCAACATTATTTGGTTAATAATACCAATTGTATTGTAAGAAAACATTAACTTGTTTAAATCTTATATGATAAAGGTAAATGATAAATAAAAAGATAATTTTATCTATAATTTTTTTGTCTGATTAGAAATAAATTTTAAATAAATCATTCTAGAAGTTGCATTTCATTTGAAGTATTTTTGCATTAATTTTCATTATCAAGATGAATAATTTTATTGACAAAATTATTAAGATCAAGATTAGCTATAGTTTTGCTAATGTTTTCAATCATGAAGCAATTTTAACCACTCAATAAGGAATAAAAATAATTGGAAAAATAACAATTTTATTATAATGATATAATACTTCAAAAAGTTTTTCTGAAATAGGTAATTTTAGTTAATTTAAATTTTTGTGTACATTTTTATTTGAAACATTTTTGTCATTATTTGTGAAAAACATTCAATCAACTTTTAATTTCATTTTATTTTTTTTTGGTGATGAATTTGTACATTTCAATTATTTAAATTTCTTTTTTTTTTAATTACAGGGTTTTATCAATATATTTTTTGACTGGAAGAAACAATTTGGTGATGTTTATGGGTAAGTGATTTTCTCTGTGCAAACTTGCAAAGAGTTAACTGATAATGTGTATAGGATTAGCATTTTAAGACTTTGGAAATGTCATTATCAATTGTTATTTGCAAAAGTAATTCTTATTTTGTCATTATTTAATCATTATAGTTTTTAATCAATAGATCAAATCAAAAGATAATTAATAGATCAAATCTATTTCATTATTAATTTTCTATTGTGACAAAAGATAAGATTTCTTTTAAATTCCTAAATATTGGAACAGTTTCAAGAAATTGAATTCTTTATTTGAAATGCAATTATAATTGAGTAGATTAATTTTCTTGCAGAATCTTTATTGGAACCAAGCCTCTTTTTCTTATCAACAATCCTGAAATTATTGGAGAAATCATGGTAAAAAGCTTCTCCAATTTTACAAACAGAACAGTAAGTAGTTTTTCTTTTTCAATTATCATTTAAAGATATTAATATTTACAAAGTTTAGTTGGATGTAAGTGAAATTGGTTGGGGCACCTATCTTTCATGTGGTAAGAGTATGTATGCCTTTAAAATCAGCATCTGAAATGCTGGCCTTGAAGTAAGCTTGAACAAAAACCACTAGTCTTGGTTAGAAACATTACTAGTCCAGAAGGCTAAATAGAGATGATTAGATTATGAAACTATGACAAGTGTATCAAATTTTTATTTACTCATCATTGATTTGATTTTTTATCAGTTGTTCAGCAGTGACTGCAACAAAGTTTTGTATTGTACAGAAAGTGTCTTGATTACACCAGACATGATTGTTATGGTTATTATCTACGAAAATGTTTTCCCTATATGTAAGGATTAAAAGTGTTGGCTGAAAATAGATTTTCCTTTTAACTATTCATCTTGTTCCTTTACAGATACAATCTATCTGAAAATAATATACATATATACACCCTTGTGCAAATTAACTGAAACAAAACAAATAATTCCATTATTATTTACTATTTTCGTATTTTTCCAATGAACATGTTCCAGTGCACATGTTAGTACTTTGTATGTCTATTCCACAAAGTCTTTTCTTCCAGATTGACCACACATTTTCTGTTAAATTTAACAGAAAATTTAAATTGAGTTTCTGAGCCCGTTGATAGTACTTTGATTTGCTGACTGGTAAGGCTTTCCTTGTGTTCATGCAGCATTACAATTTTTCATATGCTTCCTTGGAGTAATGTCCATCGCAAACAATGGCAGTAGGACAACTAATCGACAGTTGAGACAATAGTGTCTGGGGATGATGAAAATCTGATGCAATCACAGATGACACAATATTTTTCAAGGTCAAACAAATTTCATCATATGCCTCAAAAACAGATTCATATTACTACACACCACTGAAAATGACCTAATCTGAGGAAAAAAATAGAAATCGATTACACCCTGTAACTCCAGTGGGTCTAAATCTGACCGTATAGTGAAAGAAAGGAAATTAAAGTGACTGTTTTAATAAATTTGCACAAGGGTGTATATATCTATATATATGTATCTATATATCTCTCTATATATGTATGTATCTATATATTTGTATTTGTATCTATCTATCTATAAATATATATGTATGTGTATCTATGTATGTATATATGTTAATAAATAATTCATAAATAATTACATCAGTCACACTACTACATGCCTATTCAGATGCCTTACATTACACCTATCTGAACACAGCTCCATTGGGACCCATTTAAACACACACACAAACTTACCAGACTCCATACGAAACATACTAGTAGAAAATAGAAACATAATAACCTCATCCACACATAAAAAAAAGATTCAAAATAATGGAAGCTTTAATAATAATAAGAAAAAGCGAACATTCAATAATATTAACTACGAACACAGCCACAAATAGAACATCCCTATAAGTCTAGGAATACACAAACAACCCAAACATCCAATTAAAAAGCAAAAATAACATCATCCTTTATAATGGTTAAAAGTATAGATGAACACACTCAGAATTACAGAACATTTGGACAGTTTCTACGCAGTCTGTGTCCAGAAAAGATAACACTTGTCCAAACACAAGAAAAATTAGATAAAAGTATCTTGTTTGTCATCTTTAATGAAACATGTATAAATGAAGGATTGCTGCCTAATACACAATATATATATATATATATATATATATATATATATATATATATATATATATATACTAGCAGTAAAGCTCGGTGTTGCTTGGGAGTAAACTTCCTCTTAATGGAAGGTCATAACCGCCATACTCATTTTGTACACGCATGTAAGGCTGAAGTCTAGTAGAACTGATGGCCGCCCACGTAAAAAACGTAATGTACACAAGTTGTCGGTATTCATCAGCACAACAGGAAAAAAAATTGTAAGGCTTAAAAGGAAGCAATGGACAGCCATGGTATCATCAGCTGTTTGCCATTACCAAGACACCTACAATTAAAAGTTGTCAAGTTCAATACGAACACTGGCCTTAGGAAGTTTTTGGTGAGTTATGGCAGATGGCTTGGTATTCCGATGGGATGGTTTTATTATCCCGGAATGCAAGACATTACAAGAAGCCCTTTTTCAGTTGCAACGTAGTAAAACGCAATAGCGTGAAAGGTAGGCACATCTTTGGCCCAAAAGACTGCGCTGCCACTACCGCAAACAGAACCACAAAACAGAAGTATGGGAAGGTGCCGGGGCAAGTACTTTTAAGTGACACAAATTATTTTGTAGTTTTTAATAGTCATTTGAGACGAGCATGAAGCTCACGTAGCGTTACCTAAAGCAGCCCTTATGGTAAGGGAAGAAACACGCGAACGGTGTACGGCAGAGGATGCATATTATAACTCTGCATGCTGCTATTCTTTTATTAGCCCACTTCTTTTTGCTGAGGCCTGAATTGCGTGGACGCACTCGACTTCTCTGACAAACGAATCCACCTTCCCACGTATTGGTTTTGTGTTGCAACTGAATATGGTTACGTGGTCAACATGTAAGTGCGAAAGCAGCTATGGTGGGGTTTAAGTGATGAGGGAGCATCTGATGAGCAAGACAACCTTTAATGAAATGTCTTAGTAATGGCAAGTGGATACTACGACGACCTTTAAATAAAGTGGGATCAAATATGAAGGAACCTACAATGCAGCCGACATAAAGATGTGTACATTGTGTTTAAACGTGACCGACCATGGGCTATAGGGATTCTGTGTAGGTAATACTTTTAGCTTTATTTGTTGGAGAGTAAACGTTAACATTATTCTTACTCCCGACTTGAGAGCAGCCTACGTAAAGCTGTCCATGGGTGAAACACTGTTCACCTAAATGCAGACCCACGACTCTGAGCATCTGTCCTTGCGATTTGGCCATTGTTGTTGAGCCATGAAATTTTGATGTATTTTTAATGAGTGTCCTCATTTTATCATTTATTTCATTTCAAGAAAGACATTCGGATTACTAACACAAAAAATGAGAATGTCTCGTATTGAGAATATTTAACATTGAAAAACATAAAAAAAAAAAATCATTTTTAATAATATGTGGAAATCTCCACCCTTTACCTGAAGATGGTCGTGAAACCAGAAACACGTGGAGTAAAATTATGAAAAATAAAGCATAATATTTTTTTAAAAATCCACATTACAACCAAAAACGTTTGTAGTACCTCTCTTCTTTTTAATATACACACTTTTCTCTCATTGGAACCACTATAACCTCTTCCTTATATATATATATATATATATATATATATATATATATATATATATATATGTATGTTTATATATATTTGTATGTATATCTATGTATGAGTATATATATATATATATATGTATGTTTATATATATGTATGTTTATATATATGTATATATATATTTGTGTATATATAATTATATATGTGTGTATATATATGTATGTGTATATATATATGTATGTGTGTGTGTGTGTGTGTATATATATATATATATATATATATATATGAAGGAATATAGCCTTAAGGTGTGCTATATTTATGGGATAAAGTGCTCAATATCAGAGATAGAGCATGTGCAAATATAAAAGTGAACATTGAAATCAACACTTAGAGGTGACAGCCTGTTTCATGCTAGATGCAATCGTTCGGCCATGATTGCTGTTTTTTCTCGGCTATTTATATATGCGGATGAGTGGTGCATTATGGGTAGTCTATTTTGGCTGTTATTTTACCGGAAGTCGTTTATTTGTTTATTTATTTATTTGGGTTAAATTATTTTGCTTGTCTTTATTTATTTGTATTTTTTTTATTTATTTCTTATCTTATATATTTATTGTTTTATTTTTATTTTAATCGGTGTTTTATTAACGTAATAAAGATTTGTTTATATCACTTATTTAATAATTTCGTTTTGACTTTGGAATATAATTAAAGCTATTTATTTAATATTGGGGTTGATTGCTGTAGTTTATTCTAACTATTATTTTAGCAGGAAGATTTTTTAATTTGTTTATTACTTCATGTATTTATTTGGATTGATTATCTTTATTTGTTTTTTCTAACGGTTAATTTATTGGGATCGGTTTGTTAGTTTATTTATTTATTTGGATTGATTTAGATTAATTTATTTTTATTATATGAATTTAAATGGCACAGAGAAAACTACTCTGTTATTAAATCTCTGCGTCAGAATGAATCATTAATAATCCCCAAATCTGACACTGGTTCAGGAGTCATTGTACTTAATCATTATGATTACGTTGATAAAATGATGACACTTATTAAAAATACATCAAAATTTATCAAATTAGGTCCAGTTGGGTGTTATGATTCAACAGTGACATTGAAAAATAGATTCCAGAGAAAATAAGTCAAATGGGTAAAAAGTGGTGTCCTTCCTTCTGACATAGCTAGCTAAATTAGGCCTTTGGGCTCTATTCGATCATGTCTATATGGTTTGCCTAAAATCCATAAAGCAGGTACTCCACTAAGACTTATTGTGTCTATGGTGGGGTCAGCTCAGCACTAAGTTGCTAAATGGATTGCCACACTATTGCAACCCGTATTAGAACACTGTAATAAATACTGCATAAAAGATTCATTATCTTTTGCAAAAGATATTCAAAGATCTAATTTTACTAATAAATTTAACAATCTGTTTACCTGCATCTCTATTTCAGAACCGATTGATATCTGTACTGATTTTTCTATATTGTAACCAGATATCTCCACCTGCCATTCCTGAAAATATATTTGTTGGGTTAATAAGATTTGCTGTTATGTCGGTTGAATGTAGTTTCAATGTATAGAAAAATTGATGGAGTCTCTATGGGTTCACTCCTGGGACCAACTTTGGCAAATATTTTTTATGAGTTTCCATGAAAATCATTTATTTTCTGAAACTGCCAAACTGTTAATGTATCATCGTTATGTTGATAACACATTTTGCCTCTGTGAGAATGTAATGGAGGCTAAATGAAATTTTCTTGATCTAATGGTATGCATCCGGAATTAAGTTATACAATGGAGATTGAAACCAATTCCACTTTATCTTTTTGGGATGTTTTGGTAACTAGAACTCCATCTGGTTACATTACATTGATTTACCGCAAACCATTTTTTACCGGATTATACATTCGGTGGGATACATTCTGT